>VZRV01010993.1:482005-598726 GCA_013398115.1 Falcunculus frontatus | reverse complement strand
GAGGAGAGGGAGAGGAGGAGAGGGAGAGGAGGAGAGGGAGAGGAGGAAAAGGCCCAACAAAAAAAACAGGGCAAATTTCCTTCTCCTTTACTATCACTTACACCTCCTCACAGTAAATATATCCTGGCTGGCCAAGTAATTTTGTATACCACTATAAATTAGATGGCATTTACTACAGGGAAGGAGAAAGGCAGAGGGGAAGGGAGCACTCAGATATAGAAGAAGCCATCTATTTTAATAATAAAGTCAATTACTCCAAATTTTGTAGGAACAACAACATACAGCACCTTCTGTTTAGGTACTCTATTGACTTACATCCTGCTTAATAGTAACTGCAAACACTTTGCTTAGTGAAGTATGCCCCAGCAGCACCTGTTATTTCTACATTCATCTTATTCACATTTTATTAAGACGATTGCCTAATCTGCCTCTTGAAAAATGGCAGCACATCACAAATTACATGGAAGACCAGGCTTTGAAATGACAAGACACTATGATATTTGTTAGCTTCAATTTACTTTTCTTGCATGCAAAGAAAACTAAAGGATAGTTCAAGGTAGGCAGGAACTTATGTCTAAAAATTGGTTGGAAATGCCTAGTTTTCTAGCCAAAAATTATAAATTATTTGTAATGGAACATATGGCTCATGCAAACACAACTTTTTGAATATCCTCGACTAATATTTTGTTTATAGGGTATCTTGTTAGTAATGGAAAAAAAAATCCAAACCCAAGAAAACCCCAGAGCCCTGGACAAAAGTTTTATACCTGTTATTAGTAGAGTAGGGATTTGAGGATAGTATAATCTCCACATCAATTGCCTCAACGTTTTTGAAAGAAAAATATGAATGGTTATCTGAACATCAGCACCCTCTAATACCAGGACTGAGGCACCCTCTAGATACAACCCACAGGGTTACTCAGATTAAAGCAGGGGCAAGAGACGCACGCAAAGTCCACTGAAAGAAATCATCCTTCAAGAGATCTCATTGGGTTTGGGATTAGGCTGTAAACTTTTCAGCTCAATTAAGAGAGCACGCGCAGGAAGCAAACCAGCCTGATGCCCTCACCACAAAGGTTCACACTCCAACAGGCACTGGGACAGATTTGACAATGTATTTCCACACCATGTCCTGTACAACCAACAGAGAGCAGAGTGTTGATCTTTGCCAGGTTGGGCCTGATTTCAGCTGATGGCCCAGAGCTGACAGACTCTGCATCATTAACACATTTCATGGTGCAGAGAGATGGTTACATGTGTCAGTAAATGCCTTTAATTTGATGAAGACACCTTCTTATCCCCTGCTGGTGTTGATTCTTTCAACTGTGCAGAATGAATTCTGTTGTCTGCTTGTGAAAGGTAATACATAAAGCAACAGAAGAAAGAATTAGAAAATCATGTTGGCACAGGCTCTCAGCTCCCTGTGTGGTGCTTTACGGCCACAAATCCTATTAGCATTAATCAAAGGAAGAAGATGGGCTTTCTCACACCTCTGCTCTGGGAGACAGAACCTGCTCTAAGTCTGAGAATTGGAACCTCACCGAGCGGGGAGGGTGAAGGAGGGTGGGTGAAGACCTCCCCTACCCACCAGAACACTGATCCCCGCGATGAGGGGAAGACTGGAGAGTTTGTTTCCTACCCTGGCTTCCCCAAAGCTCTGCACACCACGAAGCAGCTCTCAACAAGGTGGGGAGAACACCAAAGTCCCAGGAATGGAGCCGAAGTGCCACAGCCCATTACCCACTGAATCGTGCCCACACAGGGCTCTCATTTCAATGATTACAGCAGCACCGATGGGCTGTGAGCTGCAGTGCTGTGTTACAGCTCTGCTCCATAAAGCTTTACAATGTGTAAGTAAAAAATTAAATAGTACTCGCAGGCAGGAGCATTTCTCTTTTGTGCGTGCACCAGGAGAGCCCGGCCATGGCTGAGGTTTGAAATGGGTGCACCACAAATTTCTAGGAAACTGGCCAAAATCTGATATGATGTGGGCGCATGGATTTCCTAAACAGGCATCCAGCAAAATTCTTGCTTTGGAGTATGCAGCTGATATCACAATCACCTGGCTATCATGGAGCTACTGTTTATCCAGATTCTTTGTTTTGGAAATAGTTCAATGTGCTTACCAGCAGATGAGCCAGAAAGAAAATCCCTGCTTGCTGGCATGTATTTTGAAGGAATCAACTCAAAACAATAGACAAAAAAATAATATTCCAGCTGAAGCTGCATAACTGGAAAACTATACAGTATATCTAATTTTAATTGTGCAAAAAATCACAAAATCTAAATGCCTGCCTTATGACATGGTATATATTTTCTAAAAATTACACTTTTGTTCACATAATAACATGGATTTTCAGAGCTAGCCAAACAGTATTTCCCAAATACTGATCCTGGTAAATTTGGGTGTGCTTTTGTGCTGTGAAATAATCACAGAACATCCTCATTATTTGCACAACGTCTTGGAAATATGTGAAGAAAATTAGAAGCAAACAGTTTTATCTGTTGACTAAAGGTATTGAGCAGTGGTGTTTGCTACGTGACATGCAAACCTCAAAATTAGCTGTGTGATTATTGTCTGCTAAAATAAGTACATTGTATCAACATACATAGATTAGTTCAATTTATGCTCTTTCCTCTGGAGGATTTTTTTATGAAAGAACAAGCATGTCAAATAACTTTGCATCCCTACCCCTGTTGTGGTATTTATGCTTTCCTACCCCTGGGCAGCAGTGCTGGGCCAGCTTTGCAAAATTAACTCCAGCATATACACATATTTTTGCTCATCACAGCAAATCCCAGACCAGATTTCCTGCTGGTATAAGTGGGCTTAGCCTAACAATTTTCCCTCGTTTACATCAGCAGGTAATTGGGGCTGTGGTAGGCACAAAAAATACAAATGTCCACTAAAAACTGAATTCTGGAAGCGTTCCTGTTTAGAAGAACATGTACCAAATGTTGGGATTCCACCGGAATTTCTGAAATCAGTGAGATTTAGGCAGCTGCTTTAATCAAATGATCCTTTGAAAACAAGAAATGGATTGCAAAATTTTGCTACTATTACTACTACCACTACTAATATAGTGGCCTTACACTAGTAAGAAACAGTGATATTCAGCAATTAATTTTCTGTTGTTGCATCTAAATAGATGTAAAACTCGAGCTGGGCAATGAGCAATCATACTGCTGAAAATTGAACAAGCATCTGCTCTTGTATCCATCCTGTTGCTAGGCTGTAATACCCATTTAATACGCATTTAACAGCTGAATTATTGCCATCAAACACTTTCTAAGTGCCACAAAACTTACTGGGAACAGACAGCTCTGTTCTCACTTCACCCAGACACTGCTCAGCCTATCTACAACTAAATTGACCTCTTAGAGTTACCTGCAGTAAACTATTACTGATATTTTCATCCTGTACTTGATGCTCTGTTTCCTACATAATTGTAGATATTGGTCAGCTGCCATCAAGCCTTCTAGGTGAGGAACAATTGAAAGAAGTTCAGAGAGCCACAAAAAGAAACATTCATAAAGAAGATGAGGATAGGTTAATTTAATTTATTTTGCTTTTCAAAGAGGAAGTTGGAAGCAGCGATGGTCATGGTAACTTTTGTGTTACTGCTACCTAATCTCACAGCAGGGTCCTCTTCAGTCTAAAAGACAAAAGGATGAGCAATGTCCAAGGCTTTGAGTTCAAACCAGATAAATGTAGATGAGAAGTAAGACTCAAATCTCAAGCTGCAAGCCCAATCAATCACAACAAATTACTGTTTAAAGCAGCTTCTCTTTCTTTGCAAATCCTTGAATCAATATCGGGGGGGGGGGGGGGTTTGAGGTTTTAAGTTCTGCTCTCTTTTGTTGGGGAGTTTTTTTTGGTTTCTCTTTAAAGATCACCTAATTTAGCCACAGTTGCTGGGCTCAAAGCAGGCTATGAGACTACTTAGGCAGGCTACTGTGACTTCAGTTGATAAATAAACAAAAAGTTGGTTTTGGGAAACTTAGAATTTATAAACTACCAATCCCCTGTGTTCTGCTGATGGTGACAGATCCCCAAGCAAGATCAGAGCCACACCTGGGAATTCACAACAGCTTTGGAAAGAAAGTCCCTGTTTCAAACAAAATCTCCATAGATAAATCAGGTTTCATGCTGTGGGTAGAAAGATGCACAAAGAGGAGAGACAACTTTGACCAAGGTGAGTCCCAGCATTCCCAAAGACAGACCAAAGTCTGTCCCAAAATATGAATCAATTCAGTGTTAACACTGGTGTCGTATTCACTTCTGTTTTATCAGAACTAATTAGACAACCTTAGGTTGTGGTTGGAGGAATCAATGCTGTGCAAGGACAACAGAACCTTCTACACTCCTCCACTTTAAAAAACAAAACAGAAAAACCAAACTGACCAAACCTCCCCCCTCCCCCCCCGACTTGTACAATTTTTGAGCCTCAGTTTGGAAAACCCACGTTTCACCTATTAACCAAAGGGATCAATTGAAAACATAAAATATTGCTTCAGCAGTATCCTTTTAACTATAAACCCAAACTCTCATAAAAGTATTATCTCCACCGTTCTGCAAAGACTGATTTCTGCAAAATCAGATATTTCCATGAAATATCATTTGAGATGTCCCGCTGCATTGGTGTGTCAAAGGACAGTGGATCAATCGTTTTTTAGGCCAATACCCTGTGTGCTTTAACTCTTGAATCGAGAGCAGAAATTAATGATTTATTTCTCTTCTAAAGCGTTTATTTTCACAGTCAAGGAAATAAGATTTGTGGTGCCAAAATCCTGATAGCATGGTATTTATATGTTCATATTTAATATTTATATGTTATAACATATTTATATGTTCTTGTAATTATATTTAGAGTATATCTGAGGCATTCCAACTCTGCAAATAAATCTTGTAATTTTCCACACTATGCAAATAAACACTCCATAGTGGGAATAAACGGTTTGCCCCACTACAGAATGCTTTTCCTCAAAAGCAGTAAACTGATCTATCAATATCAAGATCCTGTCAGGCAGCAATGGTCCAGTGCCACAAAACTGTGGCAAATTGTGGCTTCCTGGGAGCCATGGCCTTGGGGTGGGGAGAGAAAGGAGGAAATAAAGAGACAGCTGAAGAACCCTGCAGCTCATTCTGCCCATTTTCCTCCTCTGCACAGAGCAAATCCACCCGAGCTCCTGAGGGAACAAGAGCAGCATCACATCTGTGGTTAAATAGAGGAGGGACAGACAAGGCTGTTTGCCTCCACCTGAGTTTTGGGGCAAGCCAGTCTTGGAAGTGCTGATTTTCTGCCATGCACTATTAGTCTTAACAAATTCAGCAAGGCAACTATCAATTCAAACATATGTAACCGTGAGAAGAATTAATCCCGAGCTCAATTCCATTCACTTTCTTTGGTGGCATCACTTCAACAGCACCCAGGCACCCCGCTTTATTTAATTGCATTTATCCTCCCAGCAGCCTTGCAGAGAGGCAAACACCATTATCCCTGTGTGACAAGTGGGGATCTGAAGCACAGAGGAGCTGAATGCCCTGCTCAAGGTCACAGAGAAATCTGCTGCAGCATAAGCACTAAATCCCAGATTTGCTGAGTCCTTTGACAGCACAATCCACCACAACTACCTGCTACTGGTACCGCCAATTTTTCCTGAAAGGACAAGTAGTATTTGCCTTTTAATTGCCAAACCTTTCCTTGGTACTAAAAAGAAATTAGGCAAATTGCACAAATCAAAAATACACTAGGAAAAAGAATCTGACCTGAAATATTCCACACTAGACTATAAATACACACAAACTGAAAAAATCTTTTCTACTTCACAGAGGCAATGTTTTCTTCTTTCAAAATACAAACTTCTCGATGGCAGCAGTGCAGCACAAAGAGATAAAACACAGCATACCTCACATACTGGGAGAAAAAAAGGATTTCCTCTCTTTCCTTTTTCTCTTTACACATATTTCATCTTCCCTCTCCTTGTTTCTCCTCTTCTTTTCATGAAGGAAGATAAGTCCTGGCAGTGAAGTTACAGACACCTGTTTCCCAGTTAATTGCTAGTAAAGGCATTTTTATCATTACCCTAAGGATGGTGCAGCTCGGACTGAAAATATTTCAAATATTTCGTGTTCAAATAGGTACGCCCAGCTCTACAGCTGCTGAGACATGTTTTTCTCAGAGCTAACCTGTCTTCAGAAGGATCTCTCTTCACAAAGTAGCACGGGCTCAACAGAGGATTCTGGGGAACCACGCATTTTAATGAAAAGTAATGTGAATAGCAAAGAAGGTAATTGAAAAGGTAACCAGGTATGTGTGGCAGGGAAGGCAAACATACAGAGGTGAGCCGAGTTAATTTACTGAAAGGTCAGAACAGAATCAGTCTTTTGCTCTCCTTGTGCAAGCAGAAGGGGAGCAGATACCAGGAGAAACGTGCATTGCTATGCAAATAATTTGCTTTATAACTACCATAAAGAACAGGCAGCTTATACAAAAGTGGCAAAGGGAGCATGGAGAGCAAAGGGGAGGTGTGAATTAGTGGGTAACTGAGGAGATAGTGACTAAATGCCAGTTTGCCACTGTCCCTTTAGCTATTCTGAGGACATAATTTCCCTCCCATCCTTCGATCTCCCTCCTTGTAAAATTCAGCACAATAATTATCTGTGGAATCCCGACAAAATAATGATGGCATGGCTGTGCAGCACATGGATTTCTGCCAGCAAAAAAGCTAAGCATTATTACTTCTGAAGGAATATCCAGGCATCTCACATTTCACTCTAATGGCATAGAAAAAAGTCTGTTGAAAAATAAGAAAATCAGTGACTTCCCCTTCAATGCTGCATGATTAGTGCAATTGTACACACCTCCCCTACCAGCTCTTTGGATCTCAGATCCCTCCAATAAGTAGGGACCACAAATTCTGCAGTTTCATGTGGAGTAGAATGGGAGAGTTTCTTGATATTAACTGTGCACTACAGCCCTTCTAAAACCAGTTGAAACAGAGGTAATGCCAGCAGTGACCATGACTTTTTGATTTTCAAACTTCCTAAAGTTTTCCAGTGGAGGTATGAAATCAGTGTAGGAGATACATAATTTCTCTTAAAAAAAAAATTGCTTGATTTGCTATATCCCTTTTGTGAATGGCTTTAAAATAACTCACAGAATTGAGGAATCCATAAATGACAGATTTTAAAATTGAGAAACCCTAAAACACACACCCCCCCTTGTATCTAGATTTTCTTTCTTAGAAGAGCGAAGCAAATAATCTTTGCCAAGGTCATGGCTACAAATTACACTTGCAATTTTGAAGAATGATTAAATTCCCCAGGGGAAGAACAGAAATCTCTCCAGTGTATGGGACATCCCCGTTAGCTCATTTCACACCACATATTTCCATTAGCTGGCACTGTGGAATGTGCTCCCTGTCTCCATATGCTCCCAGAACTGCAGATTTACGCAGTTTTGGCAGGAGAGCAATTCAGACCCGGATCTGGCAAATCTCTCCCCTGATGTGACATTTTCGTGTCAATTCTTCTGCACTGCCTTTGCCAGCAGCTCCCAGCAGGAGGCCACCCTGCCACTGTGCATCACCGTGGGATGTGATTTTTACCTTAAATTGTGCAGCAGCCAGGGCATGGTGAGGTGAGAACACCTCAGTTGTTATCGCATTCATCTTGGTGCTGACCTTTAAGCCTCTCTTGGTGCAGAACACACACTTTTTATGCTCACTGAGCTTCCCTTTCCAGTCAAGAGGTGAAACTTTATTGCAGAGGTTGTCTCTGTACTTCAGTTTTTGCGAAAAGAAAACATAACATTTGCTTTTTATGTTGGAGAAATGTATTGGGAAAGGGCCGTCGTGCTCTTCAAATATGAAATTATTTTTGCTCTAAATTGCTGTTGCTGGTCTCCAACATCCACTCATTTTCTTATGGGGTTTCTTTCCAGATTCTGCTGGAAGGATAACTGAACTGTGCTTGCCAAAATGAAAAAAAAAAACCCCAACAAAACTCGTGTTTTGTTGTTTTCTGTTGGCTGGAGGCAGATGGGCAGATGTCATAGCATATTTTATCCCTTCAAAGACTAGAGAGTCTTTTATCCATTGCTGTGTAATGCAGCCTTCTGGCTCTATGGCACAGGAGGCAGGATTAGCACCACAAGAAAATCTAGGAGCATACTGGCAGTCTCAGAAAGAAATGCTGCTTTGTAAGTCTGGTACTAAAGAAACAAAAGAGCTTTTCCAAACCCCTTGTATATCACACGGTGTTTAGAAACTTCTGAAGGGAGAGAATCCTCCTTCGGGAGCATTGATATTTCCTCATGGAAGTACCAGGGAAGCAACCTCCAGAGCACTGACTTTATTCCTTGCAATGTTATCCCTTCAATTCTGCTCCTTCCTCTGCTAATTTCAGGCAGAAGCTGGGTCAGTTTAATCATAAATTCCACAGGTAACTGATGCCACAGTTTCTCTTCACAATGTGGATGCCCTAAAACACCCCAAAACTAAGGGAAAGGAAGGGAACTTCCACCAGGTTAATTTCAGTTATTTCACCTCCAGTTTTTATGGTGAGGCAGAGATGCTTGCTCCTCCAAGTTCTTCACTGCTACCATTAGTTTGATGTAAATATCCATCATGTTCTCTGTATATAACCCTTCTCAATTCTCCAATTGCTACTGGGACATGCAAAAAACCACCCAAAACAGCAGAAAAGAAGGCAGAAAAGCAACATAACACAAGAATCTGGCTGGCACCTTATTAATGCCTCCTTCAAGTACCCAAACCCATGTCTCAATAAATCTCATCCATTCTGGAGCACAGTATTTTTCAGCCTTATTATTTCCAATATTTTGCCTGTCATTCCTGAATGGTGGCTCAGAAATAAAAGCTCGTCCTTGAGAAGCAGGAAAAAGTTACTATATTTTCAGTCTGAATCACCTCCTAATATAAGCACTGAAACGCTGGGAATAATGCAAACTCTCCAGTAAAATACAGTGATGTAGTATACCTAGAAATACCTCAGCTTAATAGGTGTTGTGCCATTAACAGTGGATTTTATGGAAGCAAGTAGATGTAAATCTGTCAGGCAGACAAAGATTTACAGTAATATCCCCTGCAGTGGATGGTTTTCATCACATTTAGGACTGTCAGGCAACTCGTGTGTTTTCCTCAGTCCCTTTAGGCATGAAGGCCCCTTCATTTTATTTAGGAGCTGGGATGTTCACCTTCAGGCATTCTGCACTGCCAGAGGAAGCTCTCCGATGCCCTGTCCCCTTTTATGGATGGAACACACAGCTCAGGTGACTTTGCACATCCTCCTTCCCAAATAAGAACCTTGTCCTATGTGCTGGACATTAAACAGGCAAGACCCAACCCTGTGGCACATGGATTTACAAGGTTAAAGCACTTTCTGCCTGACAGTGCCTGCATATTCCCAAAAGCAAAGTGAAAAAGCCCTGCTTTTGTTCCAGGGGACAGCAGTGGGATAAGGGGGCTGAAAAAGTTTTTGTCAGCTCCAAAAAGCAGCCTGGAAAATACCTATCTGGACTCTATATTGAAATTGCTGTGTTTTTAAGGGTAAATTATATTTGTGTGGTGCTAGGCAGTACATTTTGTGTCACTCTGTTAGATCAGAAATCCCATTTAGCATCAACTGTCTTCAAATACTTAAATTTGGTATTAAACATGACACCCTCCCTGCGTTGAATAGATAGAAAAACCAAACTCTTAAAAGGAAAAAAAAAAACCCCAACAACACAGAATGAAGTGATTGCATTTCTGAGAGCAATGGTCATCTTCACACTTAATAGTTATTCTGTTCCTTTCTTCAGGAACTGGCCCATGCCTGCCATGCAGCCAGTCCTCATCACAGTCAGAAACAGAGGTATCTGGGACCCTACCATTTAAACTTGTTTTTATGGCAGGGGAAATTGATGTCAAAGACTAAAAAAACACTGTTGGAGCGTGTGATTCCTTCTGCTGAGGTGAGCCTTTCACCCAAGTGTTCACACAAACACATCAGAGCTCTGGAGGATTTCTCAAGTGTGGTGAGAGATGCCTTCCTTGGGGTGAAAGATGTTTCACACGAATCAAACTGCAATAACAAAGCAAAGCTTTAATTATACCTCACTATTTCTGCTCTCTTAGCTGTCATCAGCAGTATAAAGAGCAAAATTATATGATGCACCATAGGCAACCCAACTTTTCAGTACCTATATTCAAAAAGGGGAAGACCCCTGGCAATCAGTGCTAAACACAGAGTCTGACTGTGCAAATAGCTGAGGGAAAGTATCTCTGTACCACAACACTCCAAATGCAGCAAATCTCAAGCCTAGAAACTCCTCAAAAGCTGAGCAATTAAGGGCTTAAATCTACTTCTGATCAAGAACTTCAAAAGCACCTGGTGTCCAAAAGGCAGCCTGTTACGTGCTTCCTGCAGAGAACCCCTTATCTTCAATCCTAATTAATCCTTCAAGCCGCTTCATTTCCAGCTGGAAAAAAACCCAAAAAACAACAGCAGCAAAATACCTGCGTCTCACAGGTTAATTCACAAACCAGCATCTTCCCCAACCAGCCAGCATCACACTATTCCTACAAACTCAGTTTTGGCACAAAAACCCATAAATAATTCACTAGCAACACATCCTAAATACTGCTTGCCAATTACCAGTGAGACATAGAGTACATTCAATTGCATCCTGTGATACTGAAAGTAATAACTGCAATTTCCATGTGAAAACTATCTTCAAAATAAATTCAAATACACGGAGGCAGCAACATTTAAACCAAATTAAAACACTTTGCAGTTTTACTTTTCACCACAAATGCTCTAATGTGCCTTCCATTTAAAGGCTTTTCCTCTATTAAAGTTTCACCATTTCAAATCTTGCTTTGACCACAGCCTGCCAGGCATCTCCTGTCACCTTCACAGTGTGTCCCAAAGTTATTAAGCCAGGACTTATGGATTGCAAGAGTAGAAGAGGTCATTACAATCTTTAATCTTGCTCTCTGCACAACATGGGTGAAGACAGCAAATGACAGCAGCTCTGCCTCATCCCTAGAATTGGTTAGCTCCAGTAGTTAATTACATTTACAATTAAAAGTCAGTTCTTTATTTTGATTTTTGTAACTGTCCTAATTGCATTGCTTGAATCATATAATGCCTTTGTCATCCGACAGTGCTCCAGAGACACACAGCTTCTTTTTATATCCTCAGCAACTTTGCTTCCTCTTCCTCCCCTGAAAATAGTTTTACAGCAATGTTTACAATGAGAATTCTTTGAGGTATCTTCATATTTGAAGGTGCAATTTCTCAGGAATCTTTAGTTCCCTTTCCACTGTTTTGATTATTTTGTTTCATCTATAGTGAATAACAATTATTCGATTAATCCTTTGTCAAATACATTCACAATTACACACACACACACACACACAGAAATTAGATTGACTCCCCAACCATGACTCCCTCCTACCTATTTTTAAAAAATATGTTTGGACAAACGGTTTGTAGTTCCTGTTGCCACCTGGAAGGAATTATTCAATCAAAATCACCCTGGTTTTTTTCGCTTCAGGCCCACAATTCCAAATGATGCATCAGATGTGCTAGAAAATAACTATACAGAATTTATTCAAGATTTCCCAGAGTAGTAAAATTAATTACAAAAGGAAAAAAATTTTGACACATGCGTCTTTGAAAGACAGTTGGGATCACAGACCCAAATCAGTGAAAAAAATACATGGCTGCTCAAAACCAATCACTCAAACGTGTGTATTCCATAAATATTGTTACATTCTATGCCCGTTCTTCAGTATTTTTCCTGGGATGCTGTTTTAAGCCTCCGGATAGAATATTTTTGCAATTTGGGCCATTTAATTGCTAGGAGATGGACCCAAAAATACAAAAACTGTCCAGTAACTTTGGTTGCTTTCCTCAACAGCACCACTGAAGCCACCAGATCCGCCCATAATTAAGATAAAGTCACAGTGGGATGAACTGCAAGTCAGCATTTTCTGAACTATATGTACATTTTCCCCCCATTTTTGAATATTAGTGTATAAATTCATTTGAAATGTGTGCACTACATGTTCTGCTCATGATTCAGCTTCACACACTTGCAATATTTTATATTACCCTGCCTGAGTTCCCACACAATCTGCAGGAGTGGAAGCCCCTCAACTCTGTATATTTATTTGCAGAATCTGATCCTGTACGTATTGTAGCCAAGTAACAATTTCCTCCTTGGTCTGAAAAACTCCTCAAGATCTGGGGGTAAGAAAAGCAAGGGCAAGGAAACCATAAGGGAAAAAAAAAAAAACCGAACAGGAAAACAATCCTTTCTACACCTCTGCTCATAGGAATAAAGGTTGTCACTCTCTGAACTTTGCCCAAAAACTTCCTCAAGGAATTTTCTTCTGTGATTCCACTCCCTGGAGCATAAATTACAGAATAAATACAGGGCAGCTGCTGGGATTCAGCATCATTTGTTGTGCTGGCTGGGGGGCTGTGTCCCTGGAAAGCTCCAGTAGCTCATGGCTGTGCCCAGGGCCCCTGAGGAACTGCAATTTCACAGTTTGATTCCCAGCGCTGCCTGGCGGGGCTGCTGCCCTAATGAGATTCTGGAACTTCACACGCCCTGGGAAAGGCTCTCTCTGCTGTCGTTTCCCAACAGGTAATGCAGAAAACATTAGTGCAAAACGCAGTTAAGGCAAAGCACATGAACACTGGGAGGGCAGGAGGAAACTCTCTGAATGCTTTGGCAGACGAGGATTTGTCTTTTTTTTCCTTGCTATGCTGTCATTGTGGTTTTTTCTCCTCTGCATTTTTATTTCAGAGCACTGCCACGGCTGCTCTTACCCAGCTGAAGTGCAGGGATCACTTGGGGAGCTGGGGAACTTCGTATTTTCGCATGGGTTGCGAGTGCTAATTGCAAACCATGACTTTGTGCCCTGGGAAGAGCAAGGAAATTGAAAGTACTGGGAATAACTCAACCAGGAAACTTCAGCTGAGGGAAAAAATAAACAATTTCACGCACACAAGCTTTACAATAACTATGAATTCTTTCCTCTTTCTTTTCAAAGCACTACAAACAATTTTCACAAGTGCATTTTGGTCAGAGAAAGAAACTTCACACCTGGTGTAACCTCTGTAGTAAGTGCTCATCTTTTACCTTTCACATAACTGCATGGACATTCAAGAGACATCCTAATAAAGCAGGGATTTATGAAGTCACCTTCCAGCCACTAAAATCTCAAGAGCATTCATCCAGGACAATGACATTTTTATGTAGCCAGCAGTGAGATTATGGCTGTATGCTTTGCTTCAAATCTCTTACTTTAAAATAAAATAAAATTTTTTACAAAACCGAAACCTATGGATGAGCATAAGGAAGGTGGTGGGTGGCCATTTCATTCCTACTTGGAGATTTGTTGTTTCAAAAAGCACTTTCATTATGAAAGAAAAAAACCAACAACAAATCCAATAAAATAAAAAACACCAGTTTAAATAATGCCCCATTGTGGTTTAGAGAGCAAAATGATACAGAACAGCTTAGTATTGTACAGGTGTTGGCTGAGTGAAGTGTAGCTCATCACCCAGCTTACAGATAAAAATATTTACAATATTGGCATCAGTATCGATGTTTTAGGGAGACAATTCATACCCAGCAACTATTTCAACCTCAGGTGACTATCTCCACCCTTTGGATGATCCAGCCACACTTCATCCACTTCACTGTCTGCTCTCCCAGCTCATATCTCACCAAATTAGCTACAACTGGACACCCTCTCATTTCCCTCTGGGAAACAGCCGAGCTCTTTGGGAAGTGAAGTGTGGCTGTCTTTACATTGCTCTTCTATTTGATAAAGCGGGACAGGTCAAGGGAGGCAAATCAGAATGGATAAAGTTCTTCACTTAGCCAGAAAAGCAATCCCATTTATTTCTCCCTGAATTTGTCATGAAGAAGATGCAGAGGGCCTGAAGCCAGTGCTGCCACTTTAGAAGCATTGGTGTGCCAAAATAAAGGCACAAAGAGCTCCCTGAAGGATATATTAAGGTCTTATTCAAAACCTGGGTTTCTGCTGCTCTGCTTCTTCAAAGGTTCATCTCTTTCCCACTCCAAAAAAAGGAACAGATTTGGGATTGAAAACAGAAGGAATAGCACGGGGCCAGGGGGAAAAATGAGGAGGAAAATTATGAAAATAAAAGCTGTCCTCCCACTACACACAGGTAACACTCTAACAGCTTCTCCAGCTATAATGTCATATAAAATGCATTCTGAATTAACTTCAGACCTTTTTAATTTCTCATTTCAAATTAAACCTCTTCTAAATGCCCACCCACTTTAAGAAAGGCAATTTAATTAATTCCCTGAAGATATATTTGAAGAGACATGAGAGCCACTCCCTTAAGGATAGGTAATGAGTGTTCTGCCCAAATGGGAGACTAGGAGAAAATATCCACTAAGGATATTAAAGTCTATTTTGTGGCTACTTTGTGCCATCTGAGGTAAACAAACCAGCTAAGAATGAAACTGTCCCATCAGCTTTAAAGGCCTCTAAAAGATTGCCTTTAACATCACTTCTGACTCTTTCAGTGACTCTGAAATTCACAGTTCTATTCATGGTAATATTTTTAACGATTTTGCCAGCCTCATGTGGAGGATTCCTTGTGTTAGCCCAAGACTCAGAACTAGACAGAAGTTTTGGTAAAGATGGTATTAGAAGAGGCCAAGTGTAGAACTCTCCAGGCATCCAAACACCTTCAGCACATCCCTTGCTTTTGAAGGAGGTGTCATTTGCCAAAACAGTCTGGACATCAATTTCGAGCATAAGAAACCCCCACACCTAATTCTGGGCATCACATAACTCACACTTTGCAGTTCTCTAGTCTTCCACTTTTCACATCTGATCTGGATTTTGCTACTCCAGAACCATCAAAGCACCTCATTAAATATTCAGAAGATCACTAAGCCATCAGTCTACAGAAGGAGCCAAAACTGCATTTACTTTCTTTTCTTTAATCTCCCAGACCTTAATTGCCATATTGACAAAAAAGAAACAGTTGTTTACCTTCTAAAGTCTCAGGAGTGCCTGCCAAATTAATCCTTTTAAGCAGTGTTTCTTCAGCTCCAGAAACAAGTAAGCAGCATGCAAAGCAGCGAGATACTCCCCTAAGAGGCAGTAAATACACACACTGCTTCAAAATTAACCTTGGCTGTTATAACTTGTCACAGATTTCTTCTTTCCTGTTTCGTACGGTCCAGAGGTTCCAAAAGGTGGGTTGCTTCTCAGAGCAGTCAGGAGACTTTGAAACTTATGGAAAAGAGTTTCTATTACCTAGATGTGTGCGGGGGCCACAACACACAGCCAAGGTGGTGGAGCAGAGTTGTCTAAAGAATGAGCTCACAGAATCCTAAGAGAAAAATTCTTTTGTGTTAGGCTCCTGACAAATATGAAAACAAGCTGCACATCACAAAGGCTGTGAAACAATGAATAGAACTAATGAAATCTGTGATGCTGTGTCCTAAAATTAGCCAGTACTTTACATTTTAGAGCACCAATAATTTTCCTCCCCAAGACTGAATTATCACCCACTCTGTAGATAAATTCACAGGAGTTGGAAGTTTCTATATAAACTGACTTGTCTTACAACTGAAATATTAAAAAAAGTATTGCTTCCTGCTTAAAATTCAGTTTGCAAAGAAAATGAAATTTATTGCGAAAATGAGGATGAGTGCTTCATGTTTCAGTGCCAAACTGGAAGCATGCTGATGGGCTTTAGCTACAATCCCCAATAAACTGAAAAACCCTGAATGATTTGCAACTGTTATCCACACATTGCCCTCTGCCTGCCCTGAGGTAAACCAGGTTCTCCTGAAAAAGTCTTTCCCATTATGTCTGCAGCAAGAAATACACCCAAAATACTGAACTGAAGCAGCTGGTTAATGGCAGGAAATTTAAATAAAGGAGCTTCATGTTTAGATGCAATCCAGCACACAGGATGTATGATTGCCACTTTTTTTGGTATCTGAAGGGTTCCCCTTGTTTTTAAGGATCTCAGAGCCTTTATGTGGCCCCCTACTGCCACCTCTAAATTTCATTGACCCACGGTTGTTCTTCCCAATGTTATCTTAGTCTAAGAATTCAAAGAGTTTGTTTGCAATAAGGAGGCTGTAGTCAAGCCAAAACAAAACCTATTTTGGGAGGAAATAGGTGACAAATTAGGTTCTTGGTGCTACCTAGGTTCCGAGGAAGCTCAGTGGGAATAAAAGGATGCCACTGATATCTTTTATATATACATTTCCTATATATCTCTTCAGGCAAGTATAATACAGATGGTTGCTCTAACCTTACTGTTTAGATAGAATGGCAAGCAACAGGAATATTTTCATTTTGCCAATTCATTATGTCACATCTCAAGATTATTAAAAGAAAAGTAAGCCGGTTTGGAAAAACAATTTAGGAGAGCATTTCACTTCAGAGCTGCTTTCCAGCCATTAATTGATCATTCCATTATGAAAAAGTGTGTCTTTTTTATCCCACTGCCTAAGACTGATCTTTGCTTGAGGGATAATCTGTCTGCTGGCAAACAGTAGCACTGCCCCCATTTGTTTTACTTTGGATGGACCAGTGTTTACAAGGAGAATGTCTAACTCTATAACAAAAACATCAGCAGTAGCCAAAAGCCCATGTTCTTGAAACATCTGTAGCAGCAAATAGGTTGAATATTGAGCAGTAATGTAGGAAAAAAAATTGTAAAACTCTTGAGTGAGGACAGGCACCAGAGGGGTGGCAAATTTCCCTCCTGTGTTCTGTCTGTATGGACTTCTGCAGCTCCAGCGTGCACACAGCTATTTGCATTCTAAGTTAGCAAGCAATAGGCTAAAAATAGTGCTGAAAATCCACTCCGTGGATACTGAGCAGTGCTCTAGGAACTTTAAATTTAAGCCCATTTTTTCCCTAGCAATTACAGGCAGTGTCGCAGAAAAGGAACCCAGGGCTTATCACTCTTTGCAGAGGAGATGTTTCTGTTTGCAAGGGAAACCGTGTGCCTGTAATACATATTAATGCACCAGCATGCCCGTGCATGCTCACTTCAGGGTCTTGGGAGCCTTCCTGCCTTGGTGTCTATCCCTTTGCCACAGCTGGAAATAAAATAATATACAGAAAGTGGAGCTGCATTTGCCTTTCAGACACCGCCAGGGCAGACTGGCACTACAAACTTTTAAATTTTATCTCTGGTACTACAACCCCTGCTCTGCGCAGCCCACTGTGCTAACAATGCGCCGAGAGTCCTGGTTTAGATATGCACCAAAAAATTGCAAACCTGAATGCAAGGTATAAATCACCAGAAGATGAGATCAGATTGGCAAAAGGCTGCTAATACTGAAAAATCTACCAGAAAGCAAGATGCCACCAACCAGAACAAGGACTTCTCTGACAGTGAGCTTTTCAGATAGCTACCGCTCATTAAAAACATTTTTATTTTAATGTGCAGGGCAAATGGTAGCTAGAGCATGCTGTAGCATAGCAATTATTGCTGGGTTACGTGACAAAACCTGGAAATATTCCCTCATTCATGTTTCCTTTTCAGTGTATCCCACTGGCCTCTGAAAATAAGGCTGATCTCCCCATCAGGTTTTGAAACGAGCACTTTCTAAGGAGATCAAGATCCCTGTCACAACATGCCACTGGCATCTCCTATCACACAGAAAGGAACAAAACCCTGAAGGTACCATCAACACCTCTCTTCAGCGACAGAACCGCTGTTAAAAGTGTGGATCCTGGAGAGAATTGGTTTCTTTCACCAGCAGCTTTTGTTTCTAGTTACTGAGAGGGGAAAAAAATAACGTTCGAAAAAAGGAACGTTTTTAAGGAAAAGTTCCCACTCAGCTTTTGAAAAAGAAGTTGTCTGCTTGGAGGCTTTGGGGTACCCAAGTTTTAATTTCCACCAAAAAAATGCTCAGACCCTAGATCCCACATACCCCCAGCTGTTACTGTCTTTCCTAGCGAAAAAGAAAAGCAGAAACCCCTCAATTCAGGAGTATCTTGGATTGTGCCACAAAGAACACTAAAGTTGAAGTCTACAATGCATGGGAGATGCAAACAACACATGAAATATCATTCCTTTGTTTTCTGCGTGCTCCAAAGTTACACCTCCAGGATTTTTGTGACAGGCAGACAGTTTGTTTCCTTTCATCTCCACTTGGATTTGTACCTCACTGTTTTCTCCAAAGTCTTGCCCTACTTTTGGTGATAGCAGGGCAAAAACATGCAAAGAGAATAAACAAGCTGTCTCTCCTTGAATCTCTTGAAAAGGAGTTATGTCCCAGCTGGGATGAAGGTACACAAGACTCAAAGAGGAAGGGAAGGAGGGAGTCAAGCTTAACACATACAAAACCTGAAGCCAGTCTTTGTGAGACTGTATCTGTGTGCTATAGGCTGCTTCCAGAATCAGAAATCCTGACCATGAAGGAAAACTAGAAAATTCCCCACAAAAGAAACATTAATATGAGAGAGGGCGTGGCCATGCAAATTAAGAGTTGAATAACTGATTTCCTCAAATGTGCAGAGTCCTAAAATGTTCAGTCAGAAAGTGCAGACTTGAAGTTCTGTAACTGTTTGTACTAAAATCACCATTCTAAGAGAACACACAGAACACTTGTCAGAGTAGCAGGTCTTATTTCATTGACTGAAACAATTAAAATCTTCATTAAGCTACAGGCACACAGCCACCCCTGCACATCTGAGTCTGTTTGATTATCTCATCTGTCAGAACCTGATGACCTTTAAAAGGCAAATGTGCACCATGGAATGATGTTGCTTTGAATCTGTCTCGCTAGAAACTTGTTGCCGTACAACAATTTAATGTAAAATATGTCATAGTGTATTGTGGCCTTTTATTTCTCTGTCCACACAGTTCACAAGTTACCTTTAAAGTGATCAGAAACACATTCTGCCTATGTTTTGATCAAAAGAGGACCTAAGAAATGCCTTTTTTTTTTTTTTAAGCATGATAGCATTTGTATAAACATTCCCAACAGAAGCTTCTCTGAAAAACAATAAAAAAAAGCAAAGCTATAAACACTCCAACAGCATGTCTAACATTAATGCTTCCCTGTGTCCTTTTAAAGATTTATTGTCTTTGAAGATGCTGCCTCTCAACAGTTCTCCGCAGCAAGGTTGCACAATGCTGACAACCCAGCCAAGGCTCGCAGGAGAAATAAATGAGAGTTCCTGAAACAGACTTGACATGAATCAAGCTTCCCTTGACTTTGCAGTCCCTCCCTCCAAGTCCTTATTTCTCCACCAGGAAGCAGTGAGAGGTTGGAACACATTGTGGGAATTGTTATTTAAAAGCGAAGTCCTGCTGCAGTACACCTCTTTCTAAAAGGATACTCTTAATTTTGATAGATACTCATATTTCAAGCTATTAAAATTGTTGGAATTCAGACATCTTGTAACACTGCTATAAAAATCACTTTCTGCTGAAAACACATTGTGAAGTTGGTCCCATTGGCCCTGGACCAGCTGCCAGCAGGGCATTGCTTTTTCCTGTTGGGAAGTGGTATTTGCATTCCTTGTTCCAAAACATGCCAAAATCCCACCCAGACCTCCGTGGGGTCTATAGTGCATGTCTGGGGCTTCAATATCCAGCTGACTTTGGCCTAGAATGTTCACGGTAGCGAGGTAAGAAGTGGAAGATGAAGCAAAGAAAGACAGACATACTAACGCAGCCTACATCCCACACATGTGGCTTCCAGGCAAGATTTTTGCTCCTCCAGGGCTTTTTTGCTCCATTTATTCCAGAAAAATCAAAATGGAAGAACTCCCTCTTAATAGAATAAAAATATTGGCTACTTTGTAATATCTCTCCCCTGCTTTATTGCTACACAAAGAGCACCAGAACAGGGCTTTTTGCTAGCAGTGAGACAAGCAAACAAATTAAAAACCAACAAAGAATTCCCCATAAAGTGGAATAATTAAGGAGAACATTAATGAGAAGGAAAAAAAAAATTCCATGGATACAACCTTGCTTACAACTACCTACACTTGTTTTTGAAAAGACTTTCCCTAGTTTATCTTAACTTCACGTAAAAATAAGATGTTTTACACTTCCTACAAGCAAAAAAAATCACACAGAATAGCTGTTATACCTCTGAAGCCATCAGTTCATGCAGCCATGTCCTTAAACACATTTCAGCATTACTGTCACCATCCAAGGCAGCACAGCATTGCAGAATTTCTCCAACTGTAATTAAACAGCTCATTTCCTTTTATTTAATCCTGAGAAGCAATAAGATGTTATTAGCAGGTGGAAGTTTTAATGCCAGTTTATTAGTAGCACTGACTCGGTGCCTGCTGATAGTTACTGTGAAGGCCAAAAGGTTAACAAGACTTGGCTGGGATGCAGCAGCTTGCCAGGTGTTTTCCTTGTGGCTGATGGAGCAAAGCCAATTGAAATTATCAGTTTTTAAAACTAGCCACTAGCAACTCTTCCTTGCAACAGGGAAACTTGATTTTCCTTAAATGCAAAATAAATTTAAAAATTAATTTTTTCTTCCTCTCTTTTGCTGTAACAACTGCCACATAATTTGTAATAATTAGATCCAGTAGCAGCCAGCTTTCTCTTTGATTTCAACAGCTTCCTCACAAAATAAGAGTACAAGGATAGTGTAGCACTTTAAAGTAATAAGGATCTGTTCAACAACATAAAGTTTCACAGCTTTCTGAATTCTATAAACAATATTTAAGGCACAGAACAGGTGTTAAAATTTTTCTGGAACAGTGTTAATTACCTAATTCATATCTGTGGAGTTGTAATAAAATAACAAAAATATGATTAAACATGAGGCAAGCAGTGTGCACGGATAATAAAAGAAATGCACACTGTGGTTTTGGATGGAATACACAGGTATTTGGTCCAAAATAAAGCAGATGGCAAACCAAACACATGAGCATCCACTTTATCTTGCTGTTCCTGTGGTTCTCTGATTGCTTTTATTTATTTTGGATATTCCAGCACATATGTAAAATTAGGCAGATGAAAGACAGAGGTGAGAGATTCATGTTCCCCAAATTCATTGTTAAAGGGAAAAAAACCAAAACAAATTGTCTTATGCACAACAGTGTCCTGAAAAACACATCCATCAAACCCAAGTAAATGATATTAATTGAGTATACAGGTCATTCCCTTGTATTTCTTCCTATTTAGGATTACAACTTAACCAGAGAATTCACCAAAGACGCCAGTCTTTTACGGTTGTCCTTTTGAACATGTATTTGTCTCTACAAGTATTTCAAAGGGTCCCAAAGTCCAGAGTGGAGTTCTCACCACACTGACACCAAAAGCAGCTTTGGCAGAGCCAGATTGTACAACCGGACTGCTAATTCCAAACAGAAAGAATAAGCACTGTGAGCAGGGAGAGCAGGGGGATTTCTCTGCCACAGAGACATTTGAAAACTATTTTCCAGATGAATTCTGCTTCCCAAGGAGCTTGTATCTTTGGAGGCTTGTCTTGCAGAGTCGTAAAGCATTTCAGGCAATTTGTTTGAAAATTGTTTTATTAAACTGTTCAGCCTCATTCCCTGCCTGTCCATTGTACTGCATCTTCTGTTCAGAGCCCTATCATTCTCATGGGGCTGCTAATGACAACAAAAATCTCTGTTTCTTGTAGAAACTTCAGAAATATAAAGCTGAAGTATCCTCTGACCACAAGAGGTACATTAGGACAAACCTTGGAGTATGTGATAATTGTGACGTGAAGACAGCAACTTCTCTGGGCAATTTTTTTTCAGTGTTTGTCCCTCTTCATGGTGGAAAAACACATTAAGTCCTTAATATGAAGTTTGGATTTTCTACATTCCGACCTCTGTCCGTTGTCTCTCGTCCTGTCACTGTGCCCTCCTGAAAAGAGCCCAGCAGTCCCAACATTTTCCATCCACTTTGTCACTTTGTGCAGTTCATACCTCACCAGCTCAGCTGCAAGCACACCACCACCAGAGACTGAGCCTTGCTAATGTCAAGATAAACAACCCAAGCACTCATCTGATCCTAGAAGGCAGTCAGGGAATGCCTTTTTTGCACTGTATAAATCTGCACTGGCTCTTTCCAGTGACCTTCTTCGCATGTCTGGAAATGGAGGATTTGCTCCGTAACCTACCCAGGGCCTGAAGGGCAGCTGAGAAGAGGTAATTGCCTCCTAAATGCTTAAATCATCCCTGAAATCAGTGAAGGTTTTTGCAAGGTTTCCCTCTGTTTTGCAAATGTAAAAAAGGCCCAGTTCATTGCCATGATAATTACCATCATATATCCGTCTTCTGGAGGAACCTCTAATATTCCTCAGTAAGCAACTTTTTGCTGTTAAATTGTTTGAAATCCAGCAGTAGCATTATACAATGCATTTTTATTAGCACATTAGCCAAGAAATGACTCAAGAACATAACAGCTTTTCTGAAGTGGATTTAAATTATCATCAATCATTCAATAAACTCTAACAGAATTTCCCCTTCCTGCACATTCTGTCAAACAGCACTGCGTGTTTTACTGACTAAGGCTTATGGTGATGCCAAAAGGCATCTCTGAGAAGACTACACTGTCAAACTTGGACATGGCGGATATGGTATGTGCTTTAGAAGGCAAAATTGTTCTTGGAGTTTATCCCCCTCTCCCATTATCTCCTTTTTCTTCAACACTGCACTCTTCACAAGAACGGCATATCATCATTTTTCAAAATATATTTTGACATATCGCTCAAGTAATCACAGCAACCAGTTTTAGCAATTTACTGGCATATATATTTATTTTTCTCAGTGTTCCTTTGCTCAGTTTTTTCCGTGGTGTTTTGCTTTTCCCCTTAATGCAATCCAGCCCTTAGACAGCCTTCTATTTGTATACAAATTTTGTTTGAGCTGCCCGGGAATCCAGCTGGCTGTGCAGCAATCCTATGCCACTTGGCAGAGACACTGCACCTTTCCCTAGCTAACCTGGAAAGATTTCTGACTCTGTAAAATGATCAAGATCCAAAGCAGAGTGAAATGTGGATTGCAACATCCTCACTTCAGGTAGATATCAAAGTGGCCAAGGCTGTACCTATTCTGCAGCTGAGCAGAGGGCCCTGCAGTCCAAGTGTGAGGCCTGTGACAAACACCACCCAAATTTAAATTAATTCTATCTGATCCTGATGAAATGTTAAGTCAGGACAAATGCAGTAATCCTGTCCTCACTCCAATTTTTGTGTCATTTCAGAGCAAGGTACAGCCTTGTTTCTCCCTCTTCACATGAAAATAAAATTAAACCATTTATCATTTGGAATTATCCATGGTCTTATCACAACTCTTAATTTATAGTACCTATGCCTCACTTTTCCTTGGCATTTAAATTTAACACATGGACATTTTTTTATTAGACAATAATCAGCCAATGCTTCTAGCGTAGTAAAAGCTCACAGAGTAACAGGAATCATGTTAGAGAGTATGGCACAAGTCATCCAGGCTAGAAGAATGCTTTCCAAAAAGTAATTATGTATTTATATCCTTTGACTAAGAGATCTCTAGCTAGTACTGCTAAGGTCTGTAACAGGACCTTGGTGTACGGGATTCTGGGAATGAGGCCTAGGAGCCCCCATTTTCTTTTAATATGTGTGTTAGCACCTTCATATACATGGCCATATATGCACAGAGCTTACCTATGGCATAAAAAATATTTTTATTTTAAACATTTTATTAAGATGTGTTCCTTTTTTCTTTCTCTCTTTTTTTTTTTTTTTAACATCTCTGTAAAGTCATACAATCAGGGTGTGACTTTCAAAAACAGCCAAGGGAATACTCTGCTCCTTTTGAAACAAGAGGTCTAAGTTTGCTTTTACTAAAAATTTGTGGCCCGGGGCTCCAGAGAAAATAGTTAGACTAAGTAAATGAGTGATTTAAAATCTCTCCCCTGCAGGACACAGGGAACCATAAACAGTATCAAGAATGGATCTGTTAAAAATTAAATAAACAAATAAATAAATTTATTTCCAGACAAGTCCAATTGCGATTTTGAAAACATCAGAAAGTGAGAAATGGGAGGGAATGTAACAGATTCAACACAGTTGGATCCAAGTAAAGAATCTGATCATATACAAAGACAGCTTCACAAGTATCTTGCAGAGAAGAATTCACCCAAGTAAGCTTGAATATGGATGCCAAGATACAGAAAGCCAATTAAAATCGTTTGGTCCAAAGGTAGTAACAAAATGTCATGGGGAATTTCCTGGACAGCTTCCTTTTTCCGATATTTTCCAAGCTTTTCCAGCAAAAACCTGAGGTTTAAGTGTTTATTTGACAGCACAGGTAAAGATGAAAGTGGAAAGGGATGAGCAAAATCTAGAAAAAACATGGGAGATCAACCACGCAAGAAAATTAAGCAGCACCCGGGTTTTGTGAAGCTCTGTAAAGATGCAGCTGTCATTTATATCCTTCTGCTCCTTGTCTGCTTTGTTTGTCTCCTTCCACTGGTACAGCCTGCCTTTTAGACAGCCTTGTCTCTGGAACAAGGCTTGTTATTTTGCTGTGTGTTTTATTCAGTTTCCAGCAGAATCAGTCCCTGAATGGATGAGATTCCTCACGGTATTACTTCAATATAAATGTTAAACAACAATATTATTGTTATGCTATATAGCTGATCCACATCAAGGGATTTGGAGTTGATTCATTCATCATTGTCAGGCAGGCAGTTTAAATTCCATTCGAGCCCATACGCAACAGCCCAAGAATAATGTGATCACTTTTTAAGGATGTGAAGGGAAAAGGGGTCTTGGGAACAATTCTGAATGAAGGAAGCTCACTTAAAACCTGCAGTCAAGCTGGAGCTCTACAGCTTAATCCAAATCACTGTCCCTTACTGGCTGCATCTCTGGGTTGGACTGCAGCTCCAAAGACTTGTCTGCTGGGCAATCCTCAGGCTGGTGTATGAGTGAAACACTGGGGAAAGAGTACCCTGTGCTCCTCTGGACCTTCTGCCACATGCCAAAGTCGTGATGCTGTGGACTGGTTTCAGCTAAACGAGGTGAAAATTGTTCCCAGAGGGACACAGTGCTTGCTGCCACAGTGGTCAGTGAGATTTTGTAGGCAACTGGCACTTGGAGAAGTCAGGTGTTGGATTTTTGGGTTCTTCCCAGGATGGTGCTGAGACCTTCCTTGACTTGAACTCAGTGACAGCCAGCAGGGCAACAGAGAGAAGCATTGCCTTGTCAGAAAGGACATCAGGAAACAACATCTAATTCAAGCATATTTGTCAGGGAAACAAAATATTGAGCTCTCCGGTGGACTCCCTGTTTCCTCAGCCATCCAGCAGATTAAAACAGAAAGGTTTCATAAAGCATTTCCTAGAGAACACAGAATTGGTTTGGTGAACGGATGCTTCTTCCTACACTCACATTAGAGCTTCAGTGCCCTCAGCACTCCATTTTCTCTCCTGCAAGAACATGCAGACCTAAACTTTTCTTCTGCTTGGTATCATTTCCAAATAATCTTTCAGGCAGTCCTTCTGCTTTACCCAGTCACCATATTCCATCTGAAATGGCATCCTTGCCGTCAGAATGAAACTGCATTAGGCTCCAACACAACCACCACGCCTAAAACTGAATTAAAGTTTACAGATAATCTGAAAGCAAGAACACTGAGCTTTATCTCGCTCCAATTTCACTCAAGGCCTATTGCTTATTCTTACTTATCATGGCATGCAAGCAACACCATGCAAAGCTCAGAATTTATCACCCAATGACAAGTGCCACAGTGAAGCATAATTCCTCTCCTCGACAGCATACTTCAAAACGGGTACCAGAGATAAGGAATTTGGGAATTGTCTTTTTTTTTTGGATACAACTTAGTGGACTACCTTAGTATGGCAGTCAGGGACCAAAGGCAATTTAATTGGATGAAATACAAAAACAAGGTCCTGACTCTCCATGTTCAGCAAAAAACCCAAGGGATTCTTTCAAGTTTGAGCATTCAGCCCGTGTTTTCTCTAAATGCCAAATGGGATTAAATTCTGAATATCATGTTGCACCAGGGGAGGTTTAGATTGGGTATTAGGGAAAATTTCTTTGTGGGAAGGGCTGTTAGGCGCTCGAAGAGGCTGCCTGTGTGAGTCACCATCCCTGGAGGTATTTCAAGGATGTGTAGATGAGGGGCTCAAGGGCATGAATTACTGGTGGACTTGAAAGCTTGGACTTGATCTTAAAAGCTTTTTCCAACCTAGACAGTTCTATTATTGTATTTGACTTGCACTGTACTTCTCCTTTGGAAAATTCTGTATTCCAGGTCAAAAAAAATCTGTGAAAGGCTGGTGGATTGCTTATGAAATTCTTCACAAGGTAAAGCATGACAAATACAGCTTAAGCTATCACTAAGCATTAATAGTGATCACGGACTATAAAAAATAAAATTAGGATAGGTACAGCTAAAAGCATGATTCCAAGATGAAATGTTTTCTCTGTATGGTGCAATGAATTTGATGTAGTGAAGCAGTTTTGCCTCTTTAAAAAAATAAATAAGAATTTTTCTCTCTCTATGGCAACAGTTTCATCTTTTTTTTTTTTTTTTTTCCATTTTACCTAACAGCTGTGGGGTCACAAAAACCATTCCCCACAGAAAAATATTTTCTTTTCTTTCTAAATGCTGTGCTTGCTCACCAGTTACCTTCACTTAGGAAAGAGCGGCAGCTGAGCACTCAGCAGTCCCCGAGCTCCTGCATCTTCCCCATTGCGTGCTGGGGTACCCAAGGGCAGGAAAACAACCCTCTCAAATGCCTGGCTAATGCACTCAGCTTGAAAGAGACACGGCTATTGTCACTGGCCTCTGGAATGTTTGCCAGCAGTGGGGGCAGCAGGAGGAGAACAGAGAAAAGGGGAAGGAGAGGGGGAGAGGGGGAGGCAGAACACACTGTGCTGGTGCTGTGTCACAAGAAATGCAACTGTGCTGTGTTTGTTTACTAACAAGGATGTCAAATGCTTGCTTGATGCTTGGGAATTTTCATATTCCATTCAGGGATTTGACCGCACTGTCTTATGATTGAAGACCTTCCTGAGGGCTTAGGGGTGCAGGTTTTCCTTTTTTCTTTCTCCTTTTTTTTTTTGCCTTTAATTTTGCTGACTGTATGTCTAGAACCAGAAGTCCAGAACGCACTAAATTATTGTTAATAAAGGCACAATAATCTTTCAAAGTAGCCCAAGAGACTTCCCCTGAGAACTACACACAACCTTTGCATGTTTCTGATGGCAACAGGGAATCCAAGCTCACCCAAGACAGGCAGTGGTCCTGGGGATATCACCCTTCCTCTCCATTGCAAGGAGTGAACTGGAAGTGAAGGAGTTCAATCTTTCTGCTGAAGCACAAATTTAGGAAAGGGTTTTAAAGCTATTGGGTGATGAGGGGAGGTGGAGAACAACAGTATTAAGATAATCAATTCCCAGCAGTTGACCTAACTTTAGAAATCTCCAAATCTTTCTTCAGATTCATGTGTCCTTCCTCATCTATTTTTTCCATCCAGGTACCACTTACTACAGATGAACTCTGAAAGGAAAAAGGAGTCACTTTTGGAAAAAGCAGCTGCTTTGGAGTCACTACTGCACATATCCTGACAACTGTTTTCTATACTCCTTTTATTTTCCTTAGTGTTTGCATCAGAGTAAAATGTAAGAGCCCACAGAGATTTCTAGAGCTTCTGCATTTATTTCCTACGTCCCCATGGATGTTTGGTCTTTAATTCAAATGCTGAATGTGTTTATGCAGCATTGCTGTGTTGGCTACTGGTCTTTAGCTGCTACCTTTAGAATTAATGTGGAATATACTTCCACATTTTCTATTCAACTGGGAATTCTTTTATGCAAATTATTCTTTAAAAATAAAGGGATATTAACTAGTGAAAGTTATGATACTAACAAGGTTTTGCTGTTTTATTAGTAAGTAGCGATAGTGGAAATAAATGCAGGATGCAGGAATTAACACCACTGAAGTTCTAATAAACCGAGTACAAATGTCATAATAACTGCTGAGACTGATTTTTATTAATCACTATTTGGCTTACTGGTAACACACCAGATCACTTTGATCCTGTAGCACACTTAGATGGTTTCACCAGGCATCATCTTTATCACTGAGGAGGCATAGAACATTCTTTACTAGCAGACCACTTATCTATCTATCTCTCTGTCTATCTATCTGTCTATCAAGGTCTCCCCCCTACACATCTCACAAAGAAAATACAACACATTATGTTTTCAGGACTTACAAGAAAAATAACAAGGGTTTCCTGATTCCTACAAGTTTACTGATCCTTTGAAGAGAAACCCAAAACAAATCAGAGAAAGAAAAGTTTTCTTCCTACCAGCCCTTTTTAAAGGCCAACCTTTTTTTTTTTGCCAGAGATGCTTTTTGCTCCTGCTTCAGACTGTTTTTGTTCTTCTAAATTTTTTTTTCAGTGTTTATTATTTAATCTTGTGTCTGAAACGCCACCACTGTCCCTCACTGTGATCACGGTCACTTGTGGATCAAAACAGCGGCGAGGAGGGATCAGCCCTGACCAGCAGAGCCCTGGAGAGGAGCCTCAACTCCTCTCATGCGCCGATCATAGTGATGCTCTCTTGACTGATTTGTGCCATCATGTGGCCGTAGGCAGCAACAAACCACTCTTGGTTCTGTCTTGCAATTTTAAACAATTTTAAACGAGGTGAAAGTGAGGCAGAAAGAGCAGTGACTGCAGGAATGCATCGTTCAGCCCTCCCTGTCCGGCAGGAGCTCAGGGCTCCTCAGGTGACGCTGCCCTGCCTCTTCCTGCACGGCTGCTACCAGCCTGAATGAGGGGTTATGATCTTTTTACACCTGTGTACAAAGGTAAATGTGTTGCTGCCACAAAAATCAAGCCCTAATGCACCTCCAGAGAGTTCTGCATCTCTAGTAGGTGCCTTTACATCCCAGCAGATCAGAGAGGAGCTCCATCCTGCTCGGCTGCTGCCAAGGAGGTGCTGACTGAGTACCCCGCCAAATGAATCACACTGATGAGCTGTCTGCAGCAAACTGCCCGGGGCCCAGCGCACAGGGGTCACCTTTACACACAGCAGCACAGGAAAATTACAATTTCAAAAAACATTTAGACACTTAGACTAAAATAGCAGATCCAGTCATTTTCACGAGCGGCGCTTAACACAATTTCACAGCCTCGCGGTGTGGCTGAGAGGCATTTTCTGCTCCTTCATCTGGTCAGGGCTAAGGAGAGTGATTAAAATCTGGAAAAGCTGATGCTCCAGACACAGGGGGTTGGGCTGCACTGGACTGTGTGTTACAAAATCTGATGGGCACAGGGCAGTCCCTGAGTGCTCACAGGTCAGGCTGGCCAGACCATGAACACAAACACAGACTACAAAATCAAACCCTGGTTCAGGGATGCCCAACTGCAGAGCCACCTCTGCTCAATCCATGCATACAAATATTGGATGCTGAAAGTAAGGCTTGTACCAGAGAATAAAATGAAATACAAACAGCCTCTTGAACTACAGAAAATGAAGGAGCTGGGCTTTACTTAAACATTTATTCATAGAGCTTAAAGGCAGGCAGGACCCTTACAATCATCTTGAATGACCTGTGTGCCACACGCCACTAAATTTTACCCAGTTACCAATGAAGAAAAGCCCAGTAACTTCTGTACAGCTAAAGGATGCCATCCTTAGAGGGATTCAGTCTTGATTTCAAAAAAAACCCAGCAACTCAGAGGCCAAATATTTCTCTTGGGAGCTTGTACTCTGCACAGTTAAAGCTGTGCCTCATTTGAGTTTGTCTGGCATCAACCTCTGATGACTGACCTGTTGTGTCTCAACAGGTTGTCTTGTTGCTCATTTGAAGAGCCCATTACCACCCACTGATTTCTCTTGTCAAAGGCACCCACATTCTGCAATCAAGTCATCCTTTCACCATCTCTTTCAGACCTACACAGACTGAACCAGTTTTGCATTTCTCATTGCTGAAAGTCCTCTCCAGTCTCTGGATGATTTTGGAGCCTGTTTTCTACACTGGCTGTAGTTTTTAACATCGGATCTCAAAACAGTTTATCAAGAACTGAGGAAAAAAACCAGAGTCTTTGCCAATGCACTAGAGAGATAAAAATCCTTTTTTTTACCACCTCCTACTCCTTCATTCCTTACCAACAGCCCACATCTCAGTAGGCCTCTGACACAACCTTGTATTGAAAGCTTGAGTTTGTCTGATGCCAAAACATTCACCCTTTTGTGATTTGGGAGGATACAACTCCCTGTTCCAAAGCTACCACTGCTGTTCAGTGTTTCTAAATCAGTGGTGTTCCACACTGAGCTGATTTGAAATCCATATTGTTCGAATGGGACTTTTAAGGCAGTGGAGCCGAGGTCCTCTTAGTAACCTTGATCTGCAAGACTGTCATTTGCCCTCAGCATGTAACATTTTGATGCCCTTTGTGTCACAAGTTTTATGAACCTTAAGAGTACTTTTACTCCCAGGTGTTGAACGCTATGGACCAACCTGAGATGCACCAAAATGTCACTCTGTTTGGGGTTGTGGCTTCCCACTGATGACTACTTTCACATTTGGCAAGTCTCAAATAAATTAAAGGCTTATTGAAAAATCCAAAGACTGTTCCATCTTCAGTCAACCACAATATTACATCAAATCCTACATCACTGCAAAAGTCCATTACATCTTTGTGGCTATCAATGCAGTCCTTAATCAAAAAGCCATAAATCTGACTGACATTCTCCAAAAACTCCCCTCTACTTGCATTTACTTTTATCTAAAGCTATCAATTCTGTATAAATCAACTCTGTCATTAGCCCAACACTGGGCCTGAGAGAGACATCATGCTAATGTGGATTTCACTGTCCACATCACCAAAGTCAATTTGAAATAGGAGTTCTCTGATTTCCCCAGTAACCCAGAACCAACAGATGCCAGAAAAATACAATTTCATGTCACTGTTTTCATCCTTGACAAAAGGCACCTTAAATCAGCAAGCCTGGCTGTTCACCTCTCAGAGACACTATTCAACACAATAATTAGTAATTCCTATGTATTTGCCATCTAACAGGCTAAAGATTATTATTTCCTAACCTGCCATCCTGAAGTTGAAAAGTGAATCCACCAGGTCCTGAGTGCAACACGTATGAGACAGAAGAAATTAAGTTCTGGCATTTCAGAAATTCTCACAAAATCTCACTGCTGGCTGCAGGTCACGCTCAGTAAATGTCTCTATCTCTAGAGTCAGTATATGGACTCTAAGGCCTGAAGATTCTTCCACCTGAAAGGACCTTGAGTTGGATGACCACTGGAAGATAAAGATCACACCAACGTAGCAGAGAATTCCTCTCCCCCAGCATGCAAACTCCTTTTCTCACATACAGAAATTAAAATTTACACAAACTACTGACCAGCAAAGCTCTGAGCCATACAGCACTGGCCACCAGATACAGGCTCGGTGAAAAGAAACTGTGATTCAGAGAACAATAATTCCAAACTGAAGATCTATATCTTTCTGATGAAAATCCATGCAAACTACAGCTGAGCTTAGCTGTTGAGGCAAGGAAAACCATTTCTGCTCAGTGACAACCCAAGCTGTTTTCCAAAATATTGACTTGATCTGTTGAATTTCTTGTAAAAGCAATTTGTAATTTGATGTTCTTGTCAGAGACAAAATGGTCCTTGGGATTAGCGTTAACAAGCTGCTAAAATTCGGCAGAAAATACACATCTTACGTTATTTTCAAGAAACGTACTTCAACTACTTCAAGGTAATAACAATTAATTCTGCAGATCAAATAAAAAAAATATAAATAAGCAACAGTCACTGAGTTATCAGATACAGAATTAAAAACCGACAGCCAAACCAATATTAAGAATTTCATGAACCAGATCATGTTTCAAGGAGCAGCTGGAGAGCACATCACCCACAAGTCACAAGTTCCTTAGACAAGATGAGTGAAATTGCCTCACCTTTATCTTTGAACTATCTTATCCTTTCATTTGGCTGTCATCAAACAAATCACTCTTCTGTCCCCCAATTTAAACATTATTTAAATAGATGGTTAAGAAGGGGGCAGAACTGAACGATGGCATTGTTGTTCCAACAACCTTTACTGAAAGAAGCTCTATCACAGCACCAGAGAGACCTATCCCAGAGCCAGCTGAGACATCAGCCATAAAATTAATGCCGGATTTACATGGAGAGAACAGCATCAGTGTAAGGAAAAAAATCTGCCTAACCCACACCAAGTTTGGAAGGAGCACATAAAAATAAGAACTCACTACCAAAGGAATATGCCTTGCCTGGGATTCACTATAAATAACACTTCAACTATACAGAAATGCTGCAAAACTCAGGGACCATAATTCACGAGTGCTACTTTTGTTTTATTTAAGTGCTCCTGAAAAGTGGCAGGTTGCCACCAGATGAAAGTCCTGCAAAGCAATAAAAGGTGGCTTCACATGGGAGGACTTGTTCTCTGTTCTGTGAAGGAGCAAAATGTGTCCCTTACATGGAGATTAAAGAAATGGCAGCTAATTTAATACCAGTGCCCAGCTCTGATTGTGGAACATGTTTATAGAATTTATATAGATAGAAGGGACCTTAAAAGTAATGACTTCATCCTACCCCAATCCCAACACCAGGACCATTATATTTGTTTAAATTCAGTCCAGAACAAAGATGCTGTTGCAATCTGGGTTTCAGAGAGGCAAGCATCCAACTTCCACACCAAAGATCACAACTGGAAATATCTCCAAAACCAGAAATATCTCCAAAATGCTCAGGAAATGAAGCATGAATGCCAGGAATATTGTATTATGTTTATTGAAGCACTGAGTCTGATTTGCCGTCACATATTTAACCAGGAAGTTCCCACTGCTCTTACCTTCCACACAAAGTCACAAAAGTCAATATTTCCATCAGAAAAGTCTGACACAATGAAGCCTCATCCTGCACTTCATTTAATCAACTACCTGGAAACTTGTTCCAGACTGAATAAAAAAAAATTATTTTGCATTTCTGTTAAGCTTCAGCATAGCCGGTTACAATACTCTCACAATATATCCAGTTCTGAGTGTGATATTTGTCCATGAACTATCCTATATTTCTCATCTGTCACAGGTCATTTAGCTCAGACAGGATGATAATAATAGAAGGAAGATGCAGGAAAAAGAACACTCACAAGTTATCATGTTGACAGGGAAGGGCACAATACGTGTGGGTTTGTTTTATCTTTTACCATAAAATACTTGTCTAGACTTTGTGCTTTGTGAGGTTTAGGATATTTCAGTGAACCTTTCTTATGGAGAGGGAAGATGGCACCACAGCCACTCCCACACCATATTCCCTGCAGGTTTATATCATATATAAATCATATATAAGTATATATATAAATCATATATGCCTGACCACTTCATCTATATTAAACTTATTAATAAAAATAATGGACAGCATTCTCCATGTTCTAATATACTTTTAATCTTATAAAGATATACATTTCAGATTGTTACATACAAATATTGAGTGTTTAATATGATTTATCATGAAGCATTAAAACTTAAAGCAGCAAACTGTAAATGAAGAGTGTCCAAGAACAGAACTCTGCAGCATTCGTGCTTTCTGTTTTCCTTTCCTGTAGCTATTTTTTAATCTCTAGATTCCCTTTCTGGGCAATCAATAAAAGTCTTTCACTTATGTTTTAATGTCTCCCTCCAAACTTTATGGAGTGTAATATATTACAGCAGGCTGTTGTCTGCATTACTGTCATAACTCACTCTGGTTTAGTAGATGTAAATTATCTTTCAGTGCCCTCTGTGAAGAGTTGAAAGAACTGATCAACCACCAAGGAGCAGCCCTCCTGTGCCTGGGGAGGAATTCCCTGTAAATGGGAAGGAACAAGCAGCTTGTGCTGGGAGCCAAATTACTGCAGAGCATCTTGGCAGAAAATAACCTGGGGGTCCTGGTGGACAACACAGGGAACATGAGCCAGAACATGTCCTTGCAGCAAGGTCCTGGGCTGCAGAGGGCTCAGGGGAGAGCTGATCAGTGTAGATAAACACCTGAATCATAGAATCATTTGGGCTAGAAAATGCCTTTAAGATCTTAGAGTCCAACCCTTAACCTAACACTGCTGAGGACACCACTAAACCATGTCCTTTAAATGCTTCCAGAGATGACAGCTCAACCACTTCCCTGGGCAGCCTGTTCCAGTGCTTGATAACCCTTTCGGTGAAGAAATTTTTCCTAATATCCAATCTAAACCTCCTCTGGGGCACCTTGAGACCATTTCTTCTCATCCTATTAGTCGTTGTTTCCACCACCCTGAAGGGAATATGCAAAGAGGACTGAGCCAGGCTCTTCTCAGCAGTGCCCAGTGACAGAACAAGAAGAGAAGGGCATGAGCTGAAACACAGGAGGGGCTGCCTGAATATCAGGAAACACTTTTTCACTGTGAGAGTGACAAAGCACTGCCACAGGTTGATCAGAGAGGCTGTAGAGGCATTCATGGGCCTTGGAGACATCCAGAAAACTTCTGGACATGGTGCTGGGCAGCAAATATACTTTCACAATCCTATAAACCTGTGGGAAAATATCTTCCCAAACACAGGCTATTGTTAATTGGCCCATGATCTAAAGCATGAAGGTTTATATCCTTCATGGTCCCACCTCCCTGCCAGCTGTTGTCCTTTCCTTCAGGGATGAGGCCAGCATAAAGCGAATTAGCAGAGTCCCTCAGCCTGGTTGTTATATTCAGCATGAAGTAGTTCTGGAAAATACAAAGATGAAGATGGTCATCAGTTTTGCCCATCTGGGGAAGTTCTCCTTTTCTGATACAGGTCTAAGCAAAGGGAAGTAAAGCATTAGTTTATAATGTTTTAACACTGCCAAAAATCTCCTTTGTTTTATGTACTACACGCACAGGACCGGGATCAACTCCCATGCATATTTATACACATATATTTTACTAATTTTTTCACTCAAAGATCAATAATGTTTTAAGAACTGCCTCAGTTAAGAGTGCAGTTACTTTGCCTGTTGTGAAGCCACTGGGTTATCTGGTTTGGTCATCAAAATTGGCCAGCTTTACAGGCTGCCTCATACAGAGCATTTAGAGGCGAGGGTAAAAGCTACCCTCTATGAATCCCATAAGGTCTTACAGTAAGTCATATCTGACATCTCATTTGTCTTCCTGAAATCCTGAGAACAGAAGACAAATAGCCCTCAAAGTTGAAGGGAATCCTTCAGACAGAACTCACTTAAAAAGTAATAAGTTAATAAAGTCATCAGGATCATGGGCTGGGGTTTTGCTCAGACCTCTTTAAATAACTTCCTAGATAACGAAGAGAATTTAATTTTCCTGATAAAATTAGACCAATTAATCAGACAGCACAGCAAAGGATATATTTCCCTTCTACAAGGGGACAACCAGCTATGTTATGATAAAGAATTTATTAGCAAGAAGAGTTCTCCTTAGACTTCCTTGGGAAATGAAGGGCAAGCCAATAGTAAAATATTTTAAAGCTCATTGTGGGCTTTTGGAGCACTGTTGAAATGTGCACCATCTATCAAGATTATTAAGATGAAACTATTAACCCCCTGACAGTTTAATAACCATTCTTTATGTTATAATAACACAGGGCCCCTTTGGGATCAAAGTTCCAATTTTGGAGGCACTGTCCATCATTTGTCAAGGAAACTGAACCTTTGTGTTGAGCAAAACAGCAACAAGATCAGCCTACCCTACCTTTTCCTCCCTAAACTACAGAACCTTGCAGCTCAGGTCCAGGCTTCTCTCTTTTTATAGACCTTTTAGGGTAAACAGAGCCACTGGGTCTGCACACTTCCTGGGGGATCACAAGTCACTGGGCTAAAGGAACAAATCTGAAAAGAGGATTAAAGAAGCGTGTTCTCACAGATCTGAGCACCCCTACAGCTCATGAGGGTTTAGACCATTTTTAGAATTGACATGCTGGGGTTCCAGACTGACATCCAATCCAGCACACCCATCTGCAGAGTAACATGCCAGTACTGCCCAAAACATTGCTACCATAACAAAGGTGAGAACCATTCCTCCAGACGGAGAGTAATTAGTCCTGACAGAATGTGAAGATTCCACAGAAGTCTCTCTTACAATCTCTTTCATGTCCTTATAGCTATTCCACACTCTTAGTATATTCTATATTTTTTGCGTTATCCTTGTGAATACTTGCAATGTAACCAAGAATTCTGCTTCCCTAAGAAATGGCAATGCATGATTGCCTAGAAAAGGAGTCTTTTGTAGAAATGTCATTGCAGCCGTGTTAAAGTTTCAGCCAGATTGATTTCCAAGCTGTTTCTGTATTAAAGCAAAGTGCTTTGTTGTCAGCTTGGTTTCCTTATCCAATTCATCCTCAGCTGCCAGAGCTCAGCATTTGAAACATAACCCTTTGAGGGGACAGTGTTCTGTTTTTGGATGGGATAGAGTTAACTTTCTTCCTAGTAGCTGGTGCAGTGCTGTGTTTTGGATTTAGCACGGGAATGATGTTGATAACGCACTGCTTTGATTGTTGCTGAGTAGTGCTGGCTCCCCACCCCTCTGGGGACAGCGAGCAGGGAGCTGCACAGTACTTTGTTGTCAGGGTTAAACCACAACAGACAATGCTCAAGATTCTCCTTGGATTTGGATCTAAGGCTAACCTGAGCTCCCAAGAAAGGCAGTGCTCAGCTCTGGAGGCTGGGCCATATCCTTTGCTTGCCCAAAACACACAGATGCTTAAATCTCAGTGTTGGGTCAGGACCATCTCCAGTTGCAGACACTTCTACAGTGATGAATTTCAGTGCTGTAAACAGCTAATTATATAATTGGGCTAAGGTTAATTAGTCTGGAGGAACAATTCAGATCATGCTGATTTAGTTTTAATCTCTATTTCAGAGACTCAGGATTAGGAGAAAGAGGGAAAAAGAAATAACAAGAACACCAATAGTTTTGCTCAAAAATGATACCCCAGTACTTAGATCGTAGCTTTTTTTTTTCTCCTACCTCCTCAGATTTAATTTTCTGCCTCTGTTGTATCAGAGGGCAGGTTGGTTGGTTGGTTTGTCCCTTCAGTGCTCCATAAATGTCTGTTCTTGAAACACTTTCTGCCCCATTTTGCAAACCAACTGTTCCTGGACAGGCCAGCCTTCAGCTGGTGTAAGAAAACACTGCCGGGCACTGAAGTCAGTACAGAAATGGAAAAAGTGAGAATACCCCTGTATTTTTAATACATTAGCAACTTCCACATATTTTCCCAACATCAGTTACCAGCAAGCTCTCAGCAAAGCCTGTGGGAAGTAAAAGAAATCATACCTGAATATTCCTGAACACAGAAAATGCCGGGGTGGGGAGAGAGAGGGAAGGAAATGGGGACACATACAGGGCAGGAAGGATGAAATTAGAAATTATCCTAAAAACAGAAGCCCAGATAAACAGAGGTGATTATATTCACTGTCTGCTAGAGATCTGTAATCAACAGTCCTCAATAGATGTCTTTTTTTTCTCCTGTAATTTTTGCTGACTTGGTTTATGTTTAAATGCAGAAATTACTCCAACTTTCATAAACATTTGTGCATACCAGCATTTCTAATGTGCACTTTTGGCCCTGTGCCTAATTTGATGTAGTTCACATCTGTAACCTTGCTACTTTTTTGAGAATTCAACCCTGACCTTCATCTATTCCTTCTCCAGTGAAGCTCAGTTTTCTATTCTGCCCTATGCTTGGCAAAATCGCATCGTGTTCCTGACTGACAGTCCTACCAGATGCCTTTGGGTGACCTCAGCGCCCTTCTGCAACTGTCAACTCTTCCCAAGTTTCTAATTTAAAACATCTCCCCCAAATCTCATCAGAGTTTTGTGTCAGCAGTCTAGGGAAAAAACAAAAAAAACAAAAGACACTAATTTGCATAACCTTTCCTTTCTACAAGGATCTGAGTGCCTAATAAGACACTGAGGATCTTCCTAATGTCATCTTCTGTCCTCACGTTTAGGCAAGGTCAAGCTGGGCTTTCCCACTGAAGTGGAACCATTTCAGAGGAAGTCACTGATGTTTTCTCCTTTCCCTTCCACCCCTGGGAATTAAGTGCAGCTCCCCAAACCCCTCTCCCCGGCTCATCACACTGATTACAATGAGTTCCTTAGAATCCTTGCAAATGTAGGGATTTTCTTTTTTGCTGTAGGTATTGAAATCACTCCCAGAAAAACACTGCAACCCAAACTTGATGTCATGTGGGACGTCACATCATCTAATTGGTTTATCAATGTTTTCAAATTTAATGTGAATATTCGTTTTGTTCATCAGGGCTCTCAAGGACTGCTCTCTTTCGATCTGAATCTTTAGGCTTCAGTCAAAAAATACCAACATGAAACTTATTCCATTGCATCCCACATTGGATGATGATGCTAAAAAACTCCCTCTCTCTTAGCAGTCCACTCTCCCTACATCAGAAGCAAAGAAATCTGATGCAGTCACTGCCTCTTTCTCCCACCAGCCTTTTCTCCTCTCCCAGTCCTGAGAATGTCTGGAGTCTTGCCCCTAGGATTAGAGTAAGGAAGGAGAGGAAGTTTTCTGATATTTAAAGTTTTGACAGGGTTAGTTGTTTTTGTAATTCTTTTCTTCAGCATGGTTCCTAAGAGTCCATACTTTGTGCTGCTCTAATTAACAAACTTCCTCTTAATTAAGCTGCATGAGAGCTTTGGCTGTGAGGAACATGGGCACTTATTTTAAGTTTCCTTTTATTCCAAGCTTTTAAGAAGGTGTTTAACTTCAGGCAGGCATTTAAGTCACATGAAGCTCAATGGCTTTTAAGAACCTGTGTTCTTTGCTGAATACAAAAGGATTTGGAGGCATCTTTAATTAGTCTGATGAAACTGGAGCTGGAAAGAGCAGATTATGCTACTTTAATCTGCCTTTCTCCAAGTGTGTACATTTTCCATGAGAGGCACACAAAAAGCTCCAGAACCCCTCACCATTTGCTGTCCTGGTGCCTTTTAAAGTGTCATGATTTATAAAGTATCCTTGGAATAGAAATCTAGACTAGATTAGAATTCCCATTAGAATGGGAATAAATGTTTTGCAGACTACAGAACATTAGGGCACCAAGTAGCACACAGAAAAGGCCCCATGGGTCAGAGACCAAACAATTCACATTACTGAATAAATTTCACTGGTGAAAAAAAAAGCAAAAAAAAGCCCCACAACAAAGCAACTGAGAAATTTACTGTATATAGTTCATTAAAACAAAGAATAAAAGAGGCAAATTGGATAGAAGAGGCAGAGAACTGAAATTAGCAGTCTAAAAAGAGCACTATCAAAATTAGTCTGGTTTTGTAAAATAATGTTTTGCAGCAAACTCCAAAGCACTTAATTTCCTGTGAAAAGTTTCAGACAGCCTGACGGCATTGTTTGACCAGCTGTACAATGTATCAGCTAAATGTCCTCTGAGTGAATAGATTCTCCTAGCAGAGGCACCTGCAGGATGTGTAACTTCTATTTCACACACTCATTCAAGGCAGCCATGCAGCTCCACTGGCTCATCGTTTGCATTCACAATGGACAGCTGGCATCGCCCAAATGAAACATTACATTTGCTTTTGCTGGCAAGTAAATAAGAAAGCCACCAAAAAAACCCCCAAGAACAATAAAAACAACAACAAAAAAGGAGGGGAATGTCTTCAAAGGTTCTTCCGTATTCTGAAATGTTTAATTGGACTTTCAAATGACAACAAATCAAAATATGCAGGTTTTCGTGTATAATGAGGACTGAGGAAACAAAAAAATAAACCCTTGCAATGCCCCAGAATTCCGAATAGATGCCAAATCAGGAAGTTTGAAGAGGGAAGTATAATTATCTTAAGTGTCTGCTTCGTTAACAGACCACGATTCAACAGGAAAGTTAACCATATGTTGCACTTTGCTGAGGGAATGGAGAGAACGAAACAGAAGGCCTGATAAAGTCTCCTAAGCATCTGCAGGGCAAAAATCCTCCCCTTGCTCGTGTGAGTGGAAACATTCCTACTGATTTTGAGGTGTGGTCATGGATTTGACACAACCCAAGTCTCAGGCTCCTGTCTGAGCTCACCTGATCATGATGGTGCAGACACCAGGGATCCTTGTTCTTTTAAAATCCTCTTAACCTGCAAGGCTGAAATTTGTTAGTAATACATGCACATTGCAAATGATTAATTTGGAGATTGATATACAAACAGGATGTGGGAAGTCCCACTAGTTCCAGTGTCACCATTTCCAGGGCTCACTTTACAAAAAGAAAACTTGCAGCGAGAGATCTCAGCCAGCAATTCTAACTTACCTCGAGTCCTCCTGCTCTGACAAAAGCTACCTGACAAACTTCAAACCTTCTGGAGTCAGTTAGGTGTTGTAGAATAGTTCTCACATTCCTTCTTTACCTCTGTGCCAACAAAAAGAATAAAACTTCTCTCCAAGATCCTTTGGTGGAAGAAAGATACTTGACAATAAAGTATAGGCTTAACTGATTACACAAGCAATGCAGCTGTCATACAGTGAAGGTATTTCCCTTCTTTTGACGGACAGGCACAATGAAACAGCAAGAGATTTAAGATCATGGAATAACTTAAATGGATGTCTATGCAAAAGAAAGCATCTTTAAACAGGTAGCCTGATAAAAAGCACAATTACATCCATGGTGAACAGAGGATACAATCCAACTACCTCTTATCCAGGTGTTTCGGTGCTTCTATTTTTCTTGCCTTTTGGCTATAACGTTTCAAATGCAAAACTGTATTTACAACTTTATTCCAATAAATATTTGTGAACATTTCTTGCTGTACGCCTCTTGCTCTGCTTGTTGTTATTTGACAGCTCCTCACCAGGCCATTTTTGGTGATCTCATCTTGAATCTAGAACTTGGAGTTGAACACTGTTTTCTTCTCCAGTACTGATCCCTTGAACCTCATATTTATCCCTCTGACCTCAATTACATCAAAAACAATGGAGTGGGGAGATGAGGAAAACTAGACCGAAGCTAGACTGAGTCTAGCATTTAAGAATAAATGCTGCAGGGAAGCTTAGCAGTGTGATGCTTTCTGAAAAATAAAATTTAAAAAAAAACACTTTTTTTTTTTTTTTAATGTCTGAGAAATTTACTTTTAAGCAGCACCTTTAAAATTAATGAGAAGCACATACTGGAAATATTTAACAGCCTAGTGAGAGTTGTGCTTCTTTCCTCTGGATTTTCAATGGAGCATGGAATCCAAACCTATTTTGTGCCTTGAATAAAACTTCAGTATTATACAAAATGCTGAGATCTGTTGAAATCTTGGTGCCTTCTTCCTCTCACTTCTGATGGCCACATTTGTCAGTGGGTAAAGAGACTTGTGGCTGCATGGATCCAGCAGTCCTTAGTCAGTTAATGCAGATGCAATTTCCTGATATTGTGAAGAACTGCTAATTGTTTTTATCTCTCCCTTTGGTGCTATTAAGAAAAGGTTTAAACTGCTTCAAACTTCTGGACTGGTGAATCTCTTTTAAAAGCCACTTATTTAATCCTGGAAACATCAGGGAAATGCTACCAATGATAAAGTCCTGCTGTTAAAATAAATATTGAATTCCGGTTTGCATCTGTATTTATTTTTAATGCAAAGTGCTAAGGACTTGTTCAGCAGTGGGAGTCTATTTATCTGCATAATGCATGCTCTTGTTTACATATTATCACTTGTTAAGTGTTATGTCTGCATATAAACAGACAAAAGAAAAAGCTGGACTGAAACTACATGAATCTGACAGGGCAACACTCTGGACAAAACAGACAAGGTTATGGGTTTTTAGCACAACATTTTATGAATTGCCAAATGATGACAATAGCCAGAATTTTATTAAGGCTTATAAAAGGCTCTGCTGCACTCTGCTCTTAATCAATATGGTGCAAATGTTTGCATAAATATCCCAGAATCCTACACAGGCTGATCCTCAGAACAATTCAATTAGGCCAGAAGAGAGGGAGATGGAATGAAGCTTCCATCCAGTAAGATGTGAACCACTGAACTTTAGCAGGACTTGCTAAGCCCATGTCAAACCTTTCTTGCCATCACATTTTTGGGATGGGATTTTCTAGGACGTTTACTATTGACATGACACTTTTGAAATCCATGTCTGCCTTGACTCAGTCAATATTTCACCCATGTTTAAAACACAATTCTGAATTTTCCAGGAGTCCACTTATACCTGGATGCAGCCACAGCATCATGCCTTTCATCCATGTGATGCTAATTCATTCAACAGGCACCTTTCACTGGCTGTGACGGCTTCCAGTAACATGTAATTCCTCGATTCATACAAATTTTACAGGTAAAATTATTAATTAGGATTAAAGATCTGCTCTTTGTCTCAAAGAAGAGATTCAATTGATGACACTTCCTCTGTAGCTGGAAAATAGACATTTTAATTTATATAGAATCGTCACTTTTCATGATGTATTCTGCTGTTATTTTATTATTGTGTTATTTGTAGACAAACTATAAAGCACAGCACTGAATACTCTGGTAGGCTTTGCTGAGAATCCGTTTTCATGCAGAGTTTTTTCTATCATCCCTACAACCCAACCCAAGTCTGAAGCGAGGAGTAGTGACATTTTCTTTTGAATTACCTAACACCATTTCAAATTTTATATCAAGTACAGGCTTCTTTCCTTTTTATATGTAGCTTTTCTGTTTATATTGCTGTAAGTCTGAAAACCAGTCTTCTGTTTACCAGGGGAAAATAAAGATAATCTCCTAATCTTGCTCCAAGGCAGAAACACATAGCCCAATTTCGTGGAATACAGTAAATACATCTTGAAAGAAGCATCTGAATGAGTTTGTATAAATGGCCACCTCACCACGAACTGCAGTGTGACAGGGTTATGGTCTCCAAATCTCGCACTTCCCTTCCTTCAGGCACTGAGCTCCTTGTGCTGGCTGAAGTGACAGAACTGGAAAACAGGATCAGTGTAATTTCTGTATCCGCTATCCCAGTTGACATGGAAAGAGACTCTCTTAAATGCCAAGGAAAGAAATGTGCATCAAATTTATGTCCCTCAGGTACTAGTTCAGTGAATAACTTTCAGTGGACTCTTTTTGTCTATTCAGGGAGGATATTTATTGTTTTAAGTCTTCTTAACAGGAGATTTCTTGCTTTCTGTCTTAAACAAAACACCACCATACTTTGTTGAAAATCATCAACATTTCTTTTTTGGTCGGTTCCCACATAAGCTTCATTAATAAGTGGATTTATTACTGTGTAGCAATCCTATGTTAACAATTACATCATATTAAGCACATAAGTGCCTATTAAATACCACTACCAGCATCCTGCAGACAGGGGCCCATCCATTACAGCCTTCAGCTGTGTGAATACAGAACATTAACTGCAAAGCAGAACATTTCTGTGTGAGACAGCAGATGGGAGCTCAGTGCCGTGTGTGTTCTGTTCTCAAATGCAGTTTTAAAATCCACCTCCTCTCCTGGGCATACCCACAAATGGCCTGTAGGAATGCAAAGCCTGTAGCCAACAAGTCTCTGTGCCTAGAGGGGCTGATCTACCCCCATCAACTTTCCAGCTCCCTGCAGATGGGATGGATCTTTCCAGTTGGCCCACATGGATGCTGGAGACTTGGTGGGTGCTCTCACCACCCCAGGAGCTGAACCTCAGACACTGCTGTTCTCTCTCCTCTAGGGGGTGGACTAGCTTTGGTCATCAGGGGAGAGAAATTATGAAGGTCTGCTAATTGCTACCTTCCCAGACTGCCTTAGATATTTTTACCATTTTCTTTCTCTTCCCTCATAAACCAATCTAATCCTAATCTCTTTTAATGCTGGGATCTCCACAGAACAAAGGGCAGGGAAAGATCTAGCAGATTCCATGTCACTTAATAACCACTTTCTCCCTAACATTAGGAATGAGTGAAGCTGAGGTTGAAAAATCTGTCACTCTTCTGGATTCATCCCACATTCCTAGATTCTTTGCCAGTTTTATTAATTGAACAGATTTTTTGGTATAGATTAATTTGAAGAGGTGTTTGCTTTACTGTTTCTTCTGCCTTCATTAGCATTTGAGAGACATTTGATGATAAAGTCTTATTATATCCATCACAGACATTTCAAAATCTGACATTTCCTCGATGATCAGATGGGAATTAATTTTGGAGGACATTGTAATAGGCAACATATCGTGATATCTAAAGTTAACATGCTGTGGCTGCATGTACAGGAATCCTTTCTGGCACACATTTGCACGCCTCTGGTGATACCAGTGAATTTTAGCAGACAAAAATTTGGCCTTTACATGGTACCTGGTTAAGGAGGCAAGAAGCTGCCATTTTGAGCATGGAAAGCAGAGCTCACACCAGCCCCTCAACAGCTCCCTGTGCTTCTTGTACGCCATGGGGCACCCCTAGATCCCTGCCTTCCATGATGCCCTGCAGGGAGAAGCCCCAGCTCCCAAAGAAGAGCCCAGCTGTGCAGAACAGCTCTGCCAGAGCTGAGGTCTGAGCACCTTGCACAGCCTGGGAATCCACACAAAGCACAGCTTGAGTATCTCTTACCTTCTTGAGGAATGCATCTGTGGACATTTCAAACACTGATGCCATCTGCAACATCCCTGAACAGCCTCCCAAGCTGGAAGTGAAACCCATCTGCTTCATGTTCCATTCTCTGCCCAAAGAGTTGCCAGTGGACTTCACACCTGCTTCTTCTCTATCAATATTTTATTCCCAGGAAAGCCAAGTTGTTTGTTTTTCTTGACTGTAACAGTACTGTTCTAGCATGCTTTTGAGCAAAAATGCACTTACAAAACCTACTTTAGATGATCACAGCAACATAAATATGGCAGATTCAGGAAAGCTATGCAAGGAATGCCAGTGCATCATTGTGCTGGATGATCCAAGTGTTTGCAGCTTTTATAATTTTCTAAGTTTGTATCAGTTGTTTGTAGATTTTATAATTTAAAAAACCACTACAGATAAGAATAAGTCAGTGCAAACACATGAAAGCAGTTACAATAGCAGAGCACAATGGAAAAGCAAAAAAGGCAATTACCAGGTTGCTGGTTTTGGCACGTGTTTGAAAAATGTCTAGTGCCATCACATCTCACAATTACACATAGCAAACGCCTACACTGAATGAAAACTCCAGAAATATCTAGCATCACTTTCAGTAACTGCTGCTGCTGCTATGCAAACATATCTCTACAGAAGCACACAAATTATTTAAGCAACATTACCTTAGAGTCTAATGTGTTTGCATTTCTTGCTGCAGGCACATCACAAGGCTGCTATCATAAAACATCCCACACCTACCAATTTCTTCTCACCAGCTGGGTGGTCCCTTGAATTCAAATTATGTAGGCAGCCTTCATGCTGAAGGGGCTACTCATTCTTGCCTTATGATTCCATATTTCTGCTTGTGACATGAGCAGCAAAAATCTCCCACCATACACTGTACCTACTCCAGATTAAATCAACATAGTACTTCCCTTTACTCCAGGTCAAAATTTGCTTTGTTTTATTATTTCATGTGTATGCCGGGGTTCGCTTAAGGTAGTTTCAGTCCTAAAATAATTCCTACAGTTGAAAATTATTATGTCAGTACTAAAAATTCATGAAACATCGGCTACAGAATTGGCTGCAATAAATGCAGAAGCCAGTGGCACTTTGAAATTATCTCGGTGAATTATCTAAATCTGTCATGCTACATACATTTGACATATTTCAATGTATTCGTCTCATTTATTACAGATCAATCATTCTGAAGTTAAAGCAGCAGGAAAGACAGACACCCAAACATGAAAAATCACCTTGAAAATTAACATGGGAAATCCCACAAAATTATCATATTTGTACAAATTTCTGTTAAAAATATGTTCATGAACAAGTCAGAGTGGGCCACTCTTTGGTAGTCACTGTATTTATAGATGATGTAGGGGATTTTTCAAGCTTCTCATTTACCAGTGAGAAAAAAGAGTGAATCTACCACATGAAATGCCAGCATAAATGATTGTCATGGTCCTTTCATCACTTTTTCCTGAGCCTTAAACAGAAAACAAGCAGACCATCTCTCTCTGTTGACTGGGGGAAAAGTGGAAAAGGAACATCTGAGGAAAAGTGCTACCAAAAGATAGAAAGTAAGGGGAGCAGATCTGTTCATTTGGGGTGTGCCTGGAGATGGCACTGTAGGCTTGGGGGAATATTTGAATACATAGGTAGTGAAAAATATTGCAACTTTTGGGGCTCTGATGAGTGATACCTTTAAAGGACCTAAAATGCACCAGTTTCTACATTCACAGCCTTCACCAGCTAAACTAGAGTTGCCTAGGGCCCACAATTTTCCCATGGATTGTTTTGAGAAGTGTTTTCCAAATGCTGTGGAGTTTTTTGGATTCCCCTACTTTGATCCCAAAACCAAATACCCAAAACATTCTGAAAGATCCACTGCTATATATAATTAGGAAATGGATGTTAGATACAGCTCAAGGCCTTGCAGCTCAAACACAAACCTTGGCAAAATCACTTCACTCCTTTCTTCCTCAATTTATTTAAGCAGGAAATGAGAATAAAGCCTCTCCCTTCACAACAGCTTAGCCAAAAGGTTTGCAAAGCATTTGGAGATCCCGGGGGATAACTCAGCACATAAAAGCATAACATTTTGATTGCAGAAGGCAGGTGCATTTTATCACCTGCTGAATAAGTCAGAGGGCAGAGGACTAAAGCAAGTGCATCAAAGGAAGCTCTCCGTGTCTGCGAGCTGCAGCCCATGCAAATGTAGACGGCCACAGTCTCCTCACGCCTCAGCTGCTTTGTAAAAGGCACACAACCAAGCCACCACTCTCTGCTGAATGACTTCAACTTATTAATTCCTCACGGACAAGATAAGGAGATAGGAAACCTCTGAAGCATGTAAATTCCCTTGTTTGAAAGTGTAAGCTGTTTTAAAGTGTAGGGCCGCCTAACCCTGCAGAGTCGTGCCAGACGTTTGGAGCGCTCTGTCAACACCTGAATGACACACAGACATCTCCACTTTTCCTTGTTTTATTTCAGTTTGCCTCGAGACAAGGAAAAACTCCCCTCCAAGAGGCAGATAAACAACTTGGTGGTGAAAAAAGTGGAGCAAAAAAACCTGGTAAGAATCCACACTTCAGTAGTGGTAGAAACTAAAAAGAGCAGTGGTCAGCTTTGTGAATCAGCTGTGAACAGCAGGAGAGGGATTTAGAATAATATTTTAACATTTGCCAGAATTGAGCATAGAAAATCACACAGTTTTCAGAATGAACCAGGAATTGAGGGGATCTGTGATCCTGCTATCAGCAACCTGTGTTCTAAGGTACACTGGAGTCCTTTCCAAGGCAGGACAAACTGTCTCTCTCCCCACACAGCATCTTCAGAGACACTGCAAAAGGTTGGGGTAATCTTTACCCTTCCTCAACAAAACTTGTTCGTTACAAAAGCTGTTGAAAGACTTTCTTACAGAAGTTGAAGCTTGATTCTGGTGACTTTAGGACAGAATTTCAGAAATCACAGAAGATTTGTTGGCCTGAGCAATTTTACCTGGATCCTTCTCTGGGCTTTACCTAAAGCATCATCCAATCCTCTCATATATGGGAGCAGCAATTCATCCAGAAACAGTAATTTGTTGCTGACAGCCAAAAATGCTGTGCAATAAGCAGATTTCTTTCCTCCTCTGCACTGGTTTTATACAACTCAAGTCACAAGCTCAGTGAAAGAGCTTCTGATTTACAGCAACTCGGAACAGAACCAGGAAAAAACATCTTTACAGCAAACCCCTCAGACCACTAAGTGCAGCTAACAGAGCCATGCAGGAGCAGAATAGGGATAAACCATGCTCATGCTCTGGATCTCAGTAAAAACACATCCTGTTTCGCTCCGTGACTTCTCCCCACCAGGTGCAGATGTAGATGAATTCCACTGATAACCACTCCAACACACTGGTCCACATGAAGGTAATGCCAATTCTCTGAGGGTCGTGGCATTTTTTTTTTTCTTTCAGAATGGTTCCTTAGGCTTCCCTATTTCTCAGCAGCAGCTGCTTTAGCAGTTCAGCCACCACTGCTAAGACAAAGTGGTTGTTGAGGAGAGCCTGAGGAAGAAATATGTGAGCTGCTTCCTGAAATGCAATCAGTTCTGGGGAATCAATACTACCAAAACAAAATAGTGGCTTAATAATAGACAGTCTTGATTCAGAATGGCAGATCAAGTGATGATTACACTTTTTAGGTTCATTCTTTGGATAAGCAGACCATTTTAACTTGTGCCAGAAGTGAGTCTATAAAGGCACTCACCTGCTAGAATTAACTCAAACCAGATTGAAATGCCCTCACTATATACAGCTAAACTCTTAAGTGCATTACAGTCCCCAAAAAGGAAGGAAAAGGGCTGGAAAGAGAAAACAATACATATTTCTGGATACATCATGAGCTGTTAAAAACACAATAACCCTGCTCTGACACCACTGTCCGCTGGAAGGATTTGAGATTTCTATCATTCAGTCAAGTAGGAATCACTCAACTCATTTTGATTGAAAACACAGTTCAGTGCTCCAATAGGCAAAAATTCAATGTATAAAAAATGCAGTAAACCCACAGATGAATGAAGAGAAAGAAGCATCTTCACAAGGTGAGTAAAGGGTGACAAAACAGACAAAGTCTCGTGGACAGAGTTACTGGGGCACACACTGAGAAAGCTCTTCAGTGGATTTATGTCAGCATAGCTTTACCAGTGTTAGTCCCACCCACCAGCTGATCATCAATTTAATTGTGAGGGGCAGAGGTGACAGATTCAGCTGTCACATCCTCAGAACAGACATTTTTCCTTAAAAACAGTTAGCAGAATTATCTACCAGTGCATATGGCCTTTCTTCAAGCAACACTTCCCTCTGCGGATGAAACATGAGAGAAACAACAGAACCTTTTGACTTACAAGATGCTAAGTTTCACTTAAAAAAAAATCTGGGGCTCTTAAATAGCAAAGATACTTTTGGAAAGCAAGTATTCTACATCTTGTAAATATTATTAAAAAAGGAAAAAAGAAAAAAATAATGTAGTTAGGACCTTATCATACGGAAATTATACTTGTACAACTTAGATGTGAGAGTGCATACAGGGTCAGCAGAGAAAAATATTGGGAAGCTTTCTGACATCAGAGCAGATTTTGCAACAGAGTATTAATTCTTAAAACAGAAACCAGAAATTGTGTGAGCCTCAGCACTATTGTCCCTACCAAACAGTCACTTCCACAGGTGTCAAAAGCCACACAGCCTTCTCTTGCTGCTGAGTAAAGGAGTCCAAGAGGTCAAAGAGCACCCCAGGAGAGACTGCAGCTCCCAAAATATGCTCAGTGACCTCCCTGGCTGCTCCTGCTGATAAGGCCCAAGTGCTCAGTGAGAACACAGTGCCTTTAGATCTCTTTTTGCTGGTACAGTGTAAACATCTGAACCCTCTGCTTTGCTTGTGTCCTAAAGATGAACCTGGCCAGGATAATTGACTCTCAATCTTCCTGATATAGTTACTGGAAATAACTTCATCTAATGTAATCTCTTTATTACTGCTGTAAAACACTTTACTCCTTCTGCAGGTCACAGGCAGAAGGGTGAGCTCTTTGAATGCCTAACGTGGTCTCAGGAACACGCAACTCCAGCAAGCACTAATAGAGCTTCATATATAATCAGCACTGTTCTCGGCTGCAAGGAAATCTGATTTACATCAGGCTACCACTGCAGCAAAGCCAAGAAAGGTCCTGCAGAGATGCAGAGCTCCAATAAATTCAGAAGCCATTTCAGAAATTAAACTGAGGGTCATATTCTGCTCCTGGTAAGGCTGGAGTAATGGTCCTGCATTCAGAGGAGTTATTCTTGATTTATATCATACCTGGTAGCATAATCCGGCCATCAGTCTCCTGAACCAGGCTTCATTCTCTAGAGAACTTTGAAATATTTCTAAGGTTGTTATTTTTAAGCTTGCAGTAACAAACAACGGAATACGGGCTTTTGGAAGCAAAATATTTCCTCCTCCCTAATGAGGGTGTTAAAGGCAGGTCTCCCTGGTGTGGGTCTCAGAAACATCCAAAGCCATGCAGAAAGCAGGAAACAAAAGCAAAATCTGCAGAAGTCTGATGGGCCATAAACCATCATTTCTCAGATAATTAGTCAACTTTCACCACTGAGGTTAGGAAGAAAAAAAGACCGAAAAAACCCCCTAACAAACAAAACCCCACTCACTTTCTACATCCATTTACCACCAACAGACACACTTGGGAGTGAAGTGTGCAGGGTCAAAAGAGCGTGAAGGGACTGAAAACTTCAGTTCCTGAAATGCTGATCTAACCATGAATGTTAATCCTTACACACATTTTATAGTCTGAAGTAACAAAGGAGCAACAGCAGCAGCTGGTTGCCTTCTGTCTATTGATTACAAGAGCTGGCACCTTATCAATGCATCAGTTAGATCAGGTAAATCACCAGGCACGGCTATTTAAAAAAAAAAAAAACGAACCCAAAAAAACACAAAAAGGAAAAGAAAAATCCTTTCTATGCTGTACATAATTGTGGAATATGAAAACCAAGAAAGAAAAGCAGGGTGCTGTCTGGAGAGCAGAAGTTTTTATGTCACCATCTCAGCCCGAGCCCTTGTTTTCCAGGAGAAGTGGGGCAGGTCTGTGTCCTCTGCTGGTGCTGAGAGCTGAAACAACCTCGCAGGGTCAGCCTGCAGCAAAACAAGGTCAAAGCTGCATTAGGATCGATCCAGACCATTGTGCCTGTTAAACTGACCCGGCCACTTTTCATTTCCTTGCCAGAGCCAAACTCAAAGAGCCATTACAGGTTGCTCTGGTGACATCCATCCTTTCCTTGGAAAGCCAAACCCTCGTTGCCTGCAGCCACTTTCATCTGTAAAACTCTGCCCTCGGGACTCAGCCATCTTTTGACACTTAGGGCTTGTGACTGGGAGTTCTGTCCTCTAATCAGAGATGAAACAATTGGGAAGCCAAACAAACAAGCAAACAAACACCATCACCTCGCCAGGGGTCAGAGCTTATCTGACACACAGGGGACAGAAAGCCACAGAAAGCGTGACTCATTTTATGTTTACTTTCCTAGTGCAGTGCCTATCTACAGGTGGTGCTGGGCTGTACCTAATACTGATTTGTGCTGGATATTTCGATCTTACCCCATTACTCAGAGGAAGGAAAGCCTACATTTATATCAGACACAGCAGAGCAAGAGACCTTCACTTGCTGTGTTACAAATCACAGTGCAATTAAAAAGATTCATCGTAAGTGATCACCAGGATTTCATTGCAAAAGAGTCAAAGGAAAAAATAGAAGTATTCTCACAGAGGCACTAGAAAACTGCTGTGCCAGGACATACATGCTATATGTTTTAATCAATATTTAATATTAATATTTTTATGGTAAACCTGAACAGAGAGATATGAAACCCACTCGATACTACAACAGGAGTTCAATCAGAAGGGGACAAAGCTCAAACTAAACTTTGTTCCTATCATAAGACATTAGTAGATGCCATATAAAGCAAAAAAAAAAAAAAAGTATTCCAAATACACACTGCATGCAGACTGAAAAAGCAAAGATTTAGGTGTAATCTAAAATGGATGGAAAGAATTTTTCTTAAAGACAACGAAGCTGTAAAGCAAGATCAGTTATAACAGTGTAGCCTGAAATAATTGTCTAAGAAAGATCATCCAGAAGAATCCTGTCCTTACAATGGCACTTTGGAAAGGAACAATTACACCTTCACAGACCAGGGCAACGGCAGGGGTGGGAGCCTAAAGGATTCCTGATTTTTAGGGTGGAAGGAGTAGGAAAAATGTTCAACCCCAGACTAATTTTAATGAAGAAACAGATATTTTTTCACACTCATAAACCAGATATGAGAATGGGGAGAGATGGATGCTTTACCTCATCTTCAGTAAAATATGTCTTCTCAATTTTCTGAGCCCAGTTTCAAGGAAATTACCACAAAAATATGGATAACCCTGAGCATGGCCAGGTGTGCTGGCTGGTAAAAACAGAAATGTTGTAGAACTAAGATACCGTGCTAGTAATTGTTCATTAACAAAACATAAAGATGGAAAGTAGATTGAGGCTGAAAATGAAAACAATACAAAAGAAGAAAGACATACATAAAACAGGAGAGGAGAATACCCAAAGAAAACTTCACAGGAAAACCTCGTTCAGGAACAAATCTTCCCTCACTTCAGCAACTGGGTTTCAAGAACCATCTGGCACCTACAAATGGGAACCTCTCCAGCCACAGAATTTCAAGGACAAAGTACCACCATTATCATGCCAATCCTCTCTTTTATTTTCTTAATAATATCCAACATCTTAATCCATCTAAGGTAATCAGATATGAACACACAACCTTATATTGATCCACACAAGGCTAAATTTATGTTTACTATATACCTGGCTGACAAGCAATTTTTTTCTGACCTTTTTGTTCATGGAAAAGTACAACTGTCTCTCACATTCAGTATTTCCCTCATCCTGCAAATTACTCAGAGCCTACAGATAAATTGATTTAAGATGCCTAAAAGAGCTGCTGGTGGCTCTCAAACCACTATTTATAATCTTCTGCCTCCCCACTGAAAGAGCTAGGATTAAACGTGGGGTGTCATTGATGCTAAATAAGTTTCTTTTTACCAGGTTGGAGGTAATAAACTGCACGGAACCCTTTCAAACCAATCTGTCAGAGTGCAATAGGCACAGGTTTTATTTCCCTCCACCAAGTAAGCGCTGGCTGTACTTGCAGCCATCTGTCTTGCATCCCTTGCAGAAGCAATTTCCCCCTTCCACCTCTGAAAATAGCACAGAGAGCTCCTGTCAGCACTGGGGTGACATTGGCCTGTGGGGCTGAGACAGGCAGCTTTTCTGCAGTTCTGCTTTGAGGAGCAGTGTGCAGGTTGCAAGGAAAAGTGAGGGACCGTGGAAAACCAGTGGATGTCAGTGGGAAGAGTTAAATAGAAGAGGTAGGGAACATGGGGTTTGGTAAAGGGACAGTGAGGAATTTGGGAACCACCATCCTAAGTGGTGTGAGGGATGTAACCACGAGCTCAGAGAAGTTTTGCACAGGTAGCCATGAGAGAGGAGGTCACAGGCAGGCAGGATGCAGCCAGGAGGAGGAAGAGCCAGCTGCCTGGCTGTGTGGGGCAAAAAGCCCATGGTAAGTGCTCTATTTGGACTCCTGCCCTCGGGAATCTCGTTCAGAGGAGAGCTGTAGCAAGCAGGGCAAGAGAGAAGGGCAATGCTTCTCCTCCTCACAGGTGCCGTGAGGCAATTACAGGTACTTGGAATTACAACTGATACTAAAATGAACCCAGCTCACTGCAGGTGAGGCTCCTACCTCCCAGTCTGGATTTAGTTCAATGTTTCTAGCACAGAAGGCAGATGGTTTTTAGCTTAATTCTCTGACAAAACCAGAACCTTTAAAAATGATGCTGTGCAAGAACCCTGAAAGATGTTTTTTTATAAGCACTTTCCTAAATAGCACTGCTAACTATTTGAAGAATACAGCATTTGTGAATTGTTCTTACCTTTCAAAGACAGGGCACGTGCTGCAGTTGACGTTCTTCTAATTGTTGTTTCATTATTTCCGCAGACAGAGGACAGAATATTGAATAGTAAACGATGAAGTATCCTAAATAAAGATGAGCTAACACTGACAAAAAAGAGCAACAGAATATATTTACTGCAGCAGTAGCCCTGCATCCCTGCTAGTGCATAAAATTCATTACGGGACAAGTTTTTCTGTTCACCACTGCAAATTAGCAAAGACTTCTTGTTCTGATGAAGGGGAAAAAAGTCATAGAGTACCAAAAGTGAAAGGTTTTTCTTTTCAAAAGTGCCAAACCCCCTCACATTTACACATCAAAGTTGATGCCTAAAGTCAGTATAGCTGTTTCCTTGATTCAGCCTTTTCTGGATCACACATCCTGTGTTTGATTTTCTGAAAGGCAAAGCCCATATGTTTAATAAGAGATGGATGTGAAGCATATACATATGTATATTAAAAAAAAATAAAGTGAAGAGCTCCAGCTCAGATGGAAATCACATCTCAAGCTGAGAGCTGTGTATCTGATTCTGCACATTCCAAATACAGTTAATTATACAGAATAAATAGTTATAAAGATTTGTGAAGTAAACTTCTTTAATTTGCGTTGCAAATTCCTGTTTGTAGGGTGATTCCTTCAGTGAGGGACTTTGGTTGCATTTAGAAAGTTTCATTCAATATTTATGCTCCAGAGTTTTAAAAGCAGGACATGCACAGTTGTCTTTTATTAGACATACATGACTGCTTTCATTGTCTTTTGACTTCTTGGCTTCAATTTACAAATTTTCTGACAAGACGTTTTAGTAATAAAATCTTATTCCAGTTTAGATAAATGAATTATCCATTATCACACTCGAGTAGAGCAGACTGAGATCAAAAACACCCAAAAGCCTGTAGGCAACCATCCCTCAAAGCTGTTTATCCTCTTTCCTAATTCGATTTTTCATGGTTAGTTCAGAATCCAGAAAATAATTACAGGAAAACAGATCCTGATGTGGGGAATAGCTGTGCATATCCATGTTCTCCTAACAAAACCCAACCAACCAACCAAAAAAAAACCCAAAAAAACCAAACCAAACCCAAAAAATCAACAGCTGAAGGAGTAAAACAGCCTCTTAGGCTCTGTGTTCGTGTCACAGGTCACCTGTCCTTTATTGATAACCTGCCCAAGCACTGCTTTTCTAGAGCACATGATATAAGCTGCAAAACTAAAGTGTATTTGTCACACTGCTGTTAAACTTTAATTTGTCACCTATGGGAAATCAATTGTTCAAATCTTTAGGAGGTGTGTGTGGAGGCAAAAAAGGTTAATTCTTGCTATGCCCTTACTCAGAAGGCTTCTCTATATTTAGAGAACAACCATTTAGCTAATTACTTTCATCATCCTAAGCTTGAAGGATCAGAGACCCACAGAAAATGGTGGGGGAACAGCAAACTCAGTGACAATATGTCAAACCTTATACAACAGGTCTGGATTGTGGCTGACAGCTGGAAAAGGACAAGGGTGTTTCATCAACAGGAATGTGAAGAACTGGCTATGGGACAATCTTTAGACTTTAAAGAGAATTATTTCTTTAGCATGACAAATTAAACATCTCTAGCCTGCATTTTTCTGCTTTTGGAATCATAACCTGAATTAGGTCATTCTCTCAAGATTAAAATTCTACTTGGTCTCTGCTCTCCTAAATGTGAATTCTCGTCTCATTGGATATCAGGATTTGATATATTGCATCCTTAACTACAGCCAGAGGGATTTTTTTTTTCATGCAATGTGATTATCTGGGGGCAGATCCAAGGAAAAAAAAAAAGCAGCTTATTCCAGCATTGCTCACCTAGTTCCACATTAACAGGAATGTGTTTGTGTGCTTCACCAGGTGTGTATTTCCCAATAAATATTCAGATGTGGAGCTGTGGATCAGAACCCAATAATGTCAGACCTTACAGAAACACCAGAAAAGGAGGACAAGGTGGTAATTACCCCAGAAAGCCCCACACAGTAAATGGTTTGACCTCAAAACTTTGACCTTTTTTTCTGGTGTTTCCCTTCTGGCTCCAGATTTATTAGCAGCCCCTTTGCTGCAAAATTCCTGGATGAAGGGAAATAAAGCCATAACTCAAAATATTCTGTCCAGCAATCTGCTAGGGGAAAAAAAAAAAAAAAAAAAAAAAAAAAAAAAAAAGTGGATTTCTGGAATTAAAGAGTGAATGTACTAATAATTATTTTTATTTTGTTATTCATACCCAGAATGCACAAGAATTTTAATAACTTTAGTGAACAGAAGTCAAAAACTGGACCAGATGGAAAAGAGAATAAAGAAATTCAGCACCAATAGCGATTTTGTAATAAAATGAAGACTGTGATACCTTAAACACCAAAAAATCCAGCACACACATCTCAGCCTGGTCAAAAGAAATAAACACCAACAATAAATAGCAAATCTCTGACCCTATAGATGTTTCAGATTTCTCTAATTAGTGCCATTTTGTACCAATCAATATATTTTTATTATCAGAAAAGCAGATCTGCTGTAATTACAATAAAAAAATACCAAGCACCACCAAAATTAATACTTGACTGAATATCCACATGTGAATGCAAATACCAATTCAATCACTGCTTATTTTATATTGGCCTTGTAATTCCTGGGGGAATCTTTTAGAAGTCCCTTCTCAGTCACAGAGATTTGGTTTGTCCACGTGAATCAGAATCACGCAAGATTTCACCTGTTTGGAATAAGAAAACCCCTAAATAAATAATGAAAATAAATTGACCTAGTAAACATACCATAGCCAACAGAAGAGATTCTTCAGTTAATAGGCACAAATGATCTTTTCAAGTAATCGGCAATGCTCAGTAAACACAGACCCATCCTTGTCAAAAATATATTCCTTTTTCTTTTTATACCATGGGTCGTTCCAGGATTTCAGCAAACCACAAGAAGGAGATTCTGTACTTCTTTATGGAAGGTTTTGTCAACCTGAAAAAAGGGTAATTGGGACAATAAAATGCCATAGAAATGCCATGGATTTATACTGAAATTATTGTGAAAAATCTGTGGAATTTTTTAGATAGAATCTTCTTTTAAAATTGTGTTAAAGTATCCTACAGGAATGAATATCACAGATGATATTTCTATTAACACTACAGCATGGCCCAATTTAAGATTGGAGCTTTTCCATTAATAAGAATCTTCCAGAAGCTTTACCTGCAGTTGTCCTTGACCCCATGTGGGCCATATGCAATATTTTAAATGTTTTTAAATTACATATTTCACATATATAATACATATTATAATGTCATTTATTATTTATTTATATAGATACTAAAAACCTCTATATTTCTAGTCCCATATTTTGGGCTGTTTTACGTCACTATATCCAACAGCAACTACCAGTGTGCAAACAGTTCTACATCAGAAGACAAGGGGGAGTCAAAACCATTAAATATTAGCTGAAACTGCATTTAACAATCATGAATTTTGGCTGATTCAACGCATGCTTTAGAAAAAATAAAAAAAATAACAAAAAATAAAGAGGTGGGATGAGCATTACCATCAATGGTAGAGAACAAACAGCAATAGTAAAGCACTCAATTTTATCCGAAGCAATGAATCAAAACCTTCTAAATAGTAATGAAAAAAAGCCAACCAGAAATACAATACAAGAACTTAAAGAAAGTAATTTATAGGACAATATGTGCAGCGTATTTCCAACTCACTGCAGTAGGAAAATTCATGAATAATATTAGGGGCATTTATGTGATCCACTTTCCTCCTGTACAGTGTTTGTCCAACGTAATGAGATCTGGATTGGCTGAATACAATACAAATTTGAGAGTGTTATACTTGAAACTGATCATGCATGTTAGGAGGGGGGAAAAAAAGGCAAATGGAGCATTTTTAATGCATATAATCCCATGTGTTAATATTGACACTCAGCTGCACTAATACAGGTTATTGCTACTGAATTAACAATGCTCACAAATTAACAGCCAGAGAAGTCTCATGGATTACACTTGCATCTTCTGTACAAACATTTTTTTAATATTTGTTTCTATTCAGGTCAAGGCCATGACATTCTAATTTCATTGGAAAAATTCAAATCCCATTCTCTGAGGCAGGCGATGTGGGAGAACTATGACCGACAGAAGATGGATTTGCTTTATTCTCCAAAATTGAAGTGAAAATTACGTTTGTGTCATTACATTTTAATACAGTCTTCCATGAATATACACACCAATATACATCTCTCTCTCTCTCTATATATATATATATTTATATGTATATATATATATATATTCAACTTATTACCATTCTAGCCACTAAAAGTTGAGGTTTACAGCTCCAGGAATTCAAATAGGATTAGATAGAAAACTTTTGCTTGTTTGCAAGACCTGCATAAACTTTGAACAGCAGTTTTTACCAGGTAGAGAGCATAAAAGTCTCTTCTACTCTGAGAAGAAAGCCAGATTATATTAGGTAGGATAGAATGGGTAGGTAGGACTGCAAAATTTCACCTTTGTTCATGCTTGATCCTGCTTTGTTGATTAGAAGAATAATCTATTAAATAGTCTAAACCAGTTGCAGGTATTCCAACAAAAATTTAGCTTTGCTTTTCCCACACAAGTCTACACAATATTTTCATTAAAATCGCCCCGTGGCAGATCAAAGAGACTTTCCTTCACCAGCAGTTGGGTACCTGAAGAGCTGTCTTACAGAACTGAAACTTTGTCCACTTTGAGCATTAAGTTTAACATTTTCAAAGTGCTGAAATGATTTTGAAAGCCCGAGGCTCCAAGGAAGTGAAAAGGACTTTGACAGGGTCACTTAGCCACTGTTAACCCTGCAGACAGACTAAAGGGATCATGGAAAGAGGGAAAGAGACTTCCCATCTCCCTTTTAATTCAACAGAGGATGTGCTTTCTTGGAAAGTTTTTATATTATACTTCTTTTACCATCTGTTTCAGAAACAGCAATTTTCCTGCTTTCTTTTCCTCAACAGAAAGAAAAAGGGAAAAGAAGAAACTTTAGAAGATTTAAGATTTTTAAGACATTTCTCCTGAGTACAGGTTTGTTTCTTTCCAAATGTTCTGCTTATTCGAAGTATATGAAGAAAAATCAATCATCAAAGAGGTTCAATAAAACAGACAAAACAAAACATACCCAAGTTTCAGTGATAAAGAACATGCTGCTTGCATATTATTAGAAGCTCCACAGCTACAAATTTATGCAAATCAGACCACTGAAAGGGGACAAATCTAGAAGTTCAGAGTTCTATTTTGTTCCCAATATTCTTAAGACTCTTTTTCAAAGTTTTCTGCCACTTGAAAACATCTGGAAATAACTGAGAAATCAGTGTTCCAGCCATTAGTATAATTACCTCAATTTTCTTTTTACTAGATCTTCTAGATAACTGTTGCACTCTACAGTATTTTATTTCCAGCATGGGAAATCTGGGCTCAAAATCCATCTCATGTGTAATTTTCTATTTCATGGGTCAAGCATCAATAATTTAAAAAAGCAGCTTATATCTTAGACTAAAGCAAAGCTGAGTTCAGAAGCTAAAACATTTTGTATTCTGCAAAAAATAATAGAAAAGGGAGGCAGGCTCCTGTCAGAAGGCAAGACATCTGTGCTTTGGGGTTGGATTTTTTTTGGTTTGTTTGTGTCGGGGTTTTTTGTCTAGGAAAGAACATTTTATGCCACTTTTGTTTAACAACTTCCACATATTCTAATCTTTGTCATCTCTGGGCTTCACAGTATATTACCAACAGCCACTGTGACATCTGCTAAGGAGAGCAGAAATAATTTGCAGGTTATTGACAGCTGCTGTGGGTTGCCAGACTGTCATTTGAGAGAGTACACTGGAAAAAAAATATGTGGTAGAAAGCTTTCTTCATGCCCACCCTCTGCTATTAAAGTATTGTACATTCTCAGCAAAACCAGTGAATCCCCTTAGCACAAAATAGCTTCATAACTTAGAAAATAAATTCCCGGATTAGTTGTCTTCTGAACATCGGTGGAGTCAAGGCAGACCTTTACAAAAGTGTGAATTGCAGCAGGGGAGGCTCAGGGTGGACCTCAGGAAGAATTTCTTCACTGTAAGGGTTGTCACTGAAACATATTTTTCAGGGAAGTGGTGGAGTCACCATCCTGAAAGTGGCCAAGAAATGACTGGATGTGGCACTCAGTGCTATGGTTTAGTTGATATTCAGTCAAAGTTTGGAATCCATGATCTTGGAGATCTTTTCCAGCTTCAATGATTCCATGACTCTGTGGAAGTTAGCAAATGCTACTGGGCCAAGCGTGGCTTCTGTTGCTCTAATATCTGTATGGATCACAGGTGTGCATAATTATCAGGAGACAGATGAAAAAATAAATCTTGGAGACTTTGAGGGCAAACCAGCAAATGTGCTTCAATAAGTCTGAACTCTGTTTTCAGAGTCGATGGGAATATTTGATTTTTGATAGCACTTAGGCCTACACTAAGTGCTTTTAAAAATCACAGTAGAGGCAAATTGCCAAAGGAAATCAAAAGAAAAAGGAAGCAGGAGCTGAACTCTGATCCCCTGAACCTCTCCACAGAGCCCCAGTGGTGGTTTACAGGTGCTGTACCAGGAATGGTGCTGTGGTGCACAGCTGAGTATTTGGGACACAGCTCCACCTGAAACTGCTCTCAGCACTTGAATTCAAGGTCTGCAATCTCCTGAGAACCACAGAGGAATATAAACCCCAGCCTGGCAGTTCAGGTCAATTTTGTATCTATAATTAAAAACTAACAAACAAAAAACCAAACAAAAAAACCAACCCCTCCCAAGCAAAACAAAAACAAAAGGTAAAACCCCTTGCTACTTACATACAAACAACACAAACAAACCTGAAAATACCAAGACGGTGAAAACCAGCCAACTAAAACCAGTTAATTCACGTGCCTTAGATCAGTGCTGTTTTCCAAGAGTGCTGTAAGGGACTGGATACAAGAGGGCTGCTTGTACATTGAGATGATGCTCATGTCCTTCAGCACAGTAGCATTCATCTGTTCAATTGCTGTGTCATCCCCATGCAGCACAGCCACTTAACACCTTCAGAAAGAGGGACTCTTCAGTGTCACGGCACTGCCTGAGGCACGGGTGCTTCAGCAAAAGCTGGATATATTCCTGTGTACATCCAGCTAAACAAAGAGTTCATAAGTCTTTGCATAATCCAATTGCAGGAGCTGTGAGTGCAGCGAGCACTGAGTGTTGAACAGCAAGGCTCAGTGATCCATCAGCCCGCTGAATTATTTACTCTCTACCAGCACATAACTCACAACTACATCCTAAAAGTTTTAGTTAAACTGCAAACTTCCAGTTTGAATCTCCTGCAAGCCCTGTGCCTGCATTAAACTTGGAATGTACTGCTCTCCAGCATACATTACAGTGAGGAAAAGCAGCTTCCTGAGTGAAAGCATCAGCCTGGCACGTAATTCCATTTCCACTATGCACATGTTGAAAGCTGCTGTGAATCCAGATCTTTCAATGCATAACCAACAAGGTTTACAGCCACTAAAATATGGCTCATACACTGTGCATTTTCTTTAAAGAGGGTCAAGGAGGGTGGGTTCTGCAGGAAACAGTCACCTTACCTCTGTTCAGAACATTTCCCAATTAGAGCATGAGTTAAAACACCCACCCAATTAATTTTTGTTTGTTTGTTTGTACCTTGCTGATTGAGCGAGTCGCTATCCAAACAGCTGCTTTTCAAAAGGGACCTTTCTTAGCCTCAGTTGCTGCAGGCTGCTGTGTTATGTACTAACCCACTGATCCATACTGCCTTCAATTTTCTTTGATGCTTTCTAGTTTTTAAGTGCTGTAGCATAATGTTACCCTTGCAAGTGCAGCATCTATTTCTAACACAGTTACCTCCTGCAATTTTTCTGGGCAAGTTTTTCAAAGGCGGTACTCCACACACGGAGACATTCTGTGTGCATCCCATGCCCATAATAAATTAAAAAATAGATAGATAAATAAATGCCAACCCTTAAATCCTGTTTGGAAGACAGATCACATTATCTCACCAGCTGGAGACTACATCAATGGCTGTGACTTCGCCACTTTATAAAACACTCCCTGAACCTCGGATGGGGGGCACGTTATACACGAAAAATTGTGTGTGCAGGAAATATACATTGTATATCTGCAAAATGGGCCATATCCCACTGCCATTAAAATTGATGGGAGCTTTGCCATTGCCTTCAATGGGATCAGCAGCAGTATATAAAGATGGATTGGCTCTGAGCGTGCACACTGGCGCTTTATGGGCGTGACAATATAAAAGCCCTGTTGAAGTAATGGAATGAATTATAACAGTGCTGGGGATGTCAATTTGCCTTCTTCTACCTTCACTCGCTGTACAAGGAACATTAAACATTTCCCTGGTTAGCCACAGAATCATAAAAATTACAGATAAAAAAGTACTATTAAGTCTACTTCCTGCCAATACAGAATTACTCCTCCTTGTATCTTTTCTAACCCTCTCTGCAGCCTGGTTTTACACCTCTCAAATATTCTGGCATGTTCTCTCCTCCCTGTGAAGAATTATTCCATCAGCTACATAATCACACATGCAGACAAGATAGATNATATATATATATATATATTGCTCTGAATTTGCTCTCAGCATTTTATTCCACTTTGGGACAATTAGAAAATACTTTCTGAGAACTTTATCAGTGACATTTTTCCCTGCTTTTCAGGGCCCACCACATCCAAATGCAGGCAGGAGGAGCTGCTCATTTGTTAGTGGTGGGATGGTTCTCAGTAAGGCTGAAATCATTAAAAAAGGAAGCCACCATTCTGTTATTACTTTCATTTACACCTTACCCACCCTCTCCCTACTGCCTTATCACACTTCTGAGCTTTACCCTCTTTTGGTTAGGGCAGAGAGCACCAGTCTCCTCTATTTTTTAGGGTGGGATGCTTAGTAAGGACCCAGTACATTAAAGAGGAGAAAACAGATCTAAAATATGTGCTACATTTTGAGGCACCTTCAGCTCAAGGGACCTCAAGCAGGTTAAGGTGCTAAAGGAACACCTATTCTGAGACAGAAGTTTTCCTAAATGACATCAAAAGGTGGTTTGAAAGGCATTCACAGATTCTCACTGAAGATATGTGACTCTAAAGATCTCCCCATCAGCAAAGGAAGTGACTGGAGATGGGGAGAATCAGCAGGAGTTGTGTCAGGGCCAATCCCCAACACAGATGCTGCTGTACAAGAATTACCCCAGAGCAGCACAGGGGACGGAGACACAGCAGCATCAACCTAAATCTCTTGTGGATGGCTGCAGGATCTGCTCTGACACTGCACGTAAACAGCCTTTTCTCTATTTTGACTGCTTTATTTGATGGGCCTCAGAAGTGAGGTCAGGCCAAATGCTTGCGGTCATTAAAGATGAAAGCCTTATGTCAGGGAAGCTCCACTTTGGAAAGAACAAGGTGAGAATGTCACTGACCAGCTGAAGTACTGGCTTCATTCAAATCCGGATTCCTGAGCTGCCTTGTAGTGCTTCTGTCTTCTTTAACAAAAAGGTTCTGCAGTATTTGCAGCACTTCTCACTAGAGGATTATTACCTATGGTTTTAGAGCAGCAGATCCATTTCTTTTTCCTCTGAGCCCACGAAGGGTCACATCACCACGACACAGTGGTGACCACGTGCAAGGGCCACCTCAGAGAGAAACAGCACAAAACATTGATGTGAAGAACCCCCTTGGACACAGCTGCAGGGAGCAGAAATTCCTCAGTGGAGTACAAAAACCAACACGAAACCCAGCTTTATGTTCCATCTCTTCCCCTCAAGAGCAGCTGTGACTTTTTAATCCAGGTATTTTGTTTTGGCAGCACAGAGAACATTTTTGAAATGGAGCCATGGAAGCTGTATGGTGCTTGCCCCTTTTGAAAACTATGTAGAACTACTAAGAAAACAAAAACTTCCAAGGCCATTAGAGCTTGACCTCAAGTCATAGGATGCAGGCAGGAGGATCAGACAAGGAAAACATTTTCTGGCACATGTTTCATGATTGCTGCGATCTGCCTGGTAAAAACCTATCTTTAGTCAGGAATCATGTGGTGAGGCTACATCTAAAAGCTGTGCCCACTGACTGTGTGTGCCCTGTGTGCTCTGATCCACGTCTGGCAAACTGAGAACTCCAAGTTTCACTTTTCCCTGGAAGTTAAGAGCCTACCAGGATGTGCTGTTCCAATTTCCCCTGGAACATTTATAGTGAATACTGCATGTAGTTACGTCAGCTTAGAAGTAAGCCATATTCTATTACAGACAGGTCTGATTCTCCAATTTTCCTCCCACCAAATCATTTTTTCTGACAGGAACACCTACCAATACAGCCATTTGTTTGGCAAGAAACAGGTAGACATGTCTGATTTAAATGTTTATAGCTAATTTAAAGACCCTGCAAATTTAAAGCAATCCCACTGCAGTTTTCATAAATGATGTCCTCAATTCTCCTTCTAAGACAGCCAAATGAAGCAAGGGGATCCTCCCAGCCCAGCACAGGTACCTGTGGCTCTCCCAGCATTCTCTCCTCTCTCCACTCATGGAGATTTTCCTCACCAGGCTGCAGCACTGCTGCTCTACTGTGCTAAAAGCCTGAGTCTCTTCTCCAGTATTTTACATTTTTCACCCACTCTTGTAGTCCTGACCTTTTCATTTTACCCTTCTTTCTATGTGCTTCGCCTTCTCTTTGCACACCTTACTAAGAAAGCCAAGAGTTCATTATTCCCCTAATCAGCTGCACAGACATTGTGTCATCTGTTTTTCCACTCTACCCCACAGTGGAGAGTGGAGAATGCTTTTGACAAGCCATAATTGAACTGTGTCAGATGCCACTGAATAAAGGATAAAATTTGGTCAATACTGAAATTGCCTTTAGATAAGGCTTTCCAATTTCTTATTGTGCCCACCCCTCTGAAACAGGGAAGTGACTTTTTGTATGTTGGAAAAGGGAATGGCAGAAAAGCACGAGAGCAGCTGAACTCCAGAGCTCTCTGTGGCCTCTGAGGTGCTGGCTCTGGTGTGTGTGCTATGCATATAACCACGGACAGTTTCATTAGAAATCATGAAGATTTCTCTGGGACTCCCCAATCCAACAAAAATGGTCATTTTCCTGCCCTCATCTTGCTTGGGGCTGCAATTTCCTTTATGATAGAAAGGCTGAGTTGTTTTCTACCCCATTTCCATCAGCATTGCTAGGGAAAGAGGAGGAAGGACATGGCAAGGAATTAAATTACAATTCCCTGGCAAAAAAAAAAAAGGTGCAAAAAGGGAAAATGTTGCAGTCTTGTAATGAAGGGGAGCAGAAGTCAGAAGTGTCCAAGACATCCTTGAATGGACAAGAAGCCTTTTCAAGAAGTGCCTTTGAGTGGACACTGCCTCCTAACAGGTGCAAACTTTGCTCTTCCCCTCTACAGGCCTGCCTCCATCCTTTCTGCTTTTCCCTTCTCCCTCCACATGGGCTCATGTTTGAGGGCCACCTCAAACATTTTTCATCCCAAATTCCTGTTGCCAGCCAGAACTGGTTAGAACAGAAGACAAAAACCAGAAAACTCCACAGCATTCTGGAACAGAAGTCATCACGTACAAACCAAAATAAGTATCACTCATTAATTAGCCTTGTTTTTACCTCCCTTGTTGGTGCATTTTTAGACTAGTTGGAAAGGGACTCCAGGAGATCAGCAAAAGGCTATACAGAATTCAGTGCAGCTTTTAGAGACACCAGGAGGCCTGGTGTGGTTCTGCTGCAGGGTTCAGGTCTAAAGCAGCTCACAGGGATTCGCCCATCTGCTGAGGCTGAGAGAAAGCTCAGCTCAAGGGTCCCTTTGTTCTCCCTCTGATTACCCAGTCCACGTCCTCCTCACCCATCCAATTCAAGTACGTATTTCAATTCCATCCCTGAGAAAGTTACATTCCTGCCTTTCCATTTCAATTTCCACAGGGCAAATGAAACTGATGGGAAGCATTTTGACAAAGGTAGAGTTATTTCACCCAGTAGCCTGACATGACTCCAAATCTAGGTATTACATTTAGTGTTCCTGGGACAGATCCTTTCCACAGGAACATCTGCATACTCAAACTGCATGAACTTTACAGCCTCTCAGGTTTTCAGAGACACTGCTGATCATTTAATACTACAGGGCTACCTCAAACATTTTTCATCCCAAAGCAGGGGAAAGGATAACTTTGTGAAAGCTCACACGGCAAACGGTGAGGGTTTCAGAATCTCTGATGCATTTGTTTGCCTCAGCAGAAGGTACAGCAGTGTTCTGAGGGCAAACTGTGTAATACATACATAAAATACACTAAATGTTTTCAACCTGAAGGAAGGCACATCTCGATTTGATATTAAAAAATTCTTTACAGTGAAGGTTGATGAGACACTGACACATGTTGCTCAGAGAAGGTGTGGATGCCCCATCCCTGGAAGTGTTTAATTTAAGGTTGGATGGGACTTTGCAAGCTGGTCTAGTGGAAGGTGTCTCTGTCCATGACAAGGAAGCTGGAACTGGATGATCTTCATGGTCCCTTCCAACCCAAACCATTCTGTGACTCTGTGAAATTAATAAATGTACAGTGTCACACAGCCCCATTTCCACAAGAGCAACTCATCTACCTCTGCTCTTTAACATTTTTAAAAAGAATGATTATCACCTTCCATCTGGGAAAGAACCCTTGGGGATGAAAAGGTTCCTCTTCCCTTCAAGACAAGCACAGGCTGTAATATACATACCATTACTTTCAATTCGTATTTTTGCAAGCTCAAAAATAGAAGAATATCAATAAATGTTAAAAAAAAAAAAGCTGGTGTTGATCTACCTGCTGACCTTTGCATCTGTATACAAAACACAGCTTTTAACCAGTGAACAAACTTAGCAAATATGAAACCTGTTCTGCCATGGCTTGAAGATGACATTCTACATAAAAGTTGGTTCCTACAGAAACACAGGTTTCTAGATGTGTTTAGAGAGAAAGCAGGATTTCCATGACTTCACACCACTGAAAACCATTTATTTAAAAACATACTGGATTAGAAGCAAGTTAGTAAATAAATTAAAAAAAAAACAGTGCCAAACTCTACCACATTAAGCCTCTATTCTAGAATCCAAATCCCTTTAAAAGCACCACCTTGAAAACAATACAAAGCTCTCTTGACTTCTAAGGACTTCTCAGAGGCCCACAGCCCCACATTAGAAGGCACATTCAGCATTTTAAGTTAAAATAAGTTAAATTTCTTCCTTCCTTTTTATCAGGAAACTGCAACACTTTAAATGCAGTTGCCTTGGACACGTTCATGTGCAAATACTGTATTTAAATCAATATAAATTTATCACATATTGCCTATAAACAACCAACAGGCATCAGGTGGAGGACATTTTCTTTAATTTAGCTATGTACATAGGACCCCACGCTCTCCCCTTCTCTGGGAGAACCAGCAGTTCGTGCTGCTGCATTCCACTGAGGAAAGTGAATTCCTGGGAGACACCTCTGGCCATCTCACTTATATCCACAGGCATCACATTCCTGCAGGAGTTCAGGATGAGCTCGATCACATCGCTGTTTTCTGCCTTGGACAGGGTGCACGTGGAATAGACCAAGGACCCACCAGGACGCAGGGCTTTAATTGCAGACCTGCAGAGAACAACAGAGAGGAAAAAGGGGAAAAAATAACATCAAAAGGGACATACTGCTAGAGGGAGAATATGTAGACTTATAAATCCAGAGTGTAAATAAATATGACAAAAATAACATTATGAAAATGTCTTAACTGTATATAATTGGCAGTTCAGGAAACCACCCACAACACAATGCTGCTTTCTCATTTATTATTGTGGTCTTACAAAGCAGCATCCATTCAGAATATACATCAAGCATTCCTACACTCAGCTCTGCTGTGAAAACGCTGCATTTTGTGCACACAAAATGGGTTACTCCACATCAAAAGGGCCAGTTAGACACCAGGCAAGGTGCTTGTGTGAACAAATATCAGAATGGACACTTGCAGTAATAGCCTGAATGAATGACTGGGCTGTAATCGTAGAAACAGTCCTGCTAATTCTGCAACTTATTTAGCAAGGTGAGAGGATTTAGGGTTGTCACTGAGCCACTGCTTTTCAACCTGATTTCCTAAGGATCATATATTGTTTATATATATCTGTATATATATGTTTATATAAGTGCCCTTCACTTAATAACCTGTTGACAAATTTTGACTAAACAAAGGCAAAATAGTTGCTTAAAGCCTGAAAGCTTCACAACTACTGGTGGATGGAGGGAACAGAGGTTCTTTATCACTCTACCACTGAAACTGAGTTTAAATAAACTGCTTATTTCCCAGTACAGCATATCTGCCAAGTCCTTATTCAGACACATGAAATATAACCTATGAGTGGACAGAAATAAGATATGCAAGCCATATTCACCTGCTGCAAATTAAGAGAGTAAAGAGATAAATCAAAAATCTTGCACCACAGAAGAGCATTCTTCAAACCTGGTACCACCACATTTCTAAAAGAGGAATCTACACAAAAGGTTCATTTGCTGTTAAAACACTGTCTGAAGATAAATCCCATTAAATCAGACATTTTTGAGCCATTTTTGACTCGAAGACTGAATTGTAAGCTGGTTTTCAAACAGATACTACAGGCAAATACCACATTAAATTTAATTGTTCCCTCAATAAGATTCCTTTTGTTTAATAACAAGAAAATCAGAACAGGTGAATGATGTAAATGACACCGAATAATCAGAGATTTGTAGATATTACTGACAATACTGTGCTCATACCTCCCAGGAAAAAAATACCCTGGGACAAATGAAAAGAAGAAAAGCAAAGAAAAAGAAACAACCATCTCCTCAAACCAGATGAGGTGAGCAGCCCCCAAATGCAGAAAGTCTGATTCCAAGTCTAGATAAACAAAGACAACACCATGGAAATAGCAATTCATCCAGAGGCAAGCTGAGCATTTCCCAAGGGTGATATCTGACCAAAAACAGTTGAGAAAGGAAAGAAGAAAATACAGGGGGGGGGAAAGATAAGACCTTTTAACTGAATTGGGACTTTTTGGGAAAAGAATCAATAAAGAAAAGCTTCAGCACAAGCAAGATCAAAGCCCATCACAGATCAAAGCTGCTCAGAAAGTCCCGTCCAAAATAATAAGGGAACACAGGACAAATGACTGCTTCAGACAGTGGTAAGACCAGGTGAAAACTCCTGTATTATACCAAATTTACTTCTCTTGGCAGTATACACATCATCCTACTCAATTCTTTTATGAGTCTTGGTTATGGTGATCAGCAAGCCAAGTACATATTTTACTGAAGTCTATGATTTTCCAATTTTACTCAGTACAAAAGGACGGAGCTCTCTCAACTGATGGTGCTATAAGAAAAAATATATGTTTAATGCCTCTGTTGCATCAGTCTTCAGGAAAAAGATGGAGAGTGAGCATATATAATCTTAGTGAGGGAGCAATTCCAAATTGAGCCTGTTATAGCCAAAACCAGGTTACAGTGCACTTAGATAGGCTAAATATTTTCAGTTTAACTGGGCCTAGTGGACTCATTCAAGGATACTCTGAAAATTAGTTAAACCTATTAATTAGTTAAACCTACAAGGTTATCTCACACCCCAAGTAGCTTTTCAAAACCTACAGAAATGTTTGAGAATGTTCCTGCCACAGCGTGGCAGGACACTCACACTGCCACCTTGAGACAGTCCAAGAGAGCAGGGGGAACCCTGACATCCCTCCCAGCCCTCACCTCCTAGAATTCTGAACTTACCAGCAGGCATTTGAATTGCCTGGCATGCCAACAAATATTTACTCCGTAGAGGGCTCCAAAAGCAGCAGTTCTGGACCCAAAAGCTGTCCCCACTTCTCTCCAGCTCCTTTCCTAGCTGGCAGCTGTCCATTTAAAAGGGCAGGGCTCATGCTGCTGCTCTTGGCCTGTCTGAGGAACCACAGTGCACCCACAAATATAGAATTACCTGCTAAATTAAAGCAAAGCAGGCATGTGCAACCTTCCCTTCTCATAAACGACAAACCAGCAAGAGACCCTGATGTCTCTTTGACCCCACTGTCTCTTGGCCTCACACCCATTTAAAATTTAAAAGCAGTTTTTTCCCCTGTGTATTAGATCTTGCTTTTTATCATTCACATTAGAACTCAAAGAGAACAGAGCTGAAGTCTAAATGGGCTCTCATAAAGCTGAGCTGATCTTCACATTTTTATCAGAATCCACCTACATAACTCATTTTTGACAGACTTTTCCCTGCCAGCTACACCTTTTCCATGCATGCAGGAGTGCCAAGCCCCGAGGGCAGCCAGTGAGCTTGGGAATGCTTTGATGTGACAATTAAGATGTACTTTTACCAGACCTGAGAATCCTACTCCTAGAAGCAGATAATGGCAACCATTTCCCTACTTCTAAGACAGGTACTAAGCAAGCATTTAGAGAAGTGAGAAAATTCTACCATATAAGAGTGGGAAAGGTAAAAGATAAAGCTATATACCAAAAAAAGAAGATGTAGCTACAGGTCACAGGGTTAAATGCCTGGACACTTGCTGAATGTCCTTTTCTTCCCATACAGAAAGCAACAACTCCTCCAGACAACATTTTCAAGGGCACCAAGCTCCTCCAACTGAGTCCATCAGAGGAAAGAGCAGCACAGCACTTTGAAGGAAAATTTGAAAAATCTCACCTCAAAACCCCCGTGTCTAAACCTCAGCTCGGGAATCTTCACTGGCCCATGACCCTAAAAGGTTGGCCTGCTCAGGGCAGTTGTCTTTATTTTGAACCTAAACCCTGAATTGAAATATCTGAGGAGATGACTTCAGGCAGCAAGGTTAATCAATGTATCTATCTGTCTTGTCAAGTGCAGCAACAGTTGTTTCAGTCCCTGGGCTCAAAGTCAGCGCCCGCCAGCCCGGATTCAGCCGTGCTTGGCTTCTGATAAACCTGCAGGGAACTACAAAACTCCAAGTGAGGAAGTGCTGGGCTCAAAGTCACACAGGGTGACACTGAGCTGGGCAAGCAGAGCCAGGGATTTGGTCCTCTCGTCAGCAGCATCACAGGGAATTCATTCAGGAGAGGATCTGTTCATCAGAGAATCGTTCAAACACATTTAAGGAGTGAGTTTTCCTCTATAATCACTGGAGGGAAACAAGCTCATCCAAGGGGTAGGCTGGACATGAAGGATAACTTAGTCCTACTATAACTCCACCATCTAGGAATTAAGATTTCTCTTTGATTGGGAATCTTAATTATTGACTGAAGGAACACGGTGCCTGTTTGTGACTCCCAAAAATAGGCTTCAAATCTACAATGCTTATACAGGATGCTAAAACAGTTTTTCACCTTCCTCTTATTACAGTGTGATGTTTAAAAAAACCCCACGTTATCTAGAGGTAGTTATTCTGCAGCTGTTTTTCTCTTAGTGGCACACATGACATTTGTGTTTATTAAAGAGCTAAAACTTTCAGCTGAAATAAAGATCTAGTTACCCTTAATTTCATAATTTTATAATTTTATTTCAGGTATATATATTTCCTGTAATGAAGTCTACATGTTTACAGGCACTAATATTGCAAGGTTTCATGCTTCACATGAAGATATATCAGAACAAACATTAGAAGTCCTAAAAACTTTTTCTGGAGCCTTTTTCTGTCCATCTCATTCAACAAGTTCTGTAAAAGAAATTAAGACATGCAGATTGCTCCCCTCCTCATTCTAAATGAGATTTTACAGCATTTACAAAAAAAAAATTTAAAAATACTTCACATTTTTGCAGGGTGTGTCTCTAGTTACAGGTTCATATTGTACTGTGGAGGTCAGAGGTACAACAGATGCATTAATCTATCCTAACTCCACAAGTACTAGGAAAGACTTTTAAAAGAAATATGTTACTTTTAAGCTCCTTTTTCTAAAATTTATTTCTCAAGATTTACCAAATTAGGGAAAACCAAACAGCATTATTGTTTAATATCTCAGGGGAAAAAAGATCGTGCTAGACAATTCCACATGACAATTCCAAACCCAAAAAACTCTAACATGCAACTAAAATGTAGGTAGCCAGGACCTAAAAAGGATTTTTCCCACTGACAGAAAATGAGACATGATAGGCTGCCTTTTTCCAGTCTAAAAGTCTTGGTGTCTCAAAGAGCCTTTTAAAAATGGGCAGACACAAAAATATGTATTTCATACTACAGGCAGCACCTGCATGTCCAGCCTGTCCTCCTGTGCTTGGGTCTATGCTGCACACCATGGGAAGGGGCAGAATTAATTATGTTAATCATTCAACCATTTTCAGTATTAAAGTGAAAAGATGACACATTTTTAGGGCAATTTTAAAACAACACAACACTTCAACAGTGCCATCTTTTGGCAACTACGTTGTATTTCTGCTCAATAGGCAAGATAATGTCTCATCAGAATAAAAAATGCCAGTTCTATTCTTATTATTGACTTAAAATATCCATATTACCTTTTGCCTCTCACAAGAGTCCAAATACATTTTGGCAATATGACCTGCATGTTACAGGTTTCGCTTTTATTTCTTCAAACCTGGTCCAAATGATCAAGAAACTCCTGCAGTGTCAACATACCAATTTTGTTTAACACTTTATGATGGGGCAGTGACAGTAGTTCAAGCACTCCCTCTGTTCCTCTCCAAGTAAACTTTGCTCCTGTGGAGAAACATTGCAGCTCAGAATAACAGGAGAATCACGAAAGTCAACTGCCTTTTTCAGCACTAAATTGAAGTATAAATAAAAGGAGACACAGGCCTCAAAAACCCCTCAACTAAACAACCAAAACCCACAAATCCATAAAAACCCCCTCTGTTCTACCCTAGCAAAAATTTGTCCCAAAAATCCTGATAAGTAACAAATCTATAGCAAATAATTCTAAATTATTCTAAAGCAAAGAGCAAACATTCAGCTAGAATTATTGATCTTTCTCCTCTAACGCATGGTGACTTCTGAAATACTCATCCCTGTTAAAACAGGGATATGAGACAGCCCAGAAGGGAGAATGAAACACCTCTGAAACCCACTACAAACCCTGCCACACAACTTTAGGGTGAGTGGTTATCCTCACAGCTTGTGAAACACACAGAGAAAGGACTGAAGGTGGGATTAAAGCAAAATTTGTGTCTGAATTCCAATCTGTGATCCCAAAAAACTACTGAGCAGCTTATTTGTTTATTAAGTTATTTATACATTCAGTAAACTTGGCTTTGCAACATGTCCTAAGGGACTTGATCCGTAAGTTATTTACAGGGTGCTGCCATACCTAAAATCAGAAACATTTTAACACCTCTGATGGAACACCTGGAGCCACAGCTGTGGCCACAGTACTCACTCTTTGTAAAGAAATTCCAACCAACCATGTAAAACCTCCAACAAGCCAACCAGAAGTGTTTTGGGAATGGCACAGCACAAACATGCACAAACTATTCAGCTTTTGTAAGACAGAAAGCAGCTAAAGAGTCCTATCATCCACACAACCCACAGCAGATTTGTTGGTCCAACAGTTGGAATTCTCAAAAATTCCCAGTGGAGCTAATTGATGAGATGGTTCTGGACAATAAAAGGATTAACTGGGCATCTATAGAGGAGCAAAGGGAAAGGTTCCAGGGGAAGAGCTGAAGGGCAGTGTGACGAAGCAATTCTCAGCACAATTTACTCCCCACAGCAGAAATGGTACAGTGGTGACATATGCTAAATATATGATTTCATATTTATAAACACAATTTTTGCCTTCACTCTATAACCACAAAAAAGCCCAACTGAGAGCACACAATTCCTCTCCAGTGGAAAACTCCACAATTCAGTGAAAATACAGAGCTGTTTAATTACTCAGAGAGTTCCAGCAGTATGAATGCCTTTGCTGAGTTTTCTAAATTGTATTCTATTGGATTTCTTTTCTGCTGAGCCCTAACACAAGCTCCTTTCAGCTGCAGAAACCAGTCTAAGAATAATTACAACATCCATAACAGTTTAACCACTATGTAATTGGGCATTCAAGCTTAGCCCAAAATTTAATTTCTCTCTGAGAACTGATAACATCGGTAAATTTGCTTTTGGGAACCACTGTATTTTGTGTTAGCATTTAGCATCAGGAAATGAATATTCTTTTTTTTTTTTCACTTTGCAATTTGTTTTCTGCATGAACACTCCAAATAATAACAAGATTTGCAGTGTGTTCTTGGATTAGAGCACTCAGCAGGGATGCTTTGGTTTTCGTACGAGCAATCATTACAATCTCAATTTCCTTCAAATCAGTGGTGCCCTCATTGCTCAGAACATTTGCTGTTCAGCATTTATATCACTTATTTACATTTCAGATTTTATGCAGGCTGCAGGAGGAAGATTGTTGCATCAGTTTCTTCCAGATCTTCATTCTCTGAAGCCTCTATGTACTTAATTAATTACATTGTACTGAAAACCCTACTTTTCCTTCCTTAACTTCCCTCTTTGATGTCCCCAGCTTCCCCGTAAGCAGATCCATAAAAACAGATTACAGGTGAAGCATTTCCTTAATTAAGAAGGAAGGAATCTCAAATTTCAGGCCGAGTGTCGCTTGAAAAAAATAAAAATGAAATGCAAAGTGCAGTTTGATTCTTCTCATTTTTATGTTACCCTTACACTTAATCCTCCTGCTAAACTGAAATAATGTTTGGACCTTCAACCTTCACCTTCAAATCAGAGGGTGTTTCACAGAATCACAGGATGGTTTGGGTTGGAAGGGACCTTAAAGCCCATCCAGTGCCACCCCTGCCATGGGCAGGGACACCTTCCACTGTCCCAGGATGCTCCAAGCCCCAATGTCCAACCTGGCCTTGGACACTGCCAGGGATCCAGGGGCAGCCACAGCTTCTCTGGGCACCCTGTGCCAGGGCCTCCCCACCCTTAGAGGGAAGAATTTTTTTCCTGATATCCCATCTAAACCCATTCCCTCTCAGACTCAAGCCATTCCCCCTTGTCCTGTCACTCCATGCTCTTTTAATGCATTTCTTACAGTACTCTCAACAAACCTGCTGGGATTCAGCCTGACACTTGTTTGTGTTTACAGATACAGGAACCAAGGTCAGGAACACATGGGAGCACAAAGCACCAGGTGATCTGATCAATGAACCAGAGAGAGCCCTGCATGAGCTGGCTCATGTAAAAAGCAGTACAGCTGGATTCATGGAGGCTCAGCCCTCCCAAATATTACCGGAAGTACTGGAGAAGGGATTCAAACTCAGTTTTTAAAATTATTTATAATTATGCACCCTAGCCATAAAACAGAGGCTTGAACAGGGAAGCATCCCACAATTTAACTTCTAATGCACTTGTCATGAACCGTTCAGCCTTTTCTGATCTTCCTTTATCATTTCCTTTTTCCTCTTTCACATGGGATCTGAGATGTCTTTAGAACTGGGAATTCATTCTAAAGTGATCAGGCAGAAAGAACAATAACCAGCCAGTGGGCAGCTATACTTCAAATATTTTAACCAATAACCCTTATAATCTCTAACTCTTGAAAGTAATCATTTATTTCACAGGCTCCAAAATCTTTTAAAAGAGAGACAAAAATGTAATAGTGGATTGGACAATCTACACAACTACTCAGAGCTATGCTGAGCAATGAAATTGAAATTACCATTCTTTTACTACAATTTATATAGCAAAGGTATTTTGTCTTTACAAATTCTTATTCCTGTTGCTAAAGTAAAGAACATTTTCAACAGAAAGTTCTCTCTCTATTTAGGAATAATTCAATTAAATCTGATTTGGGCTGACAGGTACGTATTTTTTTTAAAAAAAACAAGGTTTCTGCTGTCATGAGTTCTCCAGGATTACAACGTGGAATGATTTATGCAAATTCTCAAAATTTCTCTGCATGATGTATGCTTCCTTTTGCTACGGGTTCACAAATTGGATTTTCTGTGTCAGATATTGAAAAGAGAAAACTGAAACAGGTCAGTGTTTTAAACGTGACTGATTTCTTCAAAGGAAATGGATGACATGATGCATTACTGCAATAAGATTCTCATATTTCTGTTATAAATCACAGGCTTCTGCCAGGCCTTTTTCAACTGGAAGTCATGCAAAACTATCTTGAAGTGTAGTGGGAACTTCCCATAAAAACTTTCTTTTTCTTTTTTATAATATGTTATTTTTCCCTCAATTTGCTTTGACAGATGGACTTCAGGCATGACTGTTACCGCACAAATAACACTCAAGTTTAGAAGGTTTTATTGAGAAGCCACTCTTTTTTTTTTTCCCCCATGAGAAAAACTGTGCAGTTACACATGATAGCCTTGCTTTGGATTACTGGGGGGATGTTCTCAAAAATAAACAATCTTCTCTTTCCCCCCCCGAACCTCATTCTTTTACTTTTTTACTCTGGGAGCCTTTCTGTGCTACAAACAGTCAACATGGAATATATCAAAACCTATTTTAGCTGTGTCCACCTAAAATATTTTTATTTCATACCAGATTGTTGTGAGTCACCTGCAAATGAACATTTCTGTGAATAAGTGAGTTAAGAGGACCAAGGCCTCGCTGCTGATACCACCCACACAGATCTCCACACCCACGTTATCTCAGACCCCCTGGTCATTCTAGACAGCATCACAACCACATATTCCTGACATTATTCTTATTTTCAGAGTGTGATCCCTGGTTTTGTTTATTAAAACATGACATACCTTGCCCCCATGTAATTTTTATTAGTTACAGGAAGTTCCTTTAACTTTTTGCACTTCTCACCTTAGGAGCTGGAACTGCAGGGAGGACAACTCTTTCCTTTGCATGAGCCTGAGCACAGCCTGCTGAGGGTCAGGAGAGAAGAGCCAACTTCTGTCATTTGAACAAGGAGCATCAACCAGTACCTAAACAATTAATAAAATCAAATAAGACAATTCATAACAAAGATGGTCACTTTTTGAACACCATGTGCCAAAACATATTCAATTTTCTTTTGCAAATATTAAGAAAAACCCTTTTTATTTTCCATTTTTGGAGGTGAAACGATCCCATTACTATTTTGAGATGTTTTTATGGGGTTAGCAGGTGGGGAGGTAAGAAATTAGTGCTCCAAAAGTAAGCTCTACCTGAGTAGCTCCCTCTTGTTCCCCTCCCCTTCCTAATTACACATCATGCAAGGATTACAGCCACAAGGTCTTCAGAATACACTCCCAAGGCTGAATGGACATCATCATCCAACACGGGAATAAATGCACGACAGGCTTCATAAAGTGTTTCCTGAGGCTCTACAAATCCTGTACATAACTTCGTTCCCTTTGATAAGTCAGGTATTTTTGTGGGGGGCCAGGAAACAAAAAGAAAGGAAATTAAAAAGAGAGCAGCATAGGAAGAAAGAGAATCAGAATGCAGAAATATAATTTGCCAAATAAACTATAATGTTACCTTGTCGTAAAATTCAGGCTGAAGATCTCCAATCTGTCTACCATCCAGTTTAGAGACCATTATCAAGTTAATCAAAGCATCTGGGATGAAGGATTCTATCGTCTGCTCCAACCACCTTGACCTCAAATCATCATATTCATTACAGTGAAAATGACCTTAGAAAATTAAGAAAAAAAAACCCACAAAAAAAGAAGTAAACACCCAAAGAGAAGTCTTTATGATTTTTTTCTCTTTTGTTTTTACAAATATAAGGAGTTAGACCCATTTCAGAAGTTCTACTGCATTGCCATGACTACCACAGCACTTACACCTTATGTGCTTGTGTTACTGCACTTTTTAGAATACCACTGAATTTTTATAAACCTAAATAAATGTCAACATGCTCCTACAAAGCAAACTCTAAATGTTTCCTTGCAAATCCTTCTGTAGCAATAGACTTCCACAGTAAAACAAACTTCAATCATGACCCATATCCAAAGAGTGAGTGCCTTCCCGGGCTCCTTGAGCCACCATCTAAATGAAGTGCATGCCTCATATTATTAAATTGCCATTTAAATAAATAAAGCATCAGTTTCGAGTATCTTAAGGTACATCTTAGCATTCACTGAGGTACATTAAGAATCAAATTCCTCACATTTTCCATCCTCAGCAACAGTTTGGTATCTTCAGAAGCAGCCAGAGGATAGAAGTGTTGATTCATTGTTTCTTTTTCCCTAAACCTTTTGAAAGGACAATTCCTATTTAATTTACTTCGTTAGCATCACCTCATTCCTCTAGAAGAGGGAGGGAAAAAAAGCAGCAGTAATCAGCTGGTGCAGGTGGTTACAGTAATGGTCTCACCAGCAGGAGCACAAGGTACTAAACAGTTCAAAACAATTATTACCCAAGCCAGCAAATAAACTTGGAAACAGCAATCCCAGCTTGCTTTAACTCCTTGGCCCAAACTGCTGCTTGCTGCTGCCTTCCAAACACTGTGATAATCTCAGAGTCCTTCTCCAAACAATTCCCTACCATAAATTCCTTACTTCTCTTTTTGCCCAAATCTTGCACATTTCATTTCTTATGCTCTGTTTTACATCAGCACACTTAAATTCACTTGTAATATTTGCAGAGCACTGACAAAAGAGACAGCAGAGGAAAAGAAAAAAATTAAAAGTAAAAAAGGGACGAGTATTCTAAGACTGCAGATTACTTACATCCCTGTGCCAACAAATTGACGTGGCTTTAGGTAACTTCTGGAGAAGTAACAGTGCAGAAAAAACCCACAGAACTACCCCACTTTTGTCTGTCACTCTGCAGTAACCTATGTTAAAGTAAGTACTGCATTTTTAATCCTCTTTTAGGCAAACAGACTTCATAAAAATCTTATTAAACAGTGTGCAACTATTTGGAACATAAATTGGTTTTGGTTTTTTTCCCCTCCACCAGCACCTGGCTCCATTACCTGGACAGGCACACTGCAGGATAGCTACAGATTTCCCCCCTGGTGCAGCACAGAGGTCCAGAACATCTTCCCCATCCTTCACCTCCAAGGCCAGCACAGGCAGCAGCGAGGCAGCATTGAGCAGGTAATACTCCTTGAGTTTGCCAGGCTGGTGTTTCTGCGAGGGGAATCTCCCAGGAGTTGTCCTGATGTAACACCTGAAGGCTGCTGGGAGGTAGGGCAGAGCTGCTGGAAAGGCAGGATGATATCCCTGCTCAGCCAGGCTGCTCTCCAGGCCAGGGCACTGGCTGAACCTGTTCAGCAGCAGGGCGTGCTGCCAGCACCACGGAGAGGTCAGCACATCTCTAGGGTGCAAAAAGGAAAAGACATTCAATTACTCATCAAGTAAAACAGTGTAGGAAGCCTTTATTTACCATCCTGCCACTGGATAATTCTGGTGTAATCAGAAGTTAAATATTCTGGTTAGAAAAGTACACAGGAAAATAATTTTAATAGGAAATCAAGCCACTGTTTTTTCTAATCATTGCATTTAAAACACCAATTTCTTCTGTAACAGGACATTCTCCATTTTTCTCTTTTTATGTAGGAGATATAAATGATGAAGCATGATGCCCTTCCTGACTATAAAGTACTTCTCTAGGGATAAATAACGGTAATATAAGTTCTAAACAACAGAAATAATCACACACATTGGCTTTGCAACGCTCATTCCAGCCAACATTAAAATGCCATTTTTACAAGTGTCCTTTTTTACATTTTATGTTCTGCAAACATTGGGCCAGTAAAACTTAAAACAATAGATATTCCTGGAAGACAGTCAGACAGCAGGGGCATGTGATAGAAACATGCTTGTTTGTATTTCAGTTTGCTCTTTCAGGCCTTTCTTACACGGATTTCCCCCCTTTTCTGTCTGAATTCCTCTTAGTAATTTTTCATTTAGTGTAAAAAAATATTCCTGCCTAAGGCAGAAAAACATTGAACCAATCTAAGAGCTTCTAAGCTGATTCAATTAAACTAATGGTATACATCTATGCTTCTTGTTTTTTAATAATGAAGCTCTTTAGCAGCTGTGTGATCAAGACCCAAATTAAGTGACAGCCTCTGCCGTATGTATCATTGCTATTTCAATTCCTTACCTCTCCCCCTTCCCTCCCCATCTCCCCAAAGCCACAGACCTGACACTGCTCCATGCATTGCCCAGTTCTGCCGTGTACTGCTTCTCAAAATGATCCAGAACCACCTGACAAATCTGCTTCTGCAGTTTCCCCTTTGTTTTCTTTTCCAGCTTCAGAGAAAGGAAGAAAAATAAAGGTAGTAAAGTCAAATTAAACCCGCCCTAGTTCTCACTAGAATTAATAAAAGACATTTTACTAATTACATCAACCTGGTACCAGGGATATCAGGATGCTCAAATATTGACTGCATCTGTATGTGACCGAGATGTAATGGAAATTTCAGAAAGCAAAAGAGTACACTCTTCCTCCCTGCTCGGCTGGTTAATAAATATCCCTCCATATCCACTGTGCTGATAATCCTGTGGTTCCTGGGGCTCTGATGGAGTTTAACCCACGAAATGAAGGGGAAAAGCTTTTGGTTTCTAAGCAAACCCCAAAGATCAACGCTGAATTTCCCTCCCTAAGAACACGCAGCATCCGTCCCGTCCCACGGCGCCCCTTCCCAACGCGGCACAGAGACAGCGGGCGGGGGCAGAATCGCAGGGACGGGGCCCCGGAGTTCTCTCTGCGGCGGAGCAGCTTCGCACAGGAGATACAGAAATCCAGGGGACACTCGGGGGTGCGGAGGAGGGACGCGTGGAGCGCAAGCGGGGCCGGGCGGGCTCTCTCCGCTCGCACGGCCCGCGCAGGAAGCGACCGGGAACCCTCCCGCCGCGCTTCCGGCCCCGGCTCACCCGGCCCGGCCCCAACCCCAACCCCAATCCCAACCCCGGTCCCGGCTCACCTGTGCTGGAGTCTCCCAGGCCGCTCCTCCCGGCCCCAACCCCAGCGCGGCCCCGGCGCGGCGGGCGAGTGGCAGCGCCGGCCCCCGCATGGCCCCAACTCCCCGGGGTGGAGCGGCAGCGCCGGGGCCCGGCCCCGCCCGTTCGCGTTCCTACCACTGCCGGGGTGCACGGCTGGGAATGGGAGCTTTTCACAGCACCACAGAAGGGTAAGGAGTTGGAATGGACCTTAAAGATCAGCTGGTCCCAACCCCCTCGGCCAGGGGTGCGGACACAACGCCCTAAAGGATGCTCAAGTCCCCATCCAGCCTGGCTTTGAACACTGCGCGGCTGGGGCATCGCACGTCCCTGGCACCCTGTTCCCGTGTCTCACTACCCGCACAGGAAAAAACTTCTTCCTAATTTATAACCTTTTTTTTTGGTGGGGGGATTTGTTTGTTTGTTTGTTTTTAACCGTGGGAGGCCGACTTGCCGTCCTGACTCCTCTGCCTCGCCAGCAGACAAACCAGAATTAGGCAGGACCTGGGCTCTCACTTAATCGATTTACAAAATTGATGCTCATCCCAACGCCTCCTGCAGGGACTGATGGCATCCACAACCCCCTCACCATCAGGTCTCTGCTTGTGCCTCGGCACTAGACCTTTATTCCTATCTGGCCCAGGCTTTGGGAGCTGCTACTCAGCTCATCTGAACCACATCGGAGATCAGCTCCGGCTTCACCTGCTGCCACTGCCATGAAAAATTGCTGGAGACTTGAGAATTATTCACAGAAATCTCTGACACACACTTTCAGACAGACCATTCTCCGGGGACAGGAAGCAGGAGAACGACTGTAGTCCAGTTCAGCTGTCACTGGTTTAGCAGCACTAAAATCTGAGGCTGCTGATGTGCCTGGACCATCTCTCATCTGATCCCTTCATCTGGACAGAACTTGAGACCTGCAGACTGCTGCTCCAAGGAAGGGCATCCCGCTCTGTTGGCCGTCTCCTGCTGCAACCACTGTGTCCTAGCAAAGCAAAACAAATCCCCACATGCCCTCCCTTCTGTGTCCATCAGCATTTGCCAATTCTCTCGCTAAGAGCAAGCCCTGCGGAAGGAGCAAGCTTGTTTAAGAGTAGTTTTAATTAAAGCTTCTGCAGGCTGAACCCAGCCTCTGAAATCCAGACTGGAAAGGGGTGCAAAGGTAAAGGCAGGAGTGCTATCGTATGGATAAATATTTGAGTTTCAGGCACCAGCTAATGAAGACTAAGAGTGTTTCTGCTCACTTCATGCAGATTAGCATCAGGCTTGAAAGCTTATTTAAAACGTTTCAATCAGGGTTGTGACAAAGGGCCTGGAGGCGAAAGAGACCTCCTACATCTCAAAGGGGAAGGAAACCTGAAAGGCGTTTTGATAAACGAGTTTTACCAACTGATACAGAAAAAAACTGGTATAAAAAGTAGTTCTCTGTGGTTGTAATTCTGCCAAAGCCAGTACCGTACCAGAAAATATATACAAGAACTGAATTTTACTTTACCAATAAAACAAAAGGTCTGCTGAATGAGTCACCTTCCCCATAATCTATGGTTATATTCCACTATATGGTAGATGGTGCCATCAGTGTTACTGTCTGAAACCAGATTTGCAGCAGAAGCAAAGAAAGGACTCCAGTTAATCAGCTCATCAGCAACACCACCATCACAGCCAAACTGCAAAGAGCAAAAATGCAACTGCGACTTGTATCTCTCACGTGCTACTGCAGATAAACTTGTCCCAAATTACATTTGCAATAGGATCCATTACTTACTCCATTCGCAACTGCATCTATTGAACTACTTGTGGGTGTGTTCTATTCAAAATAGTAAAGTATTTCAAATTTAATGACTCCGAGGAGCCAGGAAGCCAACATGATGGCAAAATTAGTGGGTAGCATCCTGCAGTTACAGCGCTAAACTTTCCACTAAAATACTGGAATATATTACTGAAAAAGTACTGCTTGAATCTTATTTAAAGGGAAAAAAAAATCTGTGCTGCTTACTTTGTTACGGTCCATCAATCCTTTCCAATCTCACACTACAGACCTAATGGATACCAAATATGTCTATTTTTAATAATTTTGATTTAAAAACTTTTAAATATACTAATAAGGCCTTTCTGTGGATTCTAGGATGCAACTAAAAGGCAAGACAACCTGAACCACTTTTGAAGCACTGATTATCTTTCACATTAATTCAGTTCATGAACATTACTATTTCTTCTTAGAAGATACATTTAACTTAGCTTTAAAATATTTTGCCTAAAATATATTTAAAATGTTACATGTAGATAATACAAAATGTTCTGCTTAAATAGTGAATTTCTGTGTTATCATCACTCCTGTATTTAAGTAGAAATACTCTTGCCTGAATGCACAGATACATTTTGAAAGTGGTTATTGATGACAAAAAGTCTACAAAATATAATTTGTGCTCTCTATTTACAGCTGCACAACTTATTATCTCTCAAATATTAAGTACACTATCAAAGCACTTTATATGTATACATCTACACCTAACTTATCTATCAGTATATTCTAAATTTGATCATATTGGTCCTGCAAAAATATGCAAAGATTCTAGCTCTCTATTTCATACATTTTAACAAAGTGAGACTTGCAGCCCTTAAACATTTATGTCTATATTTACTTCCAAAAAATTGTAAATTTATGGTAATACAGGAAACATGTTGATGCTTTGCATTAGTTTTATTCTATATATAAATGTCATCTTGAGCAAATAAAAAGTCATGGCAGTATAAATTACTGAAAAAAACCCCACCATAGTAAATAATTACAAAGCATATTAATAAAACAAAAACTTGTAAAATATTTTTGAGTACTTTGGTCACATACTGGTAACATTTATTTTAAAAGCAAAAATCAAAAATGATACGTGTCAACACACACAACACACAGAACACGCAGTTCATATACAAGCATCAACTTTTTAGTTTCTCAAATTTTGTTACCACAGCAGTATTTAGCTTTGCTTTAATAAAGACTTCCATTAATTTATTTTAGGGAAGAGGGAAAACGAAAGGATAATAGATTCCTAGAAATCGAAGCTGTAAAAAAAAATAAATCTGCAAAAGTAGAGCCTTTAAACCAAAAACTGAAGTGGTAACAGAGTTAGTGTTAGTAACGTTGAGATTGCACAGATAAATTTTTGTGCAACCTCCCCTCTACTTAGTATCGTGTTGTCTGAAGGGAAAATGACCAAATCCTGAGAATAATTCAATGGAATCATGTTATAGTATTAGAATACAACAAAAGTATTCTCATACTGGTAGTAGCACAGAAATTGTTTCATCCTTTCTCTAACTAGCAAGCTTAGAGGAATAAACCTCCCCACCTCTTCCAATCTTAGTATCCATAAGACTGATTCCACCTTACTCTTTAAAAATCTTACTAATTTCATTTGAATATGGCAGATATTTGTGCAACTCCTTGCTGCAAGGGGCGTATGGCAAAGACTTCCAATACCAAAGTGCTGAACACATAATACACCACACTGTTTTAACATCTAAACTCCTTTGGTAAAACCACGTTTTTGAAGACAGAGCATCATATAAAATTATCAAATACTGCTTCTGCAAAAAGCCCCTGGGAACGGGGGCTTCATCCTGTCTGTCATTAAGTGGCAGCACAATGAACCCTTACAAATACACCACTGGTTGTATGCAGTGGAACACTAAGACATTTAAATAGGAATATAACAAATTGTAACCCTTGTTTAGGTATCGCTTGTATGTGATTTGCAACACGTTATATGGAAGTGTTATATAAATCCTTAAAAACCGGGGGTTTCTTTAGTTTGCAAGATGGTATTTTAGTATTATTGAGATTAAAAACTGTGGGAGGTCATCTGCATACTGGCTGGTTCAGTTTCCCATCAAAATTGATTTAGTTAGTGCAAATTTCTCACTATGTGCGATTTTCTCATTTGTTGTAGTAGACAATACAGTATTCAAGTCTATTTTTTTCCATAGAATTTATTACCTATGTCAAACTTAGTTAACAAAACAAAGAAAACAACAGTTAAGAAAACTTCCAGACAGTTCAAATAGCATTATTTTGTATAAAATGTTTTTATTTTCAATTTTTCTATCTTACCCCCTGCGTCAGATTGCCAGAAATATGAAATATGTAATGTAATACCTAAGAAAAAGTACTGGTACTGTAAGAGAAATGTAAAACACACTTTATTTTTATGCACTTGACTATCAGCTTTCTAATGCTCCCTAGATATCATTTTATTGGTAGGAGGTACACAGCTCCACTCAAACTTTCAACTCATTTTATAAAAAGGTAGAAAAATATATTCAATATTTGTTTAACCTTTCTATATTCACCCTATCATACAGGAATCTTACAAAATGCTTTAGAATCATTTATTCCCTGAAAAAATACCAACACCTGCACAGCACCTGGAGAAAGGTCTTGGTGAGAATGTACAATCCAGTATTATGGGATCTTGAAGGTGTTTTTCTTCAGGTTTACAGCCATGTCTTTTCACAGGTAAACCAAATAAATCCTGAAGAAGAGCTGGTGATGTGAAAAGTAAATGATAAAGTCTGACCACCCAGGACAACAGGATGAACTCCATGTTTAGTTGTCAGATAATGATAAAATGTCATTTTAAAAATTTTCCTTCAAGGGTAAAAAAAAGATAGGATTTTTAAATTATGTTTTTTAAAATTCTCTTTGTGCTGCTGTTAAGCAATGACATCATGGGTATCACTGTTGGGTCTTTGGCGTAGAGTCAGCGGGGGCAGAGGCTTTCCATAGAAATCTGTGGAAGAAATTCCAGAGCAGAAAAACACATCAATCTGTCACCTACCACCTTCCTGGCACAAAGAATGTTTACCAAATTCCTGCTTCCTTAATGAAAACCAGGTATTCTATGAGTTTAGAGCTAATTCCTCCAAGCAACTTTCAAACCTAGTGCTAATTAATGTCTGGAGATGGATTGGCCAAACAACGGTTTAATTACATTTTGTTATACATGCATCAGCATTTGCAAGATCAAGCCCAAAGGGGATCTCTAAACATCCCTAAAAATAGGAAAGGAGAAATCCAAAGTGTACAATAACAACTGAAAAAATGAAGCATGGAAATTTGTATATAGCTGTAGTCAAGGCTGCATTGCAATACAGTTTTAAATGACAGTAATACTGTGCAGAATCCAAAATTTTGGAATCATTTATGCATGGCATTTATCTTGCAAGCTATAATAACTTTCTAAAAGAGCTATTTCAGATTTTTTAGATAAAACGGCAACATTTCCTTTCATCAATAAAAGAATTTAAAGTGTTAAAACTGTACAAGACAAAGTTAATAAGTACATCAGAAGAGAATAACAAACATTTGTAATTGATGTAAAATAAAAAACCCATGCAGACTGGGACATGCAAAGCACTTCACAGGCAAAATAATATGGAAGATGGTAAGAAGAAACAGGTAGAAATCAAGAAAAAAATAAAAGCAGCTTTTTGAAGCATTCAAATCTCAGTTTTGTTTATACAGACCACCTCTTTCCCAGCAAAGCCTTGATGGCCTGCCAACACAAAATTCAGCTTTAATAAATCATCATTTCCCAAGAAGAATATATCCCACTTGTTCTACAGATGCAGTAATTTCTGTTAAAAGTGCATTCCTGAGCTAAGATTAACAAAAGCAAACAAACTGGATTACACTACTCTAAGAATATGTGGACCTGTCTGTAGGGTCAAGGTTTTAGTTATCCTTACATTTAATCAGCAACATGATATTTTGATTTCAATATTTTGATTTCAATAGCACTAATTGCAGCAGCAAGAAAACTGCAACAAATGATTGTAATGTCAATGAAAACCTGTCCAATGGATGGTTTTATTCACCAGTTTTTTGAGGTCTGGCAGACCACTTTAGGACTGGCAGAGGATTTTACCTCCTATCATGAAAGAGGTTTGTCATTCTTGCAGATGGATCCTCCACTGACAATGAACAGACACTCATCACCTCGTGTTGTGCCAAAATTATTAGTATTGACTGGAAAAATTGCAGTCTTTAGGGAATATAAGTGTGTAATTACAAAGTTTGAATGTCTGAAAAAGCTTTAAAACCCACCTTTGAATTTTGGCAAAGCTGGGGGAAAGAAAAAAAAAAATCAACACTGGTTTATTTCTCTGCTGAAGGGACAACCAAAAAAAAGTTGATTTTCAGAAAGATGTAATTCAGGAATTATTGTGAAAAAAGAATCAAAGGTAGGCTCCACTGGTCTTAGGGAAACTCTGAGTTTCCAGTCAGGAGCAGATTCTCAGTGTGCAAAATATGTAAGAATTCACTGAAAAACACTGTTGTGTGAAAGAAAATGGGCAAGGACAGATGGGAAGTTCCATCAGTGCAAGGACTTGGCAGTGCTGGGTTAACAGTGGAACTCAGTGATGTTAAGGGCCCTTTCCCATCTCAATAATTTTCTGATTCTATGGATCTCAAATTGACAGAGTTAAAAACCCCACAGCTGCTTTAAGCAAAAGAAATAAATGATGCTCTTGGAAATCAGGACCTAACTAAAGGTTTGACAGTGCTGGGCTATGTATGTGAAGAGCTTTTTTCATTTATAAATAGTGCTTTCCTAATAGATGTTTTCTTGCTAGGATTTGCAAGTGTGAATCTCATGAGTGGTTCAAAATTCCTGAAAAAAAGAATAAATCTCACAAAGAGCAGAGAATGCCTTGAATTCAGCTGTAAAATCTGAGTACTCCAAGTTTGCTCTTACACCTCTGGTCGAGATCACTTCCCTACCAACATATTTGCCATTGTTAACTTCCAAAATTATTTAATAATTCTACTTATTTTACAAATTAACACCTAGCTTAAGCAGGTTTTTTTTTTCCTCTTTTTCCCACCCATGCTCTTCCTACAGAATGCAACAGAATTCTTCCCCTCCCTACCTCTTCATCTGGCTTTCCTTTCTTGCCGCCTTCTCTCTATTTGCCTTTAAAAAAAAGAGCAAGATGGGTTTATGATTAAGATTACAAATCACATTTTAAGCACATGATTTTCGTTCCTGTGAGAAATAAATATTTTGGGGTTAGAAATTTTATTTCCCCTTCAGGCATCTTTGGATTCTGTGGCAGAAAAGCTCCTTGTTCTTGTTTTTCAGATGTCTCCAAATTCACTTTTCAAAATTTGAAAAATAAAAATGTAAGAAAAATGAAGAAGCTATCATCTCAAACTCAGGAAAAAATGCAATATCAGCATATGAAAAACAGTCTTCCATGATCTTCCAAAAATAGAAAATAGTCATTATTGGAGCAAGAAATCAAGACTCTGCCTACTACACCTTTATATTAAATGAAAAATTTTCATTTTAAATGCAGTATATTTGGACTCAAAGTAACTGGTCCCATTACTCTTTGTAATATAGCCCTTAATAATTTTTAGGTGCAAATAACTTCAGATCATTCACAACTTCTGATATCCCATGCCACTTTAAATTTCATAGGGGAATTTAAGAGACCTCACTCTTTTTCCTAACAAAAAGTCAGACTTGAAAAATCAAAAAGATGCTTTCTACTAAGCAAAAGGGAAAGCTTTTGGTCAATGAAAACTGGAATTCAGAAATGAAAAACAGACGAAGAATGAAGTGAATGTAGAAGTGAATGGACAATGGAGAATGGTTTAAAAAAGGTGCAAGACCCCGAATACTTTCAATTACCAGGATGATGTGTTTCACCAAGAGGCTCAAGTTTTCGAAGTCTATTAAGTTTGGGAGTTCCCCATCCAACTAGAGGAAAACAGAGACTGTCAGAGCATTCCATGACTGCACTGGATTATTCTGAGCTGTACAGAAGCCACATCTCTCTGGGAGAAATCAAAGCATTTAGAAATGCCCAAGCCATGCACTCCATAGCATCCATGGTGAAGAATGATGAAATACTTCAAAAATAAAATTATTTACCTTAAAAAATACTGATATTTTTAATCACTTCAGTGAGTAATCAAGTTTTTGGCTCTTGTTTTGGGAAAATAATGCTTCCCCCATGGAACAGGCCAAATCAGTACTACTGGAAGTTCATATCATGAAGTGCGAAACTGCATCAAAGATCTTCTAGAGAGGAAGGGTTAGTAGCTCCTCTCTGTATGAAGACCAGCCCAGTTTCATCATTCACAAGTGAGACTTTTAAAGGATTATCAACCACAAATTGACACATCAATTATTGTTTTAACACTTACCTGGTGGAAGAGCTGGTGGTGGTGTAGGATTCTTGGGAAGAGAGTCCTCTGCATTAACAGGTTCTACTCTGTGGCCCCTTTTTAATTTTGGTTTTTTACTTTTTTTCTTACTGTTATCTATAGCAAATAGAAATAAAACATCACATATCCTACAGTTATAACCAGGTAATTTCCTACATCATATTCTAATACAATCATTGGGGAGATACATCAGAGTTTTCAGCCCAAATTTAGACACAGAATTATGGGAAATGTAAATCACACAACATTTTGATATAGAAAATAAACTGTGGGCATAAAATATATGCAAACTCTACGTTCCCATGAAGAAACTCAACTTATATAACCTATTTCTGCATTCTTGTGTTTTCAATAGATGACACTGATGTGTGATATAACAAGTCACATGTACAGAAGGAAGAAGCACGTGAAAAATCCCATGAAATGACATTAAAAGGCAGCAGTTTTACCTGAGTCAAGGCATCCTGAGGCTTGTTGGTCACTCTCTTCTGCATGCTGCAAAAGCTGGGCAGTTGTAGAGTTGCACCTTTCCAGCCTGCTGTCGTTTGTGTTTTGGCTACTGCTACTTGATAAGTGGTCCTGCTCTGGATGGGATTTCAAAACAATTGTAGCCTTTTCAGTCTCCAACTTTTGCCTCTTCTTATCCTTTTCCAGCTGTTTTTCATTCTAACCAAAAGGACAAGATTTTTTTTAAAATTACTTCTAATGCTGTAAACTGACTAATAATATAAGAAGGTCCTTAAAAATGAAAATATTCCTAAAATATTTTTATGTCCTACATATAGCATAGAATTATTTTCAAATAGATGAAGAAATTAAATTTCTAATATCCTATCCAGAGGAAGGGAGGGGGAATTAACAACAAAAAGATCTTCAGATTTACTGCCAGTTTTCTTGTTTTATTTTTGGTCCTATTAAAATAAACAAAACAACCTTCTACTTCCTTCCTCCTCAATTACATTTTTTTAATGTGTGTTAGTTAAAAGAAACCCAGATTGACAGTGCCTAAGTCTCCAGAAAATGCCATCCCAGTTTGGATAAGTACCTGTTGTGTCATACAACCTCAATGACAGGCTGCTTCACAATTCTGTATCACTAAATCACCATCTCTGCAATATTCACAGCTGCACCTTTATTTTCTTGCTTTTGATGTTATTGCTAAATGGATTACTGTGCATGTAGCTGCCTTGACAGTTCTGTGGATATGGGTGCTTTTGTCTCGGGGAAAAGCAAATGTTTGAGTTACTTGCTGGAAAAGTTTACGTGTTTCTTTAGATTGTGTTATCTCCAGGCAACTGAATAGAAAAATAAGAACTCAGAAATGCAGGTTAAGGAAACTTTAATATACAATGTGATCTTCACACTTCAAAATTAATAAAAATTCTCAAGAGTCCGTTTTCAACTGAAAAGAGGTTATGCTCAGAAATCTGCATAGTTGAAGAAGTCAGGCAGATTTGATATGACTCACCAACACCACTAAAACACTTTAGAAGAAACTAATAGACCTTGAATATTTTCCACTTCTGAATCCCCAAGAGTTTAATTAGGACATGTTTTCAGTCATGTGTTTACATTTATTTCACTGTGTCTACAAAACTTTTGTTCCCCAATCAATAATAGGGGTTTTCTTATCATGAAAACATTGATTCAATGCACACAAAACAAGGCTGCCGAGATTAAAATAAGAATTTAAAGAGTGCTGTGCAGACAGACGTAGAGCAACTCTTTCAAAGGTCCATTTTTCCCATTACCTCTCAGATATTTGTTAGTGCTGGTTCTAAACAGATCCAGATTTCCACCTATTCTCCTACCTCAGAGATTACAGCAGATATAGGCTGGAAGGGGTTTCCACATTTCCCAGGCTCAGGGTCCTCCTCCTCAGGTGCATTTCCTTCTTCTTTTTCCCTTTGGCGTTGTTGGGTTTATGTTGTTTCAGTGGTTTTGGTGTTAGGTTTTGAGGGTGATTTTTTTGGGTGGGGGAGGGGAAAGAGGGAGAATGAATAAAGAATTATGAAAAAGCCATAAATTTTATAGAAAACAACATCAGTCCTCCCCACTACGCCTCTCAGTGTGGCCTAAACACAACACAATCCAATGTGGTCAGGAGGTTTTGTGCGTGCAGAGACACGAGGCAGATTAGCAGCAAACCAACATTTTTATAAATTTGTGAACTATATAAGAAGACCATGTCAAGTTCCAGCTGTTTAAAATGTACTTCAGTAATTTACTTGCTTATTTAAACCAAAACAGCCAGAGTATAGTCCAAGACACTTCCCAGCGACTTCCCACAGTGACTGAGACTCAAAATTCTCTGCCTATATAACACAGAGCAGAGGACAGGGGTGCTCAGCAAATATTTTAACGATGACCCAGTAAAATGATTCACACCAGTCCTTCACAGGCAGCACAGCAGGCTGCTTAAGACCGGAAAGGGCTTTGAAGGGGAGTAATAAATCACTTATCCTCCTTCCCCTCCCTGCATCATCTTTAGTTCCTTCATGCCTCAGCTGCTGGATATCCTGAAGTTTATTAAGCATAATGTTGAATAAATTTTCATATCTAGTCTTTTGATATTCTCATATGGGTTACAGAGTCTAACTTAATAGTTTATTTTAGAACACACCTTCAGATTAAATCACAGGAATTATTTTTTAGGTCAGCCTTCTGTGAAGTTGTATTAGTAAGGCCAAATTTATTCCTCAACTACCTCGCAATTCTCATTCACAGTACATTTCCAGCACACAGCAAATCAAATGAAGGGGATGAAGAGGCAAAAACTTCCAAGAAAGACTCTTGGCTTGTAAGCTTTGAATCCTGGATAGCTTGGTTCCCATAAAACCTGTGCACAGGAATGAACCAACTATCTTAGAGCAGGGAGGAAGGGATGGAGTAGGAATCAAGACAAAATACCTCTCTTCCCGTATCCTCCTGACTCGCTCAGCGCGTTCCAGTTTCTTCTGTTCCTCAAGTGCTTTTTGCTCCGTAGTGTCCCTCTGGATGCGCTCATTTAAGGCATCAAAATCTTTTGCTATGATATGGAGAAGCCAAAATAACCCCTTTTTTATTGATTTATCAATTTTTTTCCCACAGCCCATGATCGCTGAGCAAGGTTCCTGTAAACAAAGGGAGAAGGAGGGAAAAAACATTTGTGGTTCGGACCACATTCCTTGACTGGAAACAAGAAATGAGCTGAACAATTACTGCTTACTGTGAAGCTTGTAAAACACTGCAAAATATGGGTTATAAATAGTCCATGTCATATTTATCAGTCAACATGGAAAAATCTGAGATGAAAGAGAATCAGCTTTGCTTCAGTTCATGAAAAAAATTCAACATGTTCTTAAGCACCTCGGGGAGAAATAAAATCTCCTGTGAATTTGGCAGAAGAGCTGTCAAACCAATTCAATTTTTTACATCAGAACAGGCATTGCACCTCGACTGGAGTCAAACTTTTTTTCATTATACTCTCAGCAGCAAGTGATAGAAACATGATCTAGGCAAATCTGATGGAAGAGAAGTGCAAACCTCACTGAGAAAACAGTTACGAAATAGTTATGAAAACACATCTGGTAAGAAAACATTGAAGGACCAAGAGTGGTTCTCTTGACATTAAAACACTTCAGGGAGATAAGATAATAGCCTTCAAAAACATAAGGTGAGACTGCAAATAGGAAAAGAACTTCCTCTTCATTTTTCATGTCAGGAAGACAAGAACAATGGGCTTTAATTGGAACAAAAGAGACAGGGCTTGATTCAAGCTTGGAACATGGAAAAGATGTTCTCTGAAGATCTCTTGAGAACTGTTTTCCAGAATGTTTTGGAGCACTGTATGTGCCTTTTAAAACATTCCCTGAATAACAATTGAATAGATCCAGCTAGGTGTTTGGCATGCAGAGATGATATTTCACACTGATCATGTTCAGGATTTGTGTCTATGACGATTAAAAGAGAACAACTGTCCAATGCTAACACCTGAAAAACTCTCAGTGCTCTCTCTTCATCTGACGAGCATTTAAATGGCACCACAGTCAGATATGAAATGTACAATTTACAACAGAACCTACCAAGGAAGGAGATGTATAGGAGATGTATATAATTTGCTTCTCTGAGAAAATTAAGATAAAACACTGGCCAGCACTAGGGCAATGTTCTTCTCAGTTTGCACCAAGACTATTGTTGCTGCAGTTTTGTTATAAAATATAAAAATTCAGAAACATGGAATATACAGACATATTAAATAAGAAACAGAGGAAGGTCATTCTCATTGACACTGTCCAACAGCAAAACAAATTAGTCCTTCCATTTGCTTTAATATTTTTGGGGAAATTTAAAGATCCAGTGGAAAACGAACTAAAAGAATAAGAAGAAACAAAAAGTTTTTTGGTCCTTGCCTAAGTTTCTATCTTGTTTCACAATGCCTCTGTTTAATTTGACCCCATGAGTCATCCTATTGAAGGAATTTGGGCTCATGTTTATCTTTAAAGAGCCTGCTACAGAAGGTGCCCATCTAAGTGTGAAACAGTCTGAAGAGTATGTGATCTGGTTTCTTTCCTAATTACACACAAGATATAAATAACGAACAAGAACAGCATTTTACTGGCACATGTCAGAAATTAAGCAATTCAGAAGTACTGGAATCCACTAATCTCTTTCAGGTCTTTTTTTAGCGATAATGTTTTTCAAGAAAATATTTTTGGCACAGAAGTTCCTTGGAAAAAACAAGGATTTTTATTTTGCAATTTTAAAATGCAATTTTACTTGTCATGATTGCTACATGTGCACAGTGCAAAGTGCACTAACTGAAGGAAAGCACTCAAAGAGTCATGACATAATAAACAGAGCTATGCCCTGCTATAACTCAGCTTCCTAGAGAAAATAATAGAAAATAAATATGTAGTATTGCAAATCTCCCTAATGAATGAAAATTATTATTTAAATTTCAAAACCTAAATACCAGCTGAAATGGTTTTGCAGAACTGCCTCCTTATTTTGGTTAATAACAGCATAACTCTCATTATCTTTCAAAGTGTTTCTTATTGCCATCAGAAAAAGATTGTGGAAGTAAAACCCTACCTAAGACAGATTAAAGGTAGATTAAAACAAAGGCTTAAAGAAAAACTTCAGGGACTATTGATTTGGATAAATTATCTGAAATATTGACCAGTATTAAGTAGCTTTCATAAAGATTTCTGGGTTTGGCTCCCCCCACAATGATTTCCTGCTGGGTCTTTCTTAACAAGACAGCGAATACTACACATCTAAGTTTCAGTTTTATACAATGTAGCACAGTTTCCTACCTTAATGGAAGCTTTACACAGACATGAGAAAATACAGCATCTTAAAATCTACTTACAATTTGACAGAGACACTTGTGTTCATTAACCAGCTTTTCCAGAGATAAGGACTCGATTACATCTGCTTCTGACAGAGCTCCTTCTCTGTCCTGCTTATTTGCCAGCCTAGAGGAAAGATCAAAAGAAACACTCAGCATCCTGACACAAGAGAGACTCTCACATCTCCAAAAGCTGAGTTTGTGACAAAAGTAGGGAGAAGAAGAGTGAGAAAGGAAAGATAAAATGCCTTGTTTCAGCTTTAATTAATTTTTTTTCTACTTAATAACCATGTTAGTCTATGCGCCATTTTCATCAGATACTAACATTAGATAATCACTAAGGCGCTTAGTAATAATTTAATAATTATTTCTAGAGAAAGAAATCCCATTTATAGTTAAGAAAATGGACATAAAAGACCATCTTGTTTTACCTCTAAAGCAACAGAGGACCATCTGTTGGGGTCTCTGGATGGAAGTTCACAGTTTTGCAACTTCCCAAACGGTGAGCATTTCCCTGTGTAAAAGTGCTTCAGGATCACCTCAGCTCTGCCTGCTACCCAGAATTTCTCTCTGATGCCAAACAATGTTTTGAACTCACTCTTCCTAAGTAAAACTTAAAGCGTAGAGGGAGGAACTTGCATCAATGGCTCTAAAAAACGTACTTTATTAAACAGAGGAAAGCAAAAAAAACCCCACAAAGGTTACAAAGCAAGTATTCTGTAAGATGAAGGTCATTGTCTTGTCGCCTATTTATGGTAGGAAACAGGACTCTAGAAGAGACATTCATTTAGGAATGTAAAAATACAATCCAACCTTATTTTGCACTTTCTCCAACAGTAATAATCCAAGCTAAGTGCTGCATAGCATTAGAAAATACGAAATTTGTACTTGCTTCTCTCTAATAAAGGACTTCCACTCTAAAATAATGTTGTGCTGAAAGTCAGCAACATTTCAATGACATGAGAACTCTGATTCAATTTTCTGGGTAAGAAGACAAATATTTGGATTCCATCAGCTCAGTGGCAGAAGGTTTTGGAACCAGACATGATAGTCTTCCTCCTGAAATCTCAAGTCATTATCATTAACTCAAATGGCTTTTAGGGAATGTTAGACCAAAGCTTGTACTTTGCATTTATGTTACCACTGTTCTTTCCCAGCAAGGAGTTAAGAATTCACTCCATAGTTAGCAGAACTTGTCAGCACTTTAATTTGATCTAAGACCTTATTCTTCCCTATTTGCCAAAATCCCAGTATGAGAGCTTCAATTCTTAATTATTTTACTCCCAAGAGACTTTTTAGCATCAAAAACATTAGAAAAAAAGCTGTATTGCATCTACAGCTCAAAAGACCCACATTCCTTGTCACCATTACCGTCATGAGCTACGATTCATTATCTAATCTTTCATCTTTCTTTTCAAGAAGAATTTGTTTATGAAGGAGACCATAGAAAAGCAGCTTCTCAGATGTCCAGTCTCTCTCAATCTTCATCATTATTAACCACTTGTGGACCAAATCATTCAAACCATTCACTCATTTATCATCATCCTGGGTATAAACATCCCTACGTCCTACTGATAATCCAAACTTTGCTGGTTCGGCCTGCAGAGCTAGAAAGAGCATAAAGCTCTTCTCCCTGCCCTTCCTTGATAATCAGTTCCCATTTCTCAAAGAGAACTTCTACAGTGCTTTGTATTATTTAGTGCAGGGATTCCCAAACTGCTGCTCAATGCATATACAGAACCTATCATATTTTAAATATGTTTATAGTACTCTGGCACTGTTTCTTTTCACCAACCAGCTAGAACAAGACTTGTCCTCTCAGTATTTAGCTATGAAACCAAAGCTAAACCAGGGAAAAACTGAGATGAAATTCAAGAAAGTAATTAAAAGACTGGAAACAATTACTTCCACTTTTTTTCTTCCCCACATGATTTATTTTGTTACAGTTTGAAAATCCTACTGTGCTGCCTCTTAGTCTCAAAAGGCATTCCTCAGCAGTGCTGTCAACTCATCTAGATCTAATTGAAGGAAATATTTCTGAGCAGTGTTTGTTGCCACGGCCTATTCCTCTCTCACCTGAAGATTAAATAACTGCACTATTTCCAATGTTCTCGTTCTGCACAGCCTACAAAGCACAGCTGAAGCAGAATGAAATGCTGGTAAGCTGCATAGCTCAGTGCCAGTTTGACACTAACATCCCACAGCTTGCAGTAGCAGCTGATTTTTAACCTCTAACACCTTCAAAGGTGTCATATTTGTCTTTCTGTTCCATTAGTTTCCATCTCTGCAGCAATACTGACTGCATTCCAAAAATATGGCTGAGGTGCTGTATCTGGAGAAGCAGCACATCCGAACAGCTGTCTCTGCCTAATGCTCCCCGGGAACTGAAGTGGTTTTGCTCAGGTCCATCTCCTGCTGTACCCCTGGCCCACTTCAGACTTTAGGTCAAACTTCTAAACGGAGTTCAAATATTTTTAAGATATTGTAGTAAAAGGCATTATTCTGCAGGGGCTTTTTTTTCCCCATGAGCAAATCCATCTACCCTCAATTCCTTTTCCCTCATGCTTTGGTGCAGAAGAAAGCAAAGCCTGCACCTACACTTGTTCTTCCAAGGTAGGCACTGCTCCACTTGCAGCTTCTAAAGGCAGCTGCTCCAAGGCACTTCCTGCTCCCGGGCACTCCAGAGGGATCCGCCTCCCAGCGGGGCTGGCTTTCAAACAGGCACAACCAGATTCCCCAAGCAGAAAGTAATCAATTTGCCTGTCTCCTGCAGTTGCAGAAGGCAGTTTCTCTCTCACTCTGCCACTCCTGAGGATGATCACACTTGGACAACTGTATAAGAATTAGAAGCAGGAGGAATGAAGGAAATACTTCATGGAACGTCACTCAAGACACGTTACTTAGGGAAATATCCTGGGAAAATGTTTTTGGGATTATACTGAAGCTTAACCTCAGGAGTTCCTCTGTAAAGGGTAAAGCAGAAACCACCAGCACAGGATTCAGAGGTAAATACTCTTCTCTTACTTAATGTTTCTAAAGTCTCAAATATCAGAAAAAGGCTTTGTAGTGGGGTTTAGGATGGAAATGTGCCTAAGTGTCAAGACATAAAAATAATGTATGTCTACTTTGCAAGGAATTAGGTATTTCTGTGGGTAAATATGGACTCACAGCTCTGCTGCTCATGCACAGGAACACCAGGGTTTGAGGCAAGTTTTATGCAAAAAAACCCCTTCTTTAGGGAATACATCAGTTATCTTAAAATATAGACCTTGATTTTCATTTTCCAAGTCAGTTTAACTTCATATATAGCAATTTTTCATGTTTAAAAACCTGTAGGAGGTATATATCAAAACATACTTGAAAGCACAGTGGAGTGGCTGTTAGTTTATCATATTAAGTTTGCTGAGTAAGAAGCTTTCATCTATAAAATCATGCTTGGCTTACTTCAATTTCACATAAAGTATATTTGAATTGTCTTAGTGTAACAAACTTACCTCATGCAAGAAATAGAGAGAAAGTAGGCACCTACTGCTTTTATATCAAGTAGGATTTTCCTAAGCAACTGGAGAGCTTTTGAACTTTAAAAGTCATGGGAAACAATGTGGAAAGGGAGTGTATGTGTGCATTGGCACAAGTGACATCTACAGCTCAGTGACAATATTTCTCTTAGAAGCCACTTCTGCCAGAGAAAAACGAGGTCTGAATGCTATGGAAGCTCCTTGACCCGTCTGTAAAATCTCAATTACTGAGCAAAGAGGGAAAAAAAAAAACCAACAAAAACCAAACCAGTATTAAGAGTTGACTTTACAATACAAAATCTGTAAAAACGTCTCAGATGTGCTACTTTTGGGGTTACATTTAATCAGAATCAGTGACCACAACCCCAAAATTTTGGGTCAGACCTGCATAGTGTCCATCAAAATAAATAAAGAGCAAAACATCCCTGAGGTCAAAATATTACAGCATCAGAACTATCACCATAATTAAAAGCAAGTGTAGGAAAATGAATCTTTATGACTATGGTTTACTTAAGATCAAGAATTAGTCTTTAAGGCTACTTCAAGAAGCCATAGCTTTGAGGGATGGAATTAGCTGGGAAAACAAAGACAGAACTTTTGAATTTAACAGCAGTCTAAACAAGGGGAAAGAACAATGCCATATTCTTCAGCCTACAGTGAATCTTCTATTTAAAAATGCTGCTCTACCCTTTTTCCCTTTGGAATTTTTATCTCTCTATTATAACCTTTTCCTTGGGGCACCCTGGGGACAGCCATCAGAAGGATGTTTTATTCCACAGAAGTGAGGCCTCAGCAGATCCAGCATGAAAAACTTTGTCTCTTTATGCTTTGCTTATGTGAACATCCATGAAAGTCAAACTCCTGATCCACACACAGGCAAAATTAAGTCACTTGTCAGCTTGTTTTGCTTGTTCCTTCTTCAGTTATAGGCAGTTCACGAGCTTTTTGAGGAAGCCATGGAAAACAGAATTCTTTGTACTTTTAACAAACAAATAGGAGAACAGACCAACAGTTTCAAGAGTCCTATTAAAGGCACTCTTGATGAAGTTCTGAACCTGCTCTATCAGGTGATTTTTTGCAGACTGCCTTCCAAATGGAAGTGTTAGAAGACCTTCAACCACATCCTTCTCCAGCATTTTAAGCCCCTGCCCCTTCTGGATTGCTGACAACAAAGACAAACCCATCAGTAACTTTTGATGGTTGGCACGTGGCTCTTTCTTAAATAAAGGAGCTTATTTCAATTCATGCCTTCAATTCTCATGCAAAACAATCTTTGAGTATTATGGTAAATGAAAAAAGGGGAATAAAGCGCAACAAGACTATCAGCCTGTTTTCATGCAACTTCAGGGAGCTATAGGAGACATTTCTGTCATTCAACCCTTCCCCTAGACAGTTCCTCCAGGTCACATTTAAATAAGAGAACAGCTAAAACTAAGATTCTAAACTCCTCCTGTTAACAGTATCTCTAGGCAACTTCATTCTCATATTACCTTTTGAACTGGTCACAAGAACACCACCAATTATAACTTGTTTCATTTTGTTAAGTGGCCTCTCGTTCTATTCTCATCATAGGTCTGAATCATATTCCTATTTACTGAAAACGTTTCTTGACACACTCTGCTCTGCTATCAGTTCAATCCCACCTCTTGGTCAAACAGGCTGCAGCCAAAGATGTCTGAGCTCGCATAAAGCAAGTTATGTTCAGCTTCCAGATGTGTAATACCAAAACAAATGGCAAGAGACGATACAGCAATATATTTTTTGACAAAAAAAAAAGAATTGCTTTCTTATACTTTATTTCACCTTGATATATCAAAACCTAGGCAAACTAAGTATAGTCAAATTGCCTATATGTTTTTTAAAAAACCTGCCTGGAAATCCTTACATTTATTACAGGTGAGTTCCAAGGCTGTGACAGGCAGCTCTATGGTCTGACAGAGATGAAAAGGGAATGCAAAGTAGGTGGGATGTTGCACAGCACAAATTTTGAGTCTGCAGTTCTACTGTCAGGAAGCTAAATCTCTCACACCACCCACTTAGGGCTGCAACAGGATAAAGTACAGGTAGAATCATTTCCATTTAATAGGATATATAGTTTGAACTCATACTTAACAGCTTTGTATTGCTCTTTCTCTTGCTCCTATTTTATTTTCAAATACTTCCTTAAAATATATCAATATTTGGACCTTAATGATGTGATCTTTGGGCAGAGGAGACTATGACTTTCTTTCTTGGTTTCTGTGACACCTAGGTTTGAGAGGACTCTTGAAGAACAATACTGACAGCAAATCTCTGGTTAAATAGGTGAAAAAATCACCATCAAAACATGAAGTTCTTACCAATTACAGAGAATTAGCTGCAGAATAAGTGACTTGCGAAGTGAGATCATTGTTTTGTCAGTGGGGTGCAGTGTCCATCACCCTCACCGGGATTTATGTCAGTGCCAGAGCATGAACTCTCACCTCCCATTACCCAAAGTATCAGCAGGAATGAGAGAACTGCTGTCTGCAGACGTGGAAATGCTGGAGATGCTTTTCTCAAGTCCTCATCTGCAGCCACACAATCATAACAAAGGTTTCAGAACTCCAGGGAACAAGCTCAGATTTGCAGCTGATTCACTGTGTGTCTTTGAACCAAATATTTCATAAAATAGCAAAACACCAACACAAGACAGCTACATCTCCTACAACATGACTGTGTTACAGATTTGTGGTCAAAGGCCCAAGAACATCCAAACTATTTTAAGTCTGTTTTCCCCCTCTCCATGTCTCTTGGAAAATCACTCCAGAGCAGCATGACTTGATTCCACTTTTCCAGCAACTTCGGCCTAATTCTTCCCCACCTTATGAATTCTTTGAGTATTCAGGTCTGCTTTATTACAGTTGAATTTCTTGGTTTTTTACTCAATATCCACATTTCTCCACCTCCCACGATCCATTTCACACTAATCAGAGAATTCCCAAGCTACCTTACTTCGAATGCAGCATTTCTATTCTTCTACACACTGGTAATTTTGGTTTCCCTGGGAAGTCTTGTGGCAGTTTTTACACAGGTAGGTAGTGATAGGATAAGGGTGAAGTGTTTCAAATGAAAGAAGAAAGATTTACATCCCATGTTAGGAATAAATTCCTTACTGTGAGGGTGGTGAGGATCTGGAAGAAGTTGCCCAGAGAGATGTTGTGATCATCCCCTTTGCTGAAACCATTACTGATTTTGCACTATCGTCTCATCTGTGGCATACTTTTAGGCAGGGCAAGCTCTCAGCCTTTGGTATTTTCTTGCTGAACCACTCCCATACTTCCCACAAACAGAAACTTGAACTTAGAACTATTTTTAAGTATGTTTTTCCAAGGATTTATCTTACAACAGAGATGCTTAAGAGGATATTTTAATCCAGCCACCTTGCATCTCATAATCTTTGGTTTAAGCATATTTGTTTACAAGGTATTTAAGTTAAAGGAAACTTTTTAAACAAAGGAGAAAATAAATGTAACTCATAGCAAGGTATCCTACTTTAGTTACTTCAGATACATCTTTGAGTAACAGGGCAAAATTCCAACACACTGCCAAACAAGTTCCTTCTTTTCTTGTGAGAACATGAGAGAGCACAAACTGAATTTCCATTCAAGACACCAGCTTTCCCCAAAAGCTACTATAAGTATTTTAAACTATATGCATTTCAATAATATATGTCTCTCGCTAATTTTTTGTTGCTAAGTTAAGATACTTAAGCAGTAATCAAGCTCCAGAAGAGTTACTCATTGCTATTGTGCTTGGAAATAAGTTAGATGGGTTTCTTGGCACCACAGGACAGAGCTGTAACGTAATTTCACTGCAGCTTGGAAATGAATTTAAAAAAATCATAAAAAGAAATGTTTAGGATTATAAGTAACATGAAATTCCTGTGGGACACGTTGCCTGAAAGCATCATCTACCCTGTGCCCTTAACTGACTCACAGCTATGGGTCAGGAAAACAAACCTACCCTTATTTTTGGTGCAGTCATTAAAAAACCCCAAACCAACCCCCCCAACAAACAAAACAATAACAAACAAAAAACCAGCTGTTTCAGCAGGGGTAAAGAAGGCAGCATGAGCCAGAACACAGATCATGTATCTCAAAGAGCTCTTAAAGAAAGGATTCTGTTCCTTGATTGCCTGCAAGTCCTCTCCTCTGGAAGAGTGTGCAGGATGTTAAAACCAAGGTAAGGAGGCAAATTGTAGCAAAGATCAGATACAAACAGAGCCTTTGCTGTCAGGCATTTTAACGAAAGTGCTGAACAACCAAGAAATAGTGAACAAAACCGGAAATTAAAATAAACAGGAGGCTTTGGGGGAAGAAATAAAACAATCCAGCAAAGCCAAGTAAGAATGCATTAAACCTAATTACAACAAGAAACAAAGGAGTTCCATATGATCAACTTACCTACTTCACATATCCAGTTATGTCTTTTAACTTAATGTAACCCAAATCTTATTTCTGGATGTAGGCTCCATGTTTCCTGGGTCTACTGATAAGTTTATCAGACAGGTGGGAGAATAGTCTATGTGGCTGCTTTGCAATTAAGCAAGCGGACCTTTCAACTTGCCTTTTTTTTTTAAATGGAGAAGATAATATAAAATATTTCATTTCTGTCAAACTCATTATCTTTGAATTCTGGCCATACTTTATCATCATGACAGATTCTAATGGTGGTCCAGCTACCAGGATCTATTGTTCCCCTAGTCAGTGTGCCATGGTGATTGTCTTTATAAAGACCTTCCCAAGCACATATGGCATCAGTTGGACTGGAGAGAGTCATATAACCCTGAGGAGCAACACAGCAGAGTTATCAGAAGGCAAAGACTCTTGCAATACCCTTAAAATATATTTGACAAGGATGTGAAAATTCCATTTCTGAACCTGTCAACTATATATAACTATGTATAACTTCATATAACTCTATATAGCTTATATATAAAGATGCTTCAATAAGAACAAACAATCACCAATGGGTTTGCATGATAATAACACTGCAAGGGGCACTGAATGTAGGAGCCACACTAAGTCACTGGAGTGCTTTCAGTCCACATATTCCATTTACTCAACTCTGAAGAATAGGCATATTCTCCCTTTATTGACAAAAACTTCAAGGAAACAGTGCTTTCATCTCAATCAAAAGAAAAACAGGATGTGCCCCTATATACAAACACGTAGGAACAAAACAAGGATTCAGTAAATGAACAGAGCTTGTTGTGGAACACTCAACAAGCCAAGCCAACAATTTCCAAGGTTATCTCTGTCATGAAGACATCCTTATTTCTTTAAAACCAGCATGTGTTCCAATTGCCAGTATAATCAAGTACAATTATCGGCAAGCCTGTTCAGTGGCAGGCTTTGAAGGCAAGCCCGGCAGCAGCGAAGATATGAAACTAAGATTCAATTGCTTACATTCCAGGCTTTTGTGAGACTGATCTTTAAACAAGAAAAAAAAAAAGTCTCCAGTATTTTCTGCTTACTCCTTTCATAGTTATCAATATTCTCAGATTTGTTCTGCAGTTCTGTTAGGCTCCTCCCTCTAGCCCCAAGGAACACAGCTGTTTCAAGAGCAATGCACCAGTTCTCTCGGACACAAGAAATTCGTCACCTCATACCGTAAGCATTAATGGCGCCCTTAGAACTTGCTTTTAATCCCAGGTTTGCCCAGCCCTGCTAAATTAACATGGGTCAGCAGATGTGTGAAGCTAGACTAGAACAGATTTTCAGGTCACTTCTCTGAAGCCCTGTTTAGCAGCCCTGGGTCCTTTCACATGCCCCAGGCTGAACTTTCCCTGCTGGTGGTGCCAAGCAGCTCTGGAACATTCCTAAAGAATGTTATCTGGGAGAAACTGCCTAACTTCTGCCATGGGGACATCCACAGAAAAGTTCAGCAATGGAGAGGCATTACTAAAGTCATGAAATAAATACAGTCATGAAATAAAGGTCATGAAATAAATACGTTTTGCATTTTCCCCACCCCAGAATAACATTCTCTAATAAATAACTTGCAAACTTGTCTGATCACAAGTCTCAGCACATTACTGTAACTTCTAATGATTGCCAGGCTTTTAGGATTCTCTTGATATGAGTCAACAAACACTAAATTCAAATATTAAGGCATTAAGAGAAAAAAAAAAAGCAGTAAGAAAAATCCACACTAGGGTAGAATATCAACATTCTTTCTCATGATTGACCTCTGAAGCATTTCAAGTTTTGTTTTTCAGCTAATCCTCCTGCAGAAAGCCAGATTTAAGTCTGTGAAGACGTGTCCACATTGTTCAATTCCATGACTTATTTTATGCAAAAATCTATTTAGAGACTTTAAATATGCATGGGGAGCACACAGCAATATAATTTGAAACTGTTCAAATACAACAAGATCATTTGCATATTGACAGGTTACTGGATTGATCCTTTGCAGCTACTAAAATGCATCCTTTTGGATACTATAAATACTACATTTGCCTGCTAAAAAAAAAAATCTGTAGAATCAGGGTTTAATAAGACTTGCACCTATAAAATGCTACTATTTTAGAAAACTGCCCTAAAAGCTCTGAAACAGCCAAAAGATACCACTGTGCTGTTTAACCTTTATGCTTGAACAGCCCTTTGAAAGACATACATCTGATTTAACCAGAAGACCCTAAGTAAAAAATCCCATAATCTTCTAGTCCTGACCATGTTACTTCTTACTGAAATTTTCCATTCTTGATCATAGTCCAAGGAAATAATTCATGTAGAGTTTGAGAAAAATACCTTCTTCCCTATGATTAAAAATAGTTGAACTTAGTTCCCATTGGGCTTGTTTTCGGAAATATCTTTCTCTTAATTATCTCTCCAGTAAAGCTTGCACAACAGCTAGAGAATAAAACAAAACTATATCTGCTTTGTATTAAATAAGAAACAGCACTGAATTGTAGCCCACTGTGGTGCACAATGCACATTTGCATCAATTTTATGAAGAAGGTAAATGACAGTGTAAGAATAGGTAACAGTAATTCAAAGAAGGCTTAAAAATCCTCATGCTGCAACATTCATGATATGGATTCAACTCCACAAAAACTCAAACATAAAAAAAATTAATCTATTTTCATGCTAAATTATTAGAGTTCTTAAATGATGAGAGTTCTGGTGTTCTGTTTTGCTGAAGTTAACTGCTTCAGTTACTATCTAACTCCCCAGGCAAGGGAAGGCAAGGAAAATGGAGAAAGGTTTTTGAGTGTAGCTAAATTAATAATCTAAATTCATGCCAGAATGCTGATTCGTTACAAAGTCTGTCTCATAAAACTTAAGTATTTCCTACTGAGAATCCAAAAGTGGCACAGAACGCTCACTTCTATTTCTGAAAAAATTTATAGGTTGATTAGTTTTCATCAAGTAAAGACTACCAAGAAAATAATTGGGAGTTGCTCCTCTCTTCCTCCCCAAAATAAAAGTTCTCTTCACACTTCTCTGGTCTAAGTTCTGTGATCTACATCACAAATTTACCACAAAAATGGGGTTGGGCTACAAATCACAATTTGCCCAGAATATCCCCCACTTCCAACTCATTGCTACTTTTACTTTGGTGCAGAGGGAAGTAGCTCTAATCTCCAAAACTACTTTTCATGTATACATACAACCACTAACATTGATTGTTGTTATATTTTGATTACAGTGCAGCAAAACAAACCAAACAAAAAAGATACTGGAATTAACTTCCTGTGTTGCAAGAGGCGAAAAAAAAAACCAGGAAAGAATCCTGACCACAAAAACCATGAGAGACCGTCTGCAAGAGCTTAAACTGCGGGCTAAGGAACTACAGATAGCTGGGGAAAACAATGGTGCAACTGTACAAGAAGAGGAGCAGGAGTTTGAACAGCAGGCCATTATTTATGAAAAAGAGCCCGTAACTGAAAGGCACTTGCATGAAATCCAGAAGCTGCAGAATGAAATTAATAACTTGGTGGAAGAAGTCAATAAATTCAGCCAACAACAAAAAAGCCTCGTCTCTTCAATGAGAAGATTCAGCGTCCTTAAAAAGGAATCTAACATAGCAAGGGAAATCAAAATTCAAGCAGAACACGTACGAAAATGTTTGGATGAACTGTCAAAAACAGTGAGGAAGGCTGAAAATGAGCACGGGCCAGCCCGAGCCACGGTGAGGATCCTGGCTGCCCAGCACTCCTTCCTGTCCCACCGCTACCTCCAGGCCATGCTCTCCTACAACGAGGCCATCACCGCCAAGCAGGACAAGTGCAGGACGTTCATTGTCCGCCAGCTCGAGGTAGCTGGTAAAGATGTATCTGAGGAGGAAGTCAATGACATGCTCCAGCAAGGAAAATGGGAGATTTTCAATGAAAATCTACTTACTGAAGTCAAGATTACTAAAGCTCAGTTGTCAGAGATTGAGCAGAGACACAAAGAACTGGTCAATCTGGAGAACCAGATCAAAGATGTGAAAGAACTCTTTATCCAGATCTCAGTTCTGGTGGAAGAGCAAGGGGAGATGATCAACAACATAGAAATCTGCATGAACAACACTCAAGAATATACTCAAGTATCTAAAGAAAAGTTTGGGCTCGCAGTCAGGTATAAAAAAAGAAACCCTTGCAAAGCAATTTGCTGCTGGTGTTGTCCATGCTGCAGATGACACAAGAAATGAACTGCTTGAAATATCGAATGTTTCCTACACACCAAACTGATCTTGGAAAGCACTCCTGGGATCCCCTCAGGATCCCTCAGTGAACTGCTTCACTTTTCTTCCCACTTTCCCTTCAGCAGAGCTCTCAGGAAAAACTGCATCTGTTTTTCCAAACAGAGCAAAGAAGTTCATGGCTTTCACAGTAACACATGAACTACAGGAAAGGATCAAAGGATAGAAGTGACACTTTTTGGTTCTTCTGACTTGAACTAAACCAATGTGGCAACAAACTCCCTGTGCTGTTGGGAAGCATCGAAAGTATTGTTAACCTCAAAGACAGGATTCATAAAAATGGTTTATTTACTTTTCACAAAATAATAATAAGTATTTTCAATTGCCTTGTGGTTTTTCAACACTTCTATCTATTAGGTCAAATTAAGTGTTTTTTTCCCCAGGAATCTCAAATTCGACAAAATAAATCTACACATGAAGCAGACACCATTAGTAACAATCCAGAATGGGATGCCTAAACCAAACAAGACGTCAGAAGAGTTATCAGGAATATTTCAATACTACCTCTATAAGAAAAGTTCAAAACTTCATAAACTGACAGGTAAAGCTGACATAAAGAGATATTTATATTATTCAGCTCCACAGGCAAAGCCCTACCCCGTAAGGATAGGGGACTATGATCCTTAATTACACACTCATAAGGCACGTTTTTACTGCTGCCTATCCTACCAAAATATGCACTCACATCTGCAGTCTCACTTTTGCTAGCACAAACATTTTAGAAAAAATGGAATAAAATAATAGAACTCCATTCTTATATCCCCTCCCCCATAATCTAGAACCAGAGAATGATTTAGGTTGGAAGGAACCTCCTGTAGCCAGCTCCTTTTGGATCTGAGTGACAAATAGCTCTTCACACAATTTAACAGAAAATAGCAATATAACTGAGACAAAAACGTTATTTCCAAAAAGAAATTAGAAGGAAAAAAATCCACACTAAAACCAAACAGGAAATCAGAAATGTATTCCTGAACTGCTTTGTGCGGTGCAAAGGCACAATCAATACCACTTTATTTGGGTACAGTCAGAGAAGGCAGAATAAACTGCACTGCAATTCAGCAAGACACTACGTGAACAGGATGTCTTTAGTTGCATGTAGTGGAGGAAAAAAAAAAAATCTACTATCAAAGTTATTTTCACATTGTGACATTTAGAAATAGCTGGATTCCTTCCACACCAGATTAAAATTGCAACTGAAATTAACTGCTATCAAAATAAAATCAGAGGTCTGAACCTTGAAGTGAGAAATATTATCTACTACATTAGCAACAAAAAATAAACTTAGATGATGACACCACTGAAACTATTTCATTAAATAATCTCCCCTTAACTACATATATAAAAACTACCTTTATGTTCCAGGGGCAGAGTAGAAATTAGCCAATAAACAAGAGCTGTATTTAATTGTGGAACAAAATTCAAGTTTCATTAGTACTTAGGAAAACAGCTGCCTGAATAAGTTGTTTCCTCATGTATGTTGGTTAGAAACAGGCAAAACAGAAACATATAAAACACACTGAAGGACACCTGGGAAGTGAGAAAGACTTGTGGAAACCTTTTCCTTAACAGGGGGTACTATTAACTGAAAATAAATAGTACGAAATAATAGTATGAACTACAACTTACACTGAATTTGATACTGAGCATTCAAAATTATTAGCAGCAGAAATTCTGCAGTAATCACTAAAGTAATTTTCCAGTGTTTTCAGCAGTTACATCAATATGCAGCAAACCAAACAAATTAAAGCCCAGCTGCAAGTGTTCTATGAAGAAAAGTGAAACATTATTAGCTATAATCCCTTATCACCAAATTAATAGGTAGAAAGTAGCTTTCTCCTAACAAAATACCTGCCCAGAAATCTCCCTGCTACAAAATATCAGTCACAGCACATGGACTTGCATTTCCTCTTGCATGTGCTCAATGTCAACTTAAAAAAAACCCCAGAAACCAAACACCAAAGACCCCAAACAAACACAATTAATCCCAAACAAAACCAGCATCTGCCTGCGTGTTATAATGTCTATGTGTTCCTTTCTGATAAAAGAAAGGACAAAAATAATCCTAAGTGAAGAAAATTTAATCTTGCATATGTATGTTAGTCTTGAGAATGCTGCTAAAAGAATTTATCCATAAAAATAAATTAGGTGATAACACTGAACAGTAAAAAAAAAAGCCAAATGACAAGTTTAACGTCTCCGAGTAATTTACACCAAGAGACAGTAACAGACAATACCATCAGCACTTTAGGAAAATTGTCTTAAAATGATTCTGTGACACCTCCGTGGGCAGTAATAAATAACAACATGGCAGAGTAGCAATTAACTTTGTAGCAAATATCACACTGAACATCAGAGTTCTCATATTCCCATATTTCTGTAAGATAGAGTATCTAGCTCCAATTTTATGCCCACGCTGTACAACTCAGCCTATTCTGCACAGATTAAAATGAACTAATTAAAAAATATAGCAAGACATTAGGGAACTATAGGGAACTATACAGGGAACTACTTGCTACACATGGATAGCAAGTACCTCATTATTAAAAAAACCCACCAAAACAAAAAAAAAATCTGAACATCAAAATTAATATAATATTTGAAAAGGTAACTTTCAGCATAAGTTTGGAAATCTGACAATACAGGAGAGAATTCTTAACTCAAGAGGCAGGCTTACACTGGGAGTATAAACCAAAGAACTACTGGATCCCTCCACAAAACTAGAACACTGTAAAAGCAAATTCTGATCAAAGGCTTGAGGTTTAATCTAATAGAAAGCAGTAACATCAACAAATTTGGTTTAGTCGCCTTTCGATCAATTAATAAATACACTCTGCCTTCTGATTAGCTACTGATAGGGATCAAAGAGCAGTATCAAGATCCAGGGAAGTGAGTGGGTTCTCTGCAGGTACAGTCAGCCACCCAAACAAACTCCATTACAGGATTAGGGCACAGAGATTTCTACAAAAAAAAACCCCAAACCAAACCAAACAAAAAGAAAAACAAAAACAGCCCCCCCCCCCCCCNCCCCCCCCCCCCCCGAACCCTAAAACACAACCCAAAAAAACCCATAAAGTTGTATTTAATTAAAATACACTGCACAGTTTTCAACTGTCACAGCTGCATTTTCAAAACACATTTAAGTTAAACTAAGTTGGCTTTATTGCCTTCCCTGTGCCAGTAACATTCGGAGCAATGAAAGGTAAAATCTAATCTGTTTTCAACATGGACAGCATTACCTTGCTGAACTACCCTCCACTTCACCAACACAATCAGCCAGCTGCAGCTTCAAACCAGCAGAGCATCTTTAGTCCTTAAAAATGAGAGGCCTCTTCTCTTACCTGTGCAGATTCTTTGTGACAGCACAGAAATGCTGGGCAATTAATGCATTATGGAGATCTTATACTCACCAGACAGAAAGATATTGACCTGATAAACCATTTTAAACTTTCAGAGTTTACTTTTTAACTTCAAAGGAGTATTTGTTATCAAATATATTTGGTGTGGAATTTAATAAAATGGGTTCTTTCCAATATTTTACAAACCCTGTTAAACAGAGAAAAAGCACGTGCCCAATACAATTAAAGCAAGCCTCCTTTAATGAGATTTTGCTGATCATGTATCAGCAGCACCACCATGTGTTAAGTGAACAAGACATTTATTACTGAGAAATTGCTGAATATAATCAACCATTTACCATTTAATTAATTGATGTAGGCATAAGTAGCAACAATATTTTTACATCATGTTGCCATGCCAAATTTGCAAAGCCTTTTAACCTAGCATTTCAAGTAATATTAGAATTTTAAAGCGTTAAAAAAATCCCACCTTATTATTTTTCCATGGCTAATGAAAGAGGACAGAAATAAATATCCCTGAGAAGGATTAAATAAAACATAAAACTAACTGTATATTGGTTAGTGACAAAGTTACAGCAGTATTAGTTACAACAGAAATAGTCCTTTAGGTGTAAATTCACCCAATTTCAGATTGTTAGGAGAACATTTACTACATTACTTACACCAACACAGGTTTTCCTGATATCTTAGGGCTGTTTAAAACTTCTATCATGGCTTGCTTTGTTTCTTCCATTCTTTCAATGTCACTGGAATCCACCACAAATATCACACCGTAGGACTCAGCATAATAATTCCTCCAGATATTCCGAATTCGTTTTCCACCTCCTAAATCAAAGATGGTCACTTCAAAGCGTCCCTGTTTTAGATCAATTTTGGAAAACCCAACTGTTGGAGCCACATCTTCAGGAGACTCTGTCAAAGAAGAAAGCCTTCAGTTTAAAAGAGGATTGTATAAAGAGATTTGCGTAGCAAAATTTGCATTTTAAAAACACAGAGTGAAACCTCCCTGTTAAATATTGCTGATCACATTTTTCCTTACATGAACATTTTCCCTCTTCTCAGGGAATTTTAAATTAACTTGTCTCTCAACGAGTTACTTTACACTAATTTAGATAGGAGCACTGGGGAAGTGGGAAGGGAGGAGAAAAGGAAAGAGCCCAAAAGGCAGTTTTTAATTCTTCACACCACAGTTCCATTGCAGTGGTGGTCACTGGACTGCATTTTCCCTTCCACTCTCACCACCAACGCTTCCATTTTAACACTAATACAGCATTTCCATGGTAGGAATCCAAGTCTGAGAAGGAAAACAACCAAAAAAGTTAATGCACTATGACCTGGGAACCCTCGTGCCCTACCAAATTTATTTTTTTATCCTTCATAGTTGCCAAAACAGCTTCAGAAGTTCAAACCAAGGGCTGAAATGAAGTGACTGAAACCATGTTCTTCTGAGCTGTAAATTATTCGACTCCCTTTATTCAAGGCCAGGTTTTAGCCTCTGTTTGTTTGCTTATTTTTATTTGCTTGTTTTTTCTAATTTGCCATGCAATATGCTAAAAAATGATAGATTTCTATTTAATACTTTAGCTTGCTGTCTCCTTTTTCTGAGAGCAAAGAAAGCCTGGACTTGCCTCACACCACTAAGCTGTGCCTGCAGGGCTGAGATAATTGGATCTCTGTTTTCTGTAGCTTGGTAGCACAAGGCAAGAGAAACAGATGTAAAATTCAGCTTGTTGAGAGGAAAAAAATGAAGGCCTGGCCAAAAGCACTGAGCTCTGAAGAGCAGTGCAGAAGCTAAATCCCCATCAGCCTTCTGCTCCTACCGTTAAGACAGCCAAGATGGGCATTCAGGACACTTAAGCCCTGGGGAACAGTCACAGAAATCAGAACTGTATCTCCCTTGAGTTTCCTTTTAGAAATGCACATCTTTATGTCATTTTTTCCCTCTGAAAAAATAGGACTTCTAGAAATAGCTGTAACATTTAGATGGTAAAGGTAGTAAAGGTGATTTTCAAATAGAATGGAAGGTTAAATAATGAAACACTCCTATTTTCGGGCAAAGACTGAGGAACATGAGAGGATATTCATGATTTTATTTGTGCTTTAGCAAGTCTGTGAACTTACGTAACACAAGTAAACAAACTCGAGGTGGAGTCTCCAAGTCTGCCAAAACACAACTAAGTAAACTCTCGTTCTTGCACAAGATGAAAGTTATTTAGAAAGACAATCCCACAAGTGGAGGAAAAAGAAAGAACAGAGAATTTTTGTTTTCGTAAGCACAAGTTTTATCTCAAATTATATCCTGCTTGCATGTTACATGGCAAAGTACCCTTCAAAATCGAGTGGTCTCTTAGTGGCAATTTTATTTATCATAATTTTCTGATTATAAATAATGATAAAAAATACACAACACTAGAATCATCCCTAATGCTGTTGTACACATACAGGCAATTTCCTTCTTTTTGAACCTTTTACTCCTTATATATACTTAACAACACTAATTTTTATATAAAGTTTACTGGTGTATGCACATTACTGGATGGTCACCTGAAAACAACTTCAGCACATACACATAGGAAAAAAGAGAAAAAAATCAAGTCCACTGATTGTATAGTCCATTGTAATGTTTATATCAAGATGTGATGTGATATTTAGATGGTACAACCACCACCATTTTCTTTCAACAATATGGGAGGGAGACATACATTAAGAGATGGAGCAATATTTTCAGATTTAAATGATAGAAAATTAGGAATGATACTCTTTTAGTGCTTTTAGATGATTAATTAATCACTTACCTCCTTGAATTCCTCGGACTGTAGCAGTTTTCCCAGCATTATCAAGACCCACCATTATTAGTGTCACCTTCCTCCATAAGCAGAAAATAAAAGAGAAAGATATTTATATTTTTTCCTCTAGCTACACATCATTTATTATATTTTTTAACACAGGGACAGCAAATTTACCACCAAATAGTAGAAAGAAAAGGTATCAAAATACCAAGGTATTACTACTATTGTGTGTCTGGTGTCGAATATGTTTGATTAGACAGTACAGCAGAACAAGGTATGAAATGAGAAGTCTAATATCATGGCCTAAGTTTCACATGAGTCAATGACTTTGCTTTCAACTTGTACTTGCCTGCTGCAATTTAATTTCATGGTACTGTAAATTTTATTTGCTGTGGTTGTGGTCCCTTTAACAAATTCTGTAATTGCAGTTCCATTCCCCTGTATTTTTACCATCTCTCTGACTCAAAGTTTTTCCTGTATTAGGAATTCATTCCTGTCTCCATCAGTGTGTCTGAACAACACCACAAAGTGTACAACACTTCTGTAGACAACACCAGATGCTGTAAATGTGTGGGACTTACCATGCCTTTGTATCAGCCTGGAGCAATCTAGATTGCAAATGTGCAAACCAGTGGTGCTAGGAATGCACAGTTTATTAGCAAACTGGTATACAGGTTAATATTTTTACCAGGATAGGATTTTAAAAGCCATAGGAAAAACATGTTTATATGTGTATACCTCAGTTCTTCCTCCTATTTGCAGAGACTCAGAGTGATCAAAACAATTTGCTCAATTTTATGCCCCTTTAAGTGAAGTAATACTAAAAAAATACTGTTATTTGCAAATTGCAATAGCATCAAACAAAAAGTATAATTTATACAAATTCTTTCAGAAGAGCCAAAAACCTCTGAGAAAAGAACATAAAAATTCAACAAATTATACTTTAGAATCTCAAAATGCAGAAACTGAAACAGTAAGGCAAAAACCAAACAAACTTTACTGTGCCCAACATAGAGGCTTTCTTTGATGGAGTGACTAAATCAGTGGACAAGGCAAGGATTACAGATACAATTTATCTGGACTTCTGTCCAAATTGGAGGGATGGGTTCAATGGATGGACTGGTAGGTAGCAAAGGAATTGCTTGGACAGTCACAGCCAGAGGGTACCAGTGACAGCTTGGAGTCCCAATGGACATCAGTGACCAGCAGTGCCCCTCAGAGGTCCATACTGGGACCAGTGTTATTTAATATCTTCATTAATAAGACAGAAAAGGTTTGCAGGGGAGTGGTGGGGCTGACACACCTGAAGGATGGGAAGCCATCCAGAGGGAACTGGGCAAGCTTGAGAAGTGGGAATCTCATGAGGTTTAATAAGACCAAGTACAAGGTGCTGTACCTGGGTCAAGGCAATCCCTGGTATCAGCACAGGCTGGGGGATGAGCAGATGGAGAAGAGCCCTGGGGAGAAGGACCTGGGGGTGCTGGTGAGTGAGAGGCTGGACATGGTCAAATATGAAACAATGAATAAAACTCAGGTGAAAATAAAACTCAGGTGAAACACAGGTTGGGAAGGTGAGAAATGTAAAATACTTTCCCGTGTTTACCTGACGGGTTCCCTCCACCGTTTTAACCAGTTGCAGCAATTGGCCATTAGACTGAACATCCCTCTTCACCAGCCATCCAGAGCCAGCAAAGCTACAGGAATAATCTGGGCAGGCCAGAGCAACCCAAAGAGACTGGCAGAGAGACTGTAGAGGCCCAGATCTTGTCTTGTCACTGCTAGAAAGAAAAAAAAGGGAAAAAACCCCAAAAAGCATAGTTAGGCATTCTGTACAAGCAAGGCAAGCCTTTTCCCTGGCAGCAGCCTGGCTGTTCAGTGTGTTACATTCAGTCTCACTATGTCTTTCCCTTTTCCATCCTCTCACACTTCATCTATCCCCCTTTTACAGATCTGGGCAGCCACCACACAGTACTGATCCCAAATAATAATGCACGGCCACAGCACAGAAGGAAACCTGCAAGTTAGAGGAGCAAGTCACATCCAGCTACAAAATTTCAGTGCTTGTCTCACCAACACATCCCACAGTTCTGCTGACTGACAGAGAATAAGGACCAATTTCAAGCATGAGTAAGGCTTTCAAGAACGTAACAGGACAAGGCATTAAAAGCAAACAAAGAACATCCCTACCTGCTAAGTGTGTTCAATTAACTGTCAATTTCTTTTCCACAAGAAGATCCCACAGCGAGGAAACTGGGTTGTCTTGTGAGCACTTTGAGGAATTGGCAATGATATCTAGTAATTGTCACTAAATTAAACAGAAGTACCAACTATTTCCATCATTTCACAATCCCACTTTCCACTCTTCAAGCAGGAGACACAGAATATTCCTCTCTTGAGAATTACTGAGTCTCCTAAAGCTCATATCTCAAAATTCCTTTCATATTTAAAATGATAACTAACCTCAAACTAAGGTAATTTTAAATGATGCCAAAACCTGAATAATTAAAGATTATAAGAACCCTATTAAACTGTGATGATTTAGATATTTTTATACAGGTAGGAACTGAACTCCTCCTGATCTTAGGAAGCTATTTTCAAGGATGCCTTTGCATGGATCTGCTGTCACTCAGTGCCAGAAATAGGTCAGGTTTCATCCAAAGCAGAGGCAACAGATACTTTTTAAACATTTATATTCCATTATCCACGAGAACCTGAGAATAGCTTCTCCATGGGAGAGCTGAGTGTATGAAGAGTAGAGAAGTTCCTAAAAGGAGCAAGATGATTACCACTGCTACAAGTATTAAAACCAGGCTCTGAAGAACACAAAATCATTTTAAAAAAAGCAAAAAGCCCACATGCAGTGGGCTGTGGTGCCTCAACCCACAGGCAAGTCTGAACAAAGCTCACTTTGAGAATACAGCTACACAAATTTTCAGCTAGAAAGCAAAATGTAACAGCTCAGTGAACAAAATGTGCCATTGTCATTTCGTCAAATGACAAAAATGTAACATTTTCAGGGCCTGAGCATCCCCACAGAACAATTCCCATCCCGTATTATACAGACTGTCTTTGCAAACTGCCACAAAATTGCTCTTGATCATATATATGCCCCAGAGCATTCAGATAGGATTCATGAAATGAAGACAACTTTTTAAAGAGTGAAGAGCACTATGAAGAGAACAACTATGCCCTAGCACAGGAATCTTGTTTAAACACAAAACCGTAAAAAGGGGTGGGCAGGAATTGACAAATTGGATAAAAATTTTCAGAAACGAGCCAATCTAAGAGGAAAGGACATTCAACACTGCTGAAAAAATTATGGTAGAGAGGCAAATTCCATTTTGTTACGCCAGTTTGGAGAGACTGGATCCCTGAAATATGTATGGAACATATGACAGGTATTTTACAGGTTGCATTAACAACATCCCAAACCTGTTCCAGATATTACATATGTCAGCTTGTTGAGGTCAAACAAAACCAACAAGCCCAGAAACCTGTAAAACTCAGCAGTGAAGCCAGCACACCATTTAGTAGAGTACATTTAGTACACCACCTTCAGTAGAGACTTTTACAGTACAGAATTTATTTCAGTCACATCAAGCTTTCACGTTCACGGAAACGCAGCTAAACAAATCATTTAGCGCTGACCCTCCTCATACAGTTTAATTATTTAACTTCCTGCTGTACTGTTCCTTGTCGGAATGTCAATTATAAGGGCATTTTACTGTGTTATATTTTGAACAGCAAACCAAGTGACTGAGCAGCAAAGCAGGCATATTCAGCAAAAATTTGTGAACACCATCCTCTCTGGAAAATTGTAATTAAGAGCTGAATGAGGTGCAAGCAACAACTGTGACCTCCTGAAAGCCTGAAGCTCTCAAGTATTTGTGCGGAACAGCTTTAGGACCATCAAACTTTTTGTAAAGAGATGTTACTACAAGTCCAGCAGTTCAAGGCAGCTTCTGCACTTTCCGGCCACGTTCCCAACCTTCCTTTCCCGTTTCCAAAAACGCAGCAACTCTAAAATCCCGGCTTCGATTCACGCATGTGTCACTTGCTCATCTCTACCACTGTGGAAGCGCTATTTCAGTTTATAAACCCTATGCTTTCTACAAAATCCACTCTCTGACGCCGAAGGAGAGAGTCAGCCGTCAGACTGCCGAGCCCCCGCCGCCTCCCTCGGGCCCTTCCCCGCCCCGCTCACCGCTGGCTCCGCCGAGGCCCCGCAGCTCAACGGCTGCGCGCGGCCCGCGCCCCGGGGCGCT
>VZRV01010993.1:345570-481534 GCA_013398115.1 Falcunculus frontatus | reverse complement strand
CCCCCAGAGCCTCGCCCGGCCTCGCAGAGCAGCAGCCGCGCAGTCCCGGCGCCCGGTCCCGGCCGCCCCCCGGTAGCGATGAGGCCGCGGGGCCCGCGGTGCCTCCCGCTGCTGGCACTGGCCATCGCCCTGGCCGAGGCGGCGACCTGTGAGTGAGGCGAGGCGGGGGGGAAGGCGCGGGGCCGTGTCCCGGAGGGGTCGAGGGGCGGCCCGGAGCGGTGCCCCGGGGCGGGCAGCCCTTCCCGGCCGTCCGGGGCACCGCGTCCGCGCTGCTCGGTGCCTGCAGCCCCTCGATCCCGTGGGGTTCGGCGGCGATTCCTGCCGGGCAGCCGAGCTGCGGCTTGGGGTTGTGTGCGGCTCTGGAGCTGTTTGCGGCCGCGGCGCAGCTCAGCCGCCCATGGGAACGTGTCTGCACGGGGAGCTTGGTTCCCTTGCGAGAACAACCCTCAGTGGATCACGGTGTGCTCAGAAGAGTGGCTTTATTGCAGTCCGGGCAAGCGGCCCTGACCGTTTTTATAAGTTCAGACCTGTCGCCCTAGGTAAGAGCTACTTGCTCTCACAGATAAAAAAAAAAAATTAGATAGAGAGTCTTCTGTCTTTGACACAAAAGTGTTGGAGCTTAATAGTGAAAGAAGACAGTGTATCTGAAACAAGCAGAATTGCATCTCAAAGTAAGCCTGTTTCTGACCGGTTTTACTAATGATTAAACAGGCAGAAGAGAAACCTAATGTTTACTATTCTGTGAAATGCTAGGGCTTCTGACTTAGGAAGGGAGCAATATCGAAAGATGAAAGTTCATTTTATAACATTTTTAGCAGGTCCTCTTAATAAATATTTCATAATGATCTTTTCTCCTGTTTTCATCACGTTTTCGGTTCCGTTTGTCTTCTCTACTGCAGACCTTGTCATTTTTCTTAACAGTGGGAAATCCGCTGTCGAGTCATACTGTCAGTTTCCTATCCCTGCCTCTGAACAGTGCCAGGGATTTCTGGAATGGTGGGGGGGCGAGAGAAAACAGCTTAATAATGAAGCTCATACCGTTCAATAATCATAAAGTTGCTTCTGCAAGCCTTAGTGCAGGTGAATTTGTTCAAACATCAGGTGAGGGACAAACTGGAGAAGGTGCAGGTAAATATTAGTGGCTGATTTAATTTTGCTGGCTGCATAATGTCACTGATGAGCATTTCAGGATACTCTTGTCACTGGAGTTGTACAAACAAGATTGTGCCACTTCCTAACGTGGCATTGCTTCTTACTCAGTTTTATTCAACAGCTTTCCTTGGCTAGGGTATTAGGTAAGCAGCTCTAAGTTATGTTTAAGTGGCCCACTTAAAGCAGGTTTATGGTTGCGTCTGCACAACGAAACAGCTGTAAGAAACCACTGAATCTTATCCTCTCCCACAATTTTTTTTTCTGTTTTAGTAGCATCACTTCTAGATGCTCGATAAGCATTCACTACACGGTGTCTGTACACCACCTCTGGAAATTGTAAGGCTCTGGAGTGGCACAAGGCTTCAGTGATCACCAAATGAAGCACCCCGAATGCATTAAGGGTTAACTTGGTTTGGCAGGGTCAGAAATGGGCTGGAGTTTCCTGTAATCAGACTGGCAGCAGCAGCAGCAGCAGTCAGGATTTTCTGTTTTTAATAAAGGTCCTATCATAATCTTTGTAATTAAAACACAGTTGAATAAATACACTGCTAATTCTGTGCATGGGGATTGAAATATTTACACTAAAAAGCCACGGAATTTGCTTTGAGCTACATGTTTTATTTAAACTCAGAAGTCACAGGAAATCAACTTAGGAGAAGGATAAACTCCTGTGGTGTAGGGGAAAAGACCTGTTCCTATCACCCCACTGTATTGAGGACATGAAATAGAAACTGTTACATCTGTTTGTACACAATTGAAAGTTTCTTTTATTTACTTTAAAACTGTGTGAAAATTACAATGGTGTAGCTAAGGGTCACAACGAGATGGTTTGAAGTCAGCTGTGAATTAGGCCTCATCTACACTACAGAGCCTCTGCCCCAAAGCTATGTCAGCATGCCTGCGGTGGTAGGAATCTCCAGTGGAAACAAAGCCAGCAGGTATAATATGCAATTTTACTATTTTTGTTGTCACTCCTTTTGTACAGGGCAGATGGTCTTTCTGCATCTTTCTTATTAGTCTGCTTTTATTAGTGAGAAATAAAGCATTTACTCTAATTAATTAAAAATGACACTCCTCCTTTCATTTCTAAGCAACTCACTGGTTGCTCTTTGAGATAGAGGTGTGCTGCAAAACCTTGGAGGTGAGCTGTGGTACATCCACTTTATGCTCAGGAAATCTTATTTATTGCCTTACCAGAACAGTTAATCTGACCAGAATGGAAGCAAATAGATTAGTTTGTGGTTACAAGCCCAGGCCACATCAAATTCATTTAGGATGCTGTAACACAGAGGTTTCTTCAGGTCATTATCCAGTGTTGCAGCACTTCAAAATGCTTCAGTTGTGTTCCCTGTTAATTGATGGAGACCTTTAATGGTTTAGGATGGTGTGGTTTTAGTTAAATGTTAAATCTTTCTCCATTCAGGCTCTGGGCCTCATCAGCTGCTCTTTCTAGTCAGCTTCCTAAATTTTTTTCTTTCTTGTTAGTGCAGAGAAACTGGGAGCTCTTCTCTGGCACTTGGCTGCTGGTGTGGCTCATGAAGGTGCTCTGGGCTTGAGGAATTGTCCCAGGCAGTACTGGATTGACTTTGTCTGCTTGAATGGCTTTTTCCTGTGGAGCTGAGATGAATATGTATGGCATATGAATGAATGGTGAAAGATGAATATGAATATGCACTCTTTAACCCAGTCAACTGGACTTCCAGTTGTGCTCATCCATTTTTCTCTTGATCACAAGCTATATCCAAAAATTAAACCAGGCAGTCTAATTTAGTGGCTGTTCCTGGAGTTTTGTGTGCTCTGCAAAGAACATTGAAGCAGACATCTTTCATTTTTAGTGCCATTTCTCAGTGTTCACCGTTTGCTAAGTCACTAAAATGACAATAACCAGATACATGAAAATTAAGTAACGACTCATGCTGGATCTGAAATACAAAAGTGGGCTGGGATTCTGTTCTACCTTGTTAAATGTGAATGTATTTATAGGTTGTCTGCCTTGATATTCCCAGGATTTCATTCTCACCTTTGTCTTGTTCTTTACCATCCTGAAAAATAAAATTACATTTTTTTTAATTACATATAATAATATGTACATAATAATATAATATTTAATAATACAATAACAAATAATAATACAATAATTAACATAATAATATATGTATGTACATATAATATACATACATAGCCTGACTTTGTGAGACATAATTTTGCTCTCAAATTAAATAGGTTCAGAACATTTACTTGCAGATCACTGAAACAGGCAATATAATCAGCTTTTTTAATCTACTTGTTGGTTACATGTCTCAATTTGTAATAACCATAATCTAAAAAAATAGTAGTCTTGTCCTGAGTATGACACTTAAATTATGCTTCAGGCATGGATGCTATTAAGGATTAATAGCACAGATTAAGGGTTTTTCTATCAGAAACAGCTCCCACACATACAGAATCCTAGAATTTCTTGCTCACATTTTTCAAAACTATAGCAATCATCAACTCCTGACTAAGCATTTAATTCAGAATTTTGTATTAGATTCTCATATTTGCTCAGTGTTTACAGCATTTTTCTGCTGTTACAAACAGAGCTAAATAATGACAGAGTTGCTTTGTTTCTCCCAAGTTTTATCCCAGCAGTATGCCTCTCAGTTCCTGCTGAGGAAACGGCGAGCAAACTCTTTCATGGAAGAGAGTAAGAAGGGAAATCTAGAAAGAGAATGCATTGAAGAATTATGCAATAGGGAAGAAGCCAGGGAAATCTTCGAAAATAATCCTGAAACTGTAAGTATTTTATGAGTATCTATGACAGATATTCTTTGCAGAGAGAAAAACAGAAGCCCATAGAATTCACAGCTCCCAGTAACAACATTGGGCAAGATCCTCCCATTTAAAGAGAAAATTTTCGACATACTTTTGACACCCAATTCATTTTCGTTGCCTTCATTTTACAAGTGTCCAGTTCAGTGCAGTATTTTAATCTCTCCACTGAGTCTTGTATGTATTAAATAATCTTCTGCTTTAGTACAAACAACAGTGATATAGAAAACCAGGTCTATATTCTGTGACTCAAAGTAACTTTTTTCTTCTTTTGCAGCTGTAATACCAATATACTTTAGAATATATTCAGTGATGTATTTTGCTGTAATTTTATCTACCTGAAATTTTTCTTAGCCTTTATTTTTCTTTTCTTTCTGCAGGAGTATTTTTATCCCAAATATTTAAGTAAGTACAAAAAACCCCCTAAACAACAGTAGTGTATCATTCAGTGATGCTCTCATTTGGATAATACTGGTTTAGTTATTCTGCCCCTAGCACTGGGATGATTCCCATGCTGATTATAATGCAGAGAATGTCCTGTGTGCTGAGATCCTCACAGAGGCACTCTGAAAGCTGGGCTGTGATCAGCTGTCCTTAACATGCCCAGACCAGTTTTGTAATTATTCAAGCTGTGGGAACAGGCTCTTTGAAGATGCCATGCAGCAAGTGGTGTAATTTCAGTAAATTCAGTGTAAATGAGTGTTTGGACCTTGAGCTGATTGTGTGGCTTTGCATTTGCAGGCTGCCTTGCCTCCCATCGAGCAGGGGTGTTCAGGGTGGCTGCAGTCACTCCAGACTCTCCTGCTGACCTGAGGGCTTGTGTCAAAGGTAAGTGCTGATGTTGGAACACACACGGGCTAGAAAGCAGTTCACAGAGACACAAAAAGAGACAAATAACCACTTAACTCAGGCAAACTCAATAATCTAAAGCAGAAATTGACCAAAAAAGGTGAGGTGAGACAGAGCATGTCCAGAGAAAGCAGTTTTAAGTGACTGCTTTCAACTTTTATAAAGGAACATAATTAACTGCAAAACGGAAGACAGAGTTCTTCTGCAAACAGAAGTGTCCTACACCAACCCACCAATGTTCCCCAGCGTGTCCTCTGTACCCCACCACATCTCTAACAGGTATGCCAAACTCTTTGCCTCTAGCAAGCTGTGTTCTGTCAGGTAGGGTAAGAGATTCTCTTGTTAATTGTCTTTTCTACCATTCTTTGGCCCATGGTTACATTAACAGCTGAAAACTTCAAAATTTCAAAAATTAAAAAAAAATAAGAAATCAAAATATTATCTGGAACACAGTCATTGATTCCAAACAAAAGGTCACAGAGCGTGAAACTTGGGATGTTTCTCAGATGTTTGATTTTTATGCCTATGCATTCACACATCCAGTGTGAATAGTGTTCTTTCTAGTAAATTCACAGGAAGCCATTTTTACCATACTTGTCACAGTTTAAACATCTCTCTAAACCTCCTAAACTTTTACAGCCTGGTTATATGAAAGAAACTCTCAGTTAGTTTGAATAGGGATATTTGCCTCTGACACTTTTTATCATTGAAAGCAATGGAAGGCAAAGAAAATCCGTAATAATTACACTGCACATGGTCATGGCTGAACATATCTTCCAGATCAGTTTATAATAATGCAATAAATGACCAATTTCTCTGTCTGCCCCCTCTTGAACAGAGAAACTCAACTCTCAAATCTTGAATTCTTGAAATTTTGATCTTTCTAGTGGAATTTGTGGTAATATGATGGGGGCAGAGCACTGTTCTTTAAAAACTGAAATACATCCTTAAAATGTAAGTAAAATAGTATCAAATCTGGTCACATCTTGCAGGGATTATTTTAGCAAGTAATTTGTCTTCTAGTTGTTTTCTGCCTGACAGAGTACTGGTGGCTGTGTATGTTCTCAGTCACTTAAAAATTCTTGCTGACAGAATGAGTAGCAAGATTGTTGTGGGGCTGCTTCACGTTATTCATCAAGACCTTTCCTGTTTCATGACAGGTACCTGTAGGAAGAGAAGAAGAAAGACTAAAGTGATTCTTGAGGAGAAATAACCCCAAATAACAAGGTTTTTCCATGTTTTCCATCCCACAGAAATTTCAAACCAGTGCAGCCCTCTGCCATGCCATAAAGATGGATACAAGGATTGCATAGATGGACAAGCCAAGTACACCTGTGTCTGTAAAGCAGGATGGAGAGGAGAGAACTGTGAGGAAGGTACACTCTTTACTCTCATGGGATGTTGGTTCTCAGAAGCACAATTAGCACAACTGCTGTTGATTAGTCTTTGCAGCTGGTCAATGGATGCCTTCCTCTCAGCAGAGAGCTTTGTTCCCTTTTCTTTGTAGATATAAATGAATGTGAAGACTTCAATGGAGGTTGCAGCCAACGCTGTTCCAATTTGCCTGGGAGCTTCCGTTGTCTGTGTGAAGATGGCTACTTCATGCATTCCAACAAAAGGGATTGTGGAGGTAGGGAGACTTCAGGGGAACATCTTTCCATGCCACCACATTTCCTGTTGGCTAGAGAGAGGGAAGGGTTTGATCCAATAGTTCCATAAATGCTCTTGCATTGCCTCTGAAAGATGCAATCCTGCTTTAATTTGGCTGCCCCTTCCTTACACACTGCAACCAAATAATGAACCAGATCAAGAAGCAAGGAAAGAGAGAAAAAGGCCAGAGATGAGATTCTGCTTCATTACTAGAGCTCCATAAAGCTTGTTTCAGTCTCTCACCTGTTTCACATATGCTTCAAGCACACTGAAACAAGAATCTAAAGTGATGTGAATAGCTTATACTGTTACCATGGAAATTCTCTCTGGTAAACACTGGTTTAGGCTAAATCACTCCTGAGTATCCATGCTGCTCCTTCTGCAGTTTGAAGTTCATTGGAGAAGAAACTATTAATGAAGCCAAAAATTCTCTTATTGGAGAGAAAGATTTTTCTTTGATTCACCCAGCATAATTTTTTCTGTACATGTTTGTGTCTGCTATTGACCATGACCTGAATGCTTCATTCCATTCTAAATAAAGACTATATATTGACATAATTAGCAATTCTTACTGAATAGTTAGAAAAAATTACAACTTAATTCCATTTTAATGTCATATTTTATTACCAAAATATGACAATAGTTTTGGATAATGTCAGATAATTTAAGAGACTAAACTTGATGGCCATCTTCCACTGTCACTTCCTTTAGTCTAAATATTTTTGTGAATTATTAACTTCCAGAGAAATTCCAGAATGACAGAAGATTCTAGGTTTATGAAAAAGGGCAAGTGGATAAATTGGTTAGAACCTCTGTAATTCTTGGAAAGATACTGGAAAATCTGGTAAAAAAGTAATCAAAGATAAAAATAGACTAATATACTTTAGTGCCTGAGTGTTAGTTTAATCATCTGATAAACTTCATTCAAGTATTTATTACATCCAACTACAAATTTAAACAACCAGGAATTTGGAATACACATAGTAACTGTAGAAAAGTAGTCCAAATTCAGGGCAGCTGTGACTTCATACAGTTGCAGGAGTCCAAGCGAGCCGGTGGCAGAATCTGTTCTCTCTGTACAGCACCATTTCCACAACTGCTACAAAACCACATAAAAAACCAGAATGATCCCTGCATTCACAAGTGGGAGTGAAGTACACCAGGGATCTGATGTTTTTCTGTCTCTAAGATACTTAATAAGATTGATACTATACCCTGAATCCAGTTGTCACATCTGCATTGGGAAAATGACATTGAAAAATTGGGAACAAGACAGAAGATAGACACTAAAATGGTTTGAGGGATAGACAGACAGTGAGGGACTTAAACACCTATCAGCATAGCCAATTAAAAGAAAACTGACATGAATTAATTGTAGCATGGGATAACCTGATTGGATTATCTCTTGCCTTTCTGGATGTCTTTTTCTAAGATAGGATTTTATTACGCAGTCTGGTTTAGTTTATGGGAAATCTGCAGCCTGTTTCTCTCTCTGTCTTCCTGGACACGCATCCCTTTCCCTGTTACCCACAGAAGGCACGAAGGGATGCCAAGGATAGGCAGGCAGAGAATTTTTTCACTGGGGGCACGCAGAAGTGTCTTTTACAGCCCTCTGGAAATCTTTCTGGCTGTAGCTCTAGTCTGCTGTGACAGCAGCACATGGTAGACCTGCCAAGAAAAAGCCAGTTTGCCAGCCTCGCTCAGTTTGCAGTGTTGGATGAGGCTGGGAAGGAAAATGGTGTGCAAGAGTGGGACTTGTTTTTTAATAACTTGATTGTGTTTCTAGATATAAATGAATGTGTGCTACACCCAAACATCTGTGGGACAGCCATCTGTAAAAACACCCAGGGGAAATATGAATGTGAATGTCCAGAAGGCTACACATACAATTCAAGTTCCAAGAACTGTGAAGGTGGGTCTTCACCCCCAGCTCCCCCTTTTCATCTCTTTCATCTTCCCTCTTCGCCTTTTCTTTTTTTAGTCCACTGCTATACCAAACTCAGCTCCTCATCTACAGGTGTATTTCTTAATCTTGATATTCTTTATTAAATTAATTGTTCATTAGGTTGTCAGGCTATATTACATGACAGCCATGGCAGTTCTCAAAAGATTTTTTAAAGATTTTTTTTTATAAAGACCTCAAATGTCAAATAAAACTATTCCTTAATGTCCAGAGAAAGAGCTATGAAAAAAGGAGCTGCTCCAAAAGAATCTTCCCTGAAATGAAAATCTGTAACTAAAAATTTCCAAAGTTCTGTAACAGTTATAACAAAGTTGAAAAGTATTGATAGCTAGCAGTGAAGTAGCAAGAAGCCACTCATACAAAGAACATGATAACTTCTCAAGCGTTGAAAGTATTTCCATGTTTGTCTTTGAAAGTGTCTTATTTCTCTCTGCTTGTTCAAGTTTGTTTACTGCACATCAGGAATTAAATTTCAGTTGTAAACAGATGTGAAAGCTCATAGAGTTTTACAATGGAGAAGAATCTTGTACACTGCCAGTTTAAGAAAAATCTTATCAGTGACTGGTTTTTATTTTAAAAGCTGCCTTATATTACGGCTCAAAAGGACACAAAAGCAGCTTCTTGCTGGCCATGAATCTTTTGCTCCATGGCTTTTCCTGCAGGTCTCTTGACAAAGCTTTGCACAGTGGCACTGATTACATATCCAGGTGTCAGCTTTGTCCAGTTACTATGGGATTAAAACGCTACTGACAATTTTCTGTTCCTGTATGCGCCAGAGTGAGAAAAACTTCACAGTAATTAATTCTTACTCCTCTTAGGATTTCCTTCAGATAAGTTCAACTTGATGCAGCCCCATTAAGTGTTGTGTTTCTACTGAAACCTGGATTGCAGGAGGTTGCAAGACGAGGATGTTCCAACAGGGAAAGTCTTACCTCCCTAGCAGGAGGATTATGCAGCTAAGCTTTTAGACCTTGTTGTAACCACATTAAATGAGTCACCAAATCCTGTCTAAGGACAGGATTGTGCAGTCTGACAGGAATGTTGCCTTACAGAAACACTAAATGACATGAGCTTTTCATTGTCATATTGCTTGTAGGTGGCTAAATTCAATTATGCTTATTAGAAAAATGGAATTTACATACATTTATGCACAGCTGTCTCTACGATGACAGATACTATTAGGCTGGAACAGAAGAGGGTTTGGTTTCTTTTTCCTTACCTCTCTTCCTCCAGGCAACAGCAAAAAAAAAAAAATTTTAGTCTTAAAAACCCCCAGACTTAAATGCAGGCATTGGTACAAAATTTTTTCTTCCCACTAGAAGGGCTATTTGTTTCAGAATAAATGTTGCATTGTCTTTAATCTGAGGCCTAAATCACCCTCATTGGAGTCTCTTGTCAAGGAGAGATTTTGTTTGTTTCTATGTGAGAAATGTAAAATTTACATTGGCCTTTCATTTCTAAATTTATTTTGTTCAACCTACTAAATAGAAAATGAAGTTCTTTTAGTTATTTAACTTATTCACAACTCAAATCAGACTACTGTTCTCTACAAACAGTTGTCTGAAACATAGGTATTTATGAGATTATTGTATGATATTTTAAAAGGTATTTTTCCCTGAGATTATTTGGGGTTTATATTAATAAAGCACATCTTTTCTTCACATCCTTGCCATAGATACTTTTAATAATCTGAGCTCTCTTCATGTCTTATAAGGAAAGGAAGAGATCTGATCCAGAATGGGATTTGTGCCATCTGTGGCAGCAATTTATGAGATCTCTCACTAATTGAGCCACCTTGTGCATCAGAAATCAGACCAAATTGTCTCCAGCTCTGCACTCCAGGCTTCTATCAGATTACTAAACCACCTTTTGGATTCATGTTATTCCAGAGAACCTCTCTTGTCCGTTATTCCAATAATTTGTGTTAGTTTTCACTCTGTGCCATGAATAAATCTTCACGTGCTTCAATTTCCCCTAGATATTGATGAATGTGCTGAAAATATTTGTGCTCAACTCTGTGTGAACTCACCAGGAAGTTACAGCTGCTATTGTGATGGCAAGAAGGGGTTCAAGCTCTCTAAGGACATGAAGAATTGTGAGGTAAAACTGCTCTGCAAAATTCCACGTGGAACAAAATCACTAAGTTGGATATTTCTTGATGAGGGGATAGTTTAGATTAAGGAAAATAGGAAACTATTGGAGAGCTGATTAAAAAACTCGATTTAAAATTCCTGAGAAAATGCTGGGGATTCTGATCTATGGTTTGGCTCACAAAGCAGCAGGGATTTGGATGCCATTCAGTTCATGCATGCTCATTTACAGGAGTCCTGTCAGAAGCAGCTTGCTTTAGCCAGGCATCTTTATTCCCTGCTGCTTCCAAAATACGCCTCAACTTTCTGCTATCAAACAAATAATTCCTGTTCAGCCTACTCAGAGACAGAATGTTCCTTTTGTCCATATGTTCCCAAGTTTTCCTTAGGCTGTGCAAAAGTTTTCGCTCACTATTTCAGAATTACTCTGGATTGAAAAAAACGCTGGATTGTTTTCCACAGTTCTCATCTGCCATAGCTTAAGGAAAAGCACTCAGTAATACTTGCCAATTGGAGAACATCTTGCAGCCAAAATCGGCTGCTCTTGATCAGTTTGAAAATTTACACTTCTTAGGAGCAGAAAGTTTGAAACTCTAGAGAATCAAGATTCAAGGATTGAAGTCCAAGGATTTTTTTTGTCAGTGGTTCTCTGTATACTTTGAAAAGTTCAGGCACTCTGAGATGTTATGTGAAGTGAGCTCAGATAACTGCCAACAATAAAACACTTCTCACAACAATAAAACACTTCCAACAGGGTATAGCAAAATTTGGCTTAAACTGCAGGAGCAACATCTGACACAAGTTCCAGCATCTGTGTATTAGGTCTTGTTTGTACTTTCTGAAATTTAATACCTGAACAACACTTGGCAGTCATTCTATTTCATTTTGCTCATCCTTGAAATGGTGACCTGTAATGAGGCTGGAAGATGCTGTTCTTTTCAGTGCTGTTTTTCAAAGGTGATTAATTCTCTATCTGGAAGTTAGTTGCATGCCTTTTAATTGGGAAAAAATTAGTTCAAACAGCTGAAAATATATGCAGTCTAAAGACGAGGGATACCAGCAGCCATAAAATGAAGTAGCCATAAAATTCAAGAACAGCACCTGTACATTTAATGGAACTGCTGCATCAGGAATAGGAAAGTCAGAGTAGAAGTCAGTCCCAGAATGTTTTAAGAGATTCACATTGGATCAAAAAGACTTTGAGACTCCTACTTGTCCATGAGACAAGTGCTCTAAACCCATTCTGGAGGAGTCTTCCCAATTCTCTCCACACACAGAGTGCATACAATAGACATTATTGCTGGATAGAAACATCTTTCTTTAAAATTTCAGGTAGGTGAATACCTGAAAGAGTAAGCACTGTGATTTTTAAATTTCTCTTTAACACAGTGTTCCCAAGGTACAGCTCTGGTCCATTCCCTTCTAACACCTGAGCAGGTTTAGATTCTGCAGAACTTTGATAATGGAGCTTGGCAGTTCCCTAGAAGGTGGGTGCCATATGTACCTGGTGAAAGAAAAGTTTCTGATGGAAGATTGGAATTCTTAATTCAAAACCTAAATATTTAAATAGTAGTTTCAATCCACCAGAACTGTGTGTCAACCTGAATTATCCTCCAGCACTTTAAATACTGGACATGTCAAGCAAAAGCAAAACCACACCACTTCATTTGTACATAGGTATTCAAGTTTAAAACAACCAAAAAAACTCAGAGGAAAGCCATTACTTTAAAAAAGCAAAAAAGCCAGGCTGGCAGGCAACAACAGGAGTTGCTTCATAAGCTATTACAGTGCATTAACAGATTTTTTTCTCCACCATTTTCAGTCTGTTACTGAGTGTATCCCACTGAACCTTGAAAAGAATTACCAACTGCTTTACCTGGCAGAGCAATTTATAGGAATTCCCGTTCTCTACTTAAAGTTCAAACTGCCAAATGTCACAAGGTAAGCATTTGCTGGTGATAAAAGTATGCACAGGAATGACAGACATTTGTTTCCATTAATTTTCTGAGGGTTTAGGAAGAATGCACTGCGTGCATAAATTAATATTACCATCTCCCCCCTGGATAAGATACCTTTATGTGATCAATGAATGAATAAACAGGAAGGCATTTAGAATTGCCAACCTAAAATTCAGAGGTTATATGAAAATGGTTACAGTATAGCTTTCAGTTACACATGGGAATGGCTTTAGTTTGGATGTTGCTGCTGCTTCACCCCTGCTCTGGGTAGAAGCTGTGCATGCTCTGCCCATCCTGCTGAGCAATAAAATCAGGCCATTGCCCCCCTGCCCTTCCCTGGGCTTCCTTTCACACAGAGTGTTCCAAGGACACCCACAGAGAACAGTACCTTGTCTAGAGCACCAGCTGTATGATTTTCTTTACAGCTGTCACAGCGATTGCCAGTGGCACTGACCCCTTTATTGCTCTTGGACTTATTTGCTGCAGCAGCCGAAATTGCAGCGTTCCCTGACTTACTGACTGAACAATTGGAAGGTAACAGCAGCAGCAGCTGTTGAGCTGGTGATCCCCAGAGCCTCAGAACCGTACAGATGGGCATAAATACTGAGAACTCTTTCCTCTGCCGCTGTTCCAAGTTGACCAGGCACTAATGCTGTCCTGGAAGACCTTTCTGAGATGATAAATGTTTGAAGTCTGGTGTAAATGCAGAGCGGTTTTCAGTGCGTCTGGCGAGGGACAGCCCCATCTAGGGGACACAGAACAGCAATGCGAGGGACTGCGACCCTAGTTCTGAATTATAGCTGTTTTAGCAAACCCCATCTTCCAAATGCTCTGCTCTCTCCTTTCACCCTTAATCTATTTTGTCTAGTCCCAAAGACTCTTTTTACTCTACTTCTACTCTCTTCTCTACCACTGCACAGTAAATCCTAATTCTGCTACATACACACATTGAACCTAGATCCAGACAACAAATCCTCAAATGAAATAATGGCATATGAAAGGCAGAGTGAATTTCTAGCTTGTAATTCTTTCAGGACAACATTTGGCAACCCAGTTGTACTGAAGCGCATCCTAGATCTTCTATTTTGTCTGCATTGCATCCCTAAAATACGCAATAAGAATATTACATCTCTCTGCTTACTCAGGGGAGTGGGATATCCTTCACAAGGAAGGCTCAGAGTGGATTTGGGAACTGCACCAAGGTTCTTTCAAATCCCAGGTCAGGGTGTTAAGCTGAAAACTTCCCACTGGATTTAGGTGAACAAGGCTTATGTTTCATTCTGCTTTTGACTAACTATGCGAAAATCATAACTGCTCAGATATTATCACCAAAAGTTATTATCTATGAACCTTTTTCTAACCCTACTAATGAGTTATCCTAGGTTATTCAGTATTTCACCTTTCCTGTCTTCTTATTAAGATTCCTTCTTCACAACTCAGATTTACAGCAGAGTTTGATTTCCGGACCTACGATGCAGAAGGGGTTATCCTGTATGCAGAATCCCTGGACAAGTCAGCATGGATCCTGCTTGCTCTTCGAGATGGAAAGATTGAGATTCAATTCAAGAATGAGTTTGGAACAAAAGTCACCAGTGGAGGCAAAGCCATTAATGATGGACTGTGGCATATAGTAAGCTGGATTTTCTTCTCCCATTCCCTTCCTTTTATTCACTGTGGGAACATGCTGATAAATAAAGTAGAGAGAAACTGAGCTACTATTTAAAAGCTTAAAATGACGCACTCAAACCCCAGATTTAAAAAGCAACCAAGAAATGCACAGGAATGCCTTGCATCAGGAAATTCTGCTACCTTTTAACAGTCAAGGAAGAGATAATTACCTCTAGCTATCAACATAGCAATTATTAATTTTAAACATGAAAAGGAAAGTAGCAGAATATTCAAGACTGTGATTGCATGGTCCAGTGCACAGTTATTGGATACTGTGTGTTTAGAGCAAGTTTTACATTTGCTAGACCAAAAAATTTATCTTGCTTTTCAAGGCTTCATACCTGAGATGAAAACCCTTTCTGACTTATGCCATCCACATAGCACACCAAATAATTCATGTCAGTTAGATTTTGTTTGTTATCCTCCTGTGAATGGCCCTGGATACAGACAGTTGTTCTGCATCAAGTTTAAATGCAGTGTAAATAGTGACTGCATTGAAACTATTTTCCAAGGTAGATATTTAAAGAAACATTAGTCATGCTTCATAGGGCTTATGCAATTATTATTTAGTATATTCGACATTTTTGTGTGTATATATATGTAATTATTTGTATTTTATTCCAGATATCAGTTGAAGAACTAGAACACAGCATCAGTGTAAAAATAGCTAAAGAGGCTGTGATGAGTATTAACAGCCCAGGAACTCTGTTTAAACAATCCCAGGGTTTCTTGGAAACCAAGGTGTACATTGCAGGATTACCTCGCAGAGTGGGCAGTGCCCTTGTTAAACAGGTAATGAAATAATAATAAGACTAATATTGATTGATAATGCTCTGTTTGTTCAGTTTTGTATTCCTGGGAGTCACAGAAGAAGCAAGCCTGGCATGGAACCCATTTAGAAAATGAAAATGTGGTTATTAAACCACTGTTTTGAAAATAAACACACATGAAGCTTTGCAGTCTGCCTTCAGTAAGGTTTCGCTTGTAAAAACACAGCACTTCTGGTCTAATCTTTGAGGATTCTGTAGCCTGTTTCCTAATATAGCTTTAAGATTCCCTAAACCACCACCACTGCTGCTGAGAGTGCATTTCAGGGTGATTCATGACCAGGTCCTGGCTTTTGCTAAGCTCTAAATAGGTGCAGCATTCGCTGTGCAGGCAGCACAGTGAGCTTTCATTTTTACAAGGTTTTATAACAGCCCAGGCTGGACAAGGCCCATGATTCTTTCAGTCTCCCAACCTCAAGGAGTAGGTACAGTCGAGTTGTTGCAATTAGCTGCTTTACAGTCTAGAAGCCTTCAAACTAATTGGTAACCTAAACAGAGAGTTTAGATTTAAATAAAAAAAAAAATCAAAAATCAATTTTTGCTCAAAAGTGAAGCAGAGAAAAAATTACACAACAATAAATAACATCCCTTTATCCAATAGAAAACAATTCCAGAAATTTCTTTTTACTTTGGTATAAAGATAAAGCATCTTTATACCAAATATAAGATAAAGAACAAGGAGCATTGCTAGTGATCATTATCTTTCAGCTGCAGAAAATCTGCTGTCCTTTTGTCTAGGTCACAACATGAGCTTTAAAAATGGAAGCAATCTCTTTTTGTCCAGGTCCCTGGCAACAAAGTGAGAAATGTTAAACCAGAAATACCTTTTGAAGGCTGAGATACCAAATGCCTGCCCTTTGTTTTCTCCCAGCATCACTGCTGTAACCTATAGCATTGATAAGACTGTTACTAACTACCCAGAAATAAGCTGATATGTAAAATAATGCCTCATTTTTAGCATTTTCAAACCAACTTTGGACTCAAACCCCCAATGCTGTCCTTCTGGTACAGATTAACCCTCGGCTGGATGGTTGTATCCGGGCCTGGAACCTGATGAACCAGGGACATTCAGGAGTAAATGAAGTTATTCAAGAAAAACAAAGCAAACACTGTTTAGTATCAGTGGGGAGAGGATCCTTCTACCCTGGCACTGGAATGGCAGCATTCCAGATAAACTACAGTAAGTATTTTTCTATCCCTATGTTTTTTGCTGGACTGGTGATGGAACTGATGAAATTTTAGGAGAAAGAAAATAAAACAACACACATAAACTCAGCTATACACCACTGCATCCACCAGTGATTCCCTTAACTTCTGTTAGGAATTGGCTTGAATGAGAATTCTGATCCCAGTAGTGTCATCTATTCAGTTTCTGGAGTGCTTTACATTCAGAAGTTTATTTGCAAAGGCTGGGTGCTATTGAAGATCCAGGATTAAAAGTTAGCTGGGATTTTTTTGTTTTATTTGCTTGGGTTTCTTTAGAATTATAGTTCTTTCTATAAGTTCCAAAATTAGCACTAATTTTTCCGCAGTGGGGAGGAGATTAAAATACTAATTTTTAACCCCATATTAATTTTTCATTAGCACATGGATTTACTAATTTCAATTATTCTCTTTAAAACAGATAATCTTGACAGTGCTGAAGATTGGCTAATAAATGTGACTCTGACTATTCGCCCATCCACAGACACTGGTGTTATGTTTGCCTTGGTTTCTAATGAAACAGTGCCTCTTGCCTTGTCCATAGTGGACTCTAACTCCTCTGACTCACAGGTGATCTTACAATTCTCCTAGCAGCTGCCAAGTCCCCCAGCTGGGTGAAAAATCGAACTAAAAAAAGCTACTCACACTTGCAGTGGAGATGGTAGCCTTAATATTTTGAAAATTAGTTCATATAATAATGTGCAGAAAATATCTTTCTATTAATGATTGCTGCAGCAGTGACTAAGCACTAATCACTCATGCCAGGGAGATTACATTATGTAATCTTAGCTCAGATCCATTACGTCATGTTTTCTTTAACCTTTCCTTCCAAATGCACTGAGCAGAAAGGGAACTATGACAGCAGTGTATACAGTAATGCCATCATGTTAGTTCCAAATCATAAACAGATTTTGTTGTCCATAAGTTTCCATTGACATCCCTTTACATCAGCCATCCCAAGCTAGAGCATAATTATACACCGTGTCTAATCCAGGCTTTTTCCCAAAATAAGAACCTGTAGTGAACACTTGGGTGCCTTTAAAACTGTAGGTGAAACAGGATTTCACCCCAGAACTGTAGCCAAAGTTGTTCCCTGTAAAACATTCTCACTTATAAATTGTGGCATTCATCATCAGAAGTGATAGTTACACATCAACTTTTCCAGCTGAAGGTACCAGTTTTTAACATTTTCTTCTACTTCCAAATATAAAGTGCACCAGAACCAAGTAAAATGATGTGTTAAAGTTACATGTGGCATCGTTGGTGATCTGCCGTTCTTCCATCTAGAAAATCACTGTGACCATTGGGAGCATCACTGTTGCACAGCTGGAATCAAAGAAGTTATGTACCCCCAGAAGAGTGCAGGTTGGACTTCTAGTGACCAAACAGGAGCTTGAACTGGCTGTTGATTCACACACAGACAGAAGCAGTTCCGAGCAACTCTCAATTCTGCATCAAGCAATGATGGCAAATGTTGTCACCTACCTGGGTGGCCTGCCAGGTAAGGCCTGTTTCTTTTCATTAATTTGATTATTTCTACAAGCCTGATTGTATTCAGCCTTACCCAAGCTAGGAAAAGCCTACAATTATAAAAAAAAGTTTTTTCCTCTCAAGTGCCTCTTGTTTCCTCCAGTCTTCTCAGCTTTGGAGGAAGCCAGCTTTTCAACAGTAGCATTATTTGGCCATTAAGACGTGGCTCTCTGTCTAGACTTTTGAATTTGGAAAATGTCTTGATTTTTCGGTTGGGTGAGCATTGCACGTTTCTGAAATGCCATCATCTGGCACAATTGAGGAACTGCCTCAAGAATGCAAGAAAAGCAAGCATTTGTAAGTAATCCAAGTGTCAGAAGTGCTGAGAGGGAAATCAGGAATATGGTTTCAGCAATTAAACTCTGGGCAAGAGATGACTGGCAATCTTTATGAGGCAGAGAATGTGTTGAAACAGCAAATATTTTGTTCAAAGCAAGCTTCAAGTTAACAGTCTTAAGACATGCACAAGGATTATCTTGTACAGGAAGTGTGGACACACTTACGTAGAAACAGTTTGACTTCAGGCTGAATCAAGAGGAAAAATAGCATTGCCCCAGCTGAGAAATTTTCAAAGCCTAATATACTAAAACTTGAAAATTGCTAGAGGAAAGGTGCCATGGTTACAATGTTACTACTGGTAGAGCTTTTCTGTATTCTCTATTATTTTATGGAGAATGAGTCAATTCCTAAGAAAATTCCATGAATTTGGCTGACATGTCTTGAATTGACAAGGAAGGAGAATGAGTCAGTATTTACTTAGTGCAGATGGGTCAGCAGGTTAACAGAGCCACAGTAACTAAGATACCAGTCATTTCTTGGGCCTCTTCATCTCTGTGATGCTTACATGATTCTTTTTAGTACATTGCCAGCCACAGGGAAATCGACATCTTAAGAATGAAGAGCTTTGCATTATTCAGGCATCCCAAAGAGATAAGAAGCAAGTATTAGTTACTTGCTGCTCCTTAAGTGTCATCTCTCAGTTTTAAAAGGTATCTTAAACATGCAAATTAATAAAATGAAACAAACAGAAACCAACAAAAAACAACCCCCTATGTTCGAAACCCCCATGCATTTCATGAAGACCATAAGTACCCATTTTTGATACCCCTTTCTACAAACTAGTAATGGTATTGGGAGTGTTCCCCTGTTAATTCAACACAATCAGTGCAGGTTAAATGAAACTTCCACGGTTCCGTGACAGCAGTGTTTTCCTCACTGGAGTAAGAAAAACATCCTCATTACAATTGCTGAAGGTGCTTGCAACACTTTAGGTCTACCTTGTAAAAATCCAGTTGTACCCTAAGACTTGTGAGCAATACCTGCTTGATTTTGTGCTTAATATACTGTTTCCTGGAAGCATGTCCAAGATCTGATGTAAGCCAAACAATACCTAAATAAGCAGCAGATAAAGTGAGTCTTTCACAGAGAATTCACTTGGAAGCAGCAGCGAGGAAGCAGTAAAATGTGTGAAGTTCCCAGGGGTGCCCCAAGTGAGAAGCTGCAGATTCGAATCTAGAGTAGCTTCCTGGCAAAAGCAAGACAGTTCTTTGTGTGACCCCTAAACCCAGAAACATCTGTTTGTTCCTCGGGACAAGAACAGTGGGCTCCAGGAAACAAACTCTTGGTTCACTGTTGTTAATACAGGAAAAGCTACGATGGAAAACATTCCTGGAGTTTGGTTTCTGGATGGGAACAGCCTTCTAATGCATATTTAACATTTTACTGGCCTTTCTCAGCTCTGCTGAGTTGATCTTGATCTTAAAGAAAAGGGAGAAGAACTCAAGTGTTTCCTGCCAAATTGCTCCTTTTCTCCCATGACTAAATAATGGATGGGGAGTGGAGTATTCCCCATGTTTTGACTGATCTGAAAAATCCATAGGAATTTGCATGCCTTGGCCTAATAAACTGAATGTGTTTCTGTGCAGATGTTCCTCTCGGTGCTACACCAGTGACTGCTTTCTATAATGGCTGCATGGAGGTGAAGGTCAACAACAGGCAGCTGGATCTGGATGAAGCCATTTCCAAACACAACGACATCAGATCTCACTCGTGCCCACTGATCATGCAGTAACCATTCAGATCTTAATTTAACTTTTTTTCTTTCAGATATAATTTGTGTAATTAGTCTCATGCCATAATGAAGCTTGCATTATTTCGTGCAAGATGTGCCAGGGAAAGAAGCAGCAGCGTGTTTTTCTCCCTTTTTATATAGAATGGAGGAAAAAACCCCTCTCTGTTCAGCTGGAAAGAGACAATCAAGATGAAAATTCTGTAAAACATTCTTTTATATATATCAGTGGTAAATCTTAAAGCTAGATTTATCTTCCGTGTTCATGCTATGTCCTTGACATTTTTAGCTTGGAGAGAAAGTTTACGAATTTCTGTTTAGAAACAATTTTACATCTTATTTTTCATATATCAGCACAAAGTTACAAGTTGCAAATAGTTTTAATGTATTAGAATCTGAAGGAAACCAGACTTATTAAATTTTTTCAAGCATAACATGCAAAGAAGAATCTCTACAGGTTTTCTAATATGTGCTTTTGTAAAGGAAAAAATACCCTGGAATCTATACCCCAAAGTCTGTGTGAATATGTTTACAGGTTGTATCTATGTTGGTTAAGCAACTTCAAAATGGAAGTGTTTCTTTAAGTAGCTCAGTTTTTGAAAACAGCTTTGGTTATCCTGGATCAGCTTTAATTTGTCTGTCTTTAGAACCCAGCTTTGGAGTTTGAAAAGAGCTCTGGATCAGGTCAGGTCATTTACTTTTGGAGTGGGTTAAAATACATCCCAGGCAATTTTGAAAAACAGAGGAAGTGGTTTGAAGGAAGGAGCTCTGCATCACAGGACATCAAACTGGAATTTGCTGAGTAAAACCAAGGAATTGCAGCAGATACTTCTTCCACCTAATCTGCACAGTCTGATGGTTCATCATATGCCCTTTATTCAGGGCAACCTTGCCTTCAGAGAGCTCTAGAACAGATTTATTTGTGAGCCTTGCTGCCCTTGAAAGCCTGAATTTTGCCAGTAACATCAGAATGTAAAACCATATTCTGCTCAGCCAACTTTAATAAACCAACAGGTAATTAGAAAAGTGTTGCTTTCCTCAAGTGGGCTGATTTCGAGCATTTCCAATATTTCTTTAACATCCTTTGAGGGTTCTTTCCACTTCCAAGCTCATTTTCACACCACCAGAAGTCTCCCTGTGCAGCTCACCTGGTGCTTTTGTTAACCCCAAACCAAATAAATAGCAAGAGAATTGCTGTGAGGTATAAATATATCCTCTTATCCATCAACCACAGAGACATTTATCTGCCTGTATTCCTGACCCCAGCTCTGCTGTCTTCACTTGAGACACTGAAGTGGAAATGGATGTGCAGAAGGATGGATTGTGACAATATTCATTTGGAGGACTGCCTTTCTCCAGGGATATTCTGAGTGACATCAGTGAGGTTCCTTCCAGTGTTGAATGCAAGGGTTAGTGCTGCAGAATCTGAGCCCACCTTTCAGTGTTATTGCTCTAGCTAACTTACTGGTAACTTCACTTCCCTTTTGGGTAATGGAATACAGGATTTGCTCCCAACTTTCACCCAGTACAGCCTCCCAGTCTGCCCAGCAAGAAGCTGACACCCAGGGGCTTATTGCCATGAATACTAGTTCACTTTTCTAGGATGGCATCTAAAACAAGCTTGGAATTCTGACTCCATGGAGGGGAAATCCTTTCCTGCAGTCATCCTTCCCTGCTCTTCCACCATCCCAGCACACACACTCTGCGTTCAGGTCTTGAGGGAAGAATAACTTGCCTGAAACAAGCAGGTTTTACATGCAAGGCAGAGCCGAATTGGGACTTTTGACATCAAATAAACACGTGATCACTTTATTTATAATATCTCTGTGGCACCCATTAATCCTGGAAAGCCCCTGGGTCAGGCTCTGCCTTGTATAACAAGCGCAAAAAGTATAAGATGAGGAACACAAAGCAAAGTGTCACCAGTGTTCTAAATGCTTATGGCCTGCAGGAACAGAAGGAAAGGCTTTTTGCTGTTGTTTTTTAGGGATTTTTTTAGGTTTTGTTTGTTTGAATGTAATAAATTGTATAGAAATGAAATGAAAGGAAGAACCAATCACTTTCTCACACAGACACTATTTCTCTTTGTTTTCATGGAATAATATTTTAGGGTTTTATAGGTAATAATGAAACCTCTGCACTTCTTTTTTAATGTAAAAGTGCCTCCCTATTGTAAGAATTAAATAAAGCAGCATTTGCAAGTTTCTTTTCATTTTAAGTTGTATTTGCATGTCTTTGTTCATTTTTGCTGTGCAAGGCTTGTTTTAGTAGTCGAATGCCTTACTCAGGAGATTGTGATCATCTTCAACATCAAAGAAAAGAATTGGCTCAAATTAATATGCTATCCAAATAGGTATCCATACTCTCTAGATAATTACGTTTATTAATTGTTTAATATTACCTGAGGAAATTAGACTTTGCTTAAAATTACATGTGGAAAAAAAGGAAGATCAGGGCAATTTACAAATTCCTGTATTTTCTCCTTCATCAGATGTATTTCATTGTATTTTTAGGCATAATCATTTCAGCAAGGGCCATTCAGGGTTTATACAGAACAGCTGGACCTGCTCTGCATTTTCAGCTCCTGTGCACTTGTGCTACAAATCCACATGTCCCAATTTCCTTGAAAGCGAAATCCAGTCCTAAAATTGGTTCTCAATTACACTACAGCAGTTTAGTTTACATGCTTTAATGCCTGCATATTTTTTAGCAGATTGAGTGCTTTTGATGCTCAAGATTGGCTCCAGATCACCTTCAGTGAAAGAGAGGCCAAGCTCATTTTGGTCATTCTAGTCCTGCCTCTCACTGACTGGGGCACTGATGTTGGTCCTTTAATGTCATTCATCATACATATGCACACTTATTATTTTATTGCTTCAGAAACCTTTTTATATCAAAATAACCACCCTGATTTAGGCACAACTTCATGTTGCATCTGCCAGAAATAAAAGTTATGTACCCCAAAAAAATGCAGTACAAGGAAAACCAGAGCAGCTAATACCCAAGCAATAAGTAAGGCACCACTTTCTGAGTAAGAACCAAGGTACTGAGATGCTCATGCTTTTAAAAAATGCTTTCAATCCACAAAATAGCTGTACCCTCCTTGTTACACTGGGCCCATCCTTCTGCTCAAGGGGCAGCTAAATTTCAATAGGAATGCGTGAATAAGCAGCTAAATTGTCAGGGAGCTGGTGTGTTGCTTGCAGGCAGTTGGATCAATTGAGTGGGTGCAAACTGATGCAGCTTTATGTAATTCAGGACTTAATTACATAGATTAAAAAAAAAAAGTTGGAGTTTTTGTTTGGGTTTTTTTTCCTAAGAATTTGTATTATCTCAGCAAATAAGAAAAAAAGTCAGAAACCCAACCCACCTCAGGGCACTGGCTTCTGCCCACTCTAGCTGAGCACCCAGGGGAGAGACACACAAAAGGAACCAAAACCACCCATCAGAAACAACACTAAACTTGGAACATCCTCCCCCATACAAAACCAGCATACACCCTTTAAAACAAGAGCACCAGCAGTGCTGCCACCCAGCATGAGGACACTGAGCAGGTGTGAGAGCTACAGAACTGGGGAGCAATATTTTTAGAACTTATCAGTGGCCTTGTTGATTATACTATAAATAAAATATTAAAAACTTCATTAGTAGGACAGAAGACACATACTAAGTCACATGTGAATTGTTTTGAGTTTTGGGTACCACAGACAATACCAAATGAAAATGGCTTTGCTTAAAACATGCCCCAAGAAAGAGCAGCTCATCTACAAAACAGTATTTCTGACTACCATACAGCAATATCTTACCTGTCCAGCAATGGTTTTTCCCTTCTTCAAGTTCTGGTATGATTTCCATCACCCAGAACTCAGCTCAAAAAAAAAAAAAAAAAACCAAAAAAAACCAAACCAGTCACCAAAACACAGCTGTCATTAAAGCAAGGCTTGCTCTTTCCTAGCCTATCACAGAGTGTTTGATTATTGCCACCAGCTGGTCACAGACTCCTGCTAACTCAGCCCATGGAAAAGCAATCTGCTGTTCTAAACCTGAGTAAAATCCAGCCTTTTGCTTAAAGGGTTTTTTTCTGGGACAGAAGGTCATGTGGATTTAACAAACCCATTTGCCTGGAACAGGCAAACCCCATCACCTTATAATTCCTGACTTTATACAACCACCAGGGGCAATAGAGGCATTACCCAAGCTGCACAGATGAGCTGGAGTTTGTATCTTGCCGGAGGTTTACACACTCTCACAGTCTTGCAGAGGTTTCCTAAGTAGTTCATTGGCAGCTTCACAAAATGCTCACAGTGAAGTCATTCTGCTGTATTTGCTGTTTCCCACAGATGGGAACCAAGCTGACATCAGGGTCTGCCCCAAACCACCCCTGCATCTGCTGGGGTGGGTTCAAACCCCAGTGCTTGGGGCCCAGCCCTGTAGGGGAAATGGAATCAGTCTGGGTCAGTCAAGAGGGACTGGTGTCCTGTCCCCACAGGAGAAGGCTGCTCTTGCAGGCACTCAGCATTTTAGACAAAGATCAATGAACAGCATTTCCAAGCATGCTCCATATAAACAAAGTCTCTCTCTTTAAAAACACAACACATAAGAACAAACACTTCACATAAGGTGAGCACACTGCCCGTCTTTTTAAAGCCTTGCACTATTTTCTGAACTTTATTTACACACAAATGACTTTCAACCAAAAACCTGACAAGAATTAGAAATACAGGCTGATTTTTTTTTTTTTTTCAAACAAGTGAACAGAATCTAATCACAATAATTTGGGGATGGATGTAAGATGGATTGGTGAGTTCTTTACATGTCACTGAAAAGCCCAACCACTGATGTGAATGATGTGAGTCACCTTTCCATATTTTGTTCCCACAGAAAATAAAATGGTTTTTAGAGCTGCTGTAAAGCAGGTAACTTCAAAGGTTACTCTCTCACCTTTTTGCACTTTGTAGCAACCTTTCTTTTGAATTGGCTTTGGACTTTTGTCAAAAGGTGAAGATGCCAGGAGTCCCAGGTTCCCCAGCACTAACAGGATTAGCAGTGGATGCATTTAGCTGTTCCTTGCTCTATTTTGGGTGTCAGTGACATCATTAGCTGAAGCTGGTGAAGCAGAGCTGTGATCTGTGGTCTCAAGGGGTGAAAATGTAGTTTAGCTCATCTACAAAAAACTAAGAACAAACTTTGCCAATATTTGACATATCCAGTTACTACCGGAAGCCTGGAGAGATCATTGCTAATGAAGGATGAAATTGATTTTATCAATTTTACCCTACATCCTGTTGTAGGTCTTGATATAAAAGAATCCTCCATCCCTCCACCCCACCCAAAACCTAAAAACAAATAAACAAAAAGCAACCAGTAAAACTTAAAAAGTGGACATTACTTTCTCAGAAATTTGCACAGTGAATAATTAAACAGAGCCCCAAAGCGCTTTGTGCCTCTGCCCAGAACCAAATGGGTTTTCTTCCTTATGTGCACTGATTTTTCTGCTGCTAATGCTGGGTTTAGCTCCTAAATTGCAGAAACTGTTTTTCTAGGCAAGTGGCAGAACAATACACAAAGGAATAATCTCCAAGGGCACAGAAGGAATTTAGGCGTCCCCTTGCTGTTGAAAGTCAACCACCCCACCACCCTTCATGCCTCTGGAAATCTGTCTTGTTACACAGAGGATCTCAAAGCCAAAACTGAGGTTATGGGCCTCATATTCACCAGAACAAAGATCTGACTGGGTGCAATTACAGAGGTTTATGTTTGCAGTCAGAGGAGAAAGGCAATAAGTCCAAAGATTCTCTGACTTCAAACAAAAATAAAATGTGTTTGTGGCAGTCCTATATGGGGACATCAGCTTTAAGCTGTGCCTGCTGCATGATGTATACAGAGAGTGAGAAAGCAACTTTCCAGACAAGCCAGAAATCTGATGACTTCCCATGTCTGCTGTACATTTTACTATATATAAATATAGTATAAAACCTTTGAAAGTGTTGAACATAAGCCATGCTGGCTTTATGCAGCGATACCAAGTTTAAACTCCCACGAGGAACTTTCTATCCAGACTTCCCCGAGGATGAAGGAAGTTGCAATGACACCAATGCCTTTTGCAAACTGTAGCTGGGTTTATTTGCCACTGCAAGCCCGTTTGTGCTGCTTTGTTACGGGGAGAGAAGGCCCAGGTAGCTCTGGAGCTGTCCTGTCCCTGTCCTTTTTCGCCGCAGATACTTCAATGTTCGTGTGATGATCTGCAAATGTACTTACAGAAATTCTGCTTCTCCCCATTGCTTGCAAGGGTTTGTCTGCTCGAAGACTTTGTGCTGCTGGTCACAAGGTTCACTTTGTCACTGCAGTGCAATACCAGTTTTGTTACCTCACCTCACAGGGTAAAAGCCAATCTTGCCTCCTGACCCTCTTCCTTTATAAGAAAAGGTTTGTCTGAACACTGTCCTGAGGCAAATTCTCTCTGTTCCTCATCTACACCAGAGAAAGCGGATTCCTGGATGTGCTGCTGCTCTCTGAGTGCTCACTCAGAAATTCACCTGAGTGCAAGCAAAGCATTTTGAGATCCCAGTGAAGCAAGTCCCAGCCTGTGTCTGACCTGCTTAGCTTAGCAATAAAATATCTTTGTTTGCAGTGTAAAAGGCATGCTGGGTTCTGCCAGGCTCAGGCACATCTGCAGAGCCCACCACTGGTATTTAATTATCAATTCCCTTGCTGTTTTAGAAACCAGGAAAGAAACTGGATTGGTGATTTAGGGCTCTACCTATTTCTCAACTTTTGTAAAAGCTCATCTCTTTCACTCAGTTTTTCTCAACTCCAAGATCTTCAAGTCTCCTCATGCTTCTGGATGAGGTAGTGCCTACCTGAGCCTCCTGCTCTGATTTGCCTCATACTTATTTTTCTGCTTCTGTTGTTGGGATTCAAAGCATCTGGTGACATCCAACAGCATTTTGGTATTAATGCTTAGGTTCAATAGCTCTGCAAGCTGTACTTCTGGGAGAGCAGAGCCCCCAGCTGTTCCACTGGGCCAGCCTGTGGTCTATCCACAGGGAATATCAGCTTCTAGGGTTGCACTGAGATGTTGTATCCTTCTGGGATGTAGTTTTGAAGGGAAAGGTGTTACCTATCACAGAGAACCTGAATTTTTAGCACTGTCAGGGTGGAGACAGGGCAGCAGAACTCCTCTCTAGCCCTCTGAGCCCAACCAGCTGCTGTTGAATTCAGGTCTGCTCTGTACCTGGACTCACCTCAGTAGCTGGACTTCCATCTGTCCCAGTGCAGGAAGCTGATGGGGCTGTGGCTTCCTGGGAACCAGGGTCTACTTTCATATTCTCCATCACTGTTTTTGAAACTTCTATTTCTTTGTGGAGGAGTTGAGCCCTTGTTTCAGAAAGTACAGGTCTTGACCCTTCCAATACTCCACTGCCCTGGCAAAGAGACCCAACATCAACATTAGACAGATCCTGCTTAGCTCTGCAGGGGAGAAGTGTTTTCCTGCTGCTGCCCCTTTGGAGCCTGACTCTTTACATGCTGTTAAGTGCTGGTCTTCAACAAATACCTGGAGAAAGTCAGTGGTTTGGATCTATTACTGGAAAAAAATCTGTAGATGGTTAGCTGGTCATGCAAATTGTATTGTTGCTACACTTACTAAATATCTAATTATCTGCTTTGGAACATAAGCACCAGACCTGACCTCTGTTTCTCCTACCTGCTGAGGGCAGAGGAAGAGAGTTAAACAATACACTCTGATCCTTCCAGGAAATACACATCTGGAGTTGATGGTCTTGTAGAGATGCTGAGCAGCTGCTTGTTTATTAATTCTCTGGAAATCTTTGTCTAGTTTCCAATAAAACACTTTCTGTCACAGTTTCACTACATTTCCCTTAGACTGGGGCACTGTTTTTCATTTGTATTCTCTGTTTCCCGGCCAAATATTGCATTACAACCAGAGAAAGCTTGCAGGAATGTAGCAGCATATTGGGGTGGAAAACAAACAGTCCAGGGATATTGCAAGTGTTTCCAAAACAAGCAATGCACCCTCAGCAGGGTCAGAACCAAAGTTCATCTGAAAAGGAACACAAGCACACGATGTTTGAGACAGCATAAGTAAGAAATCCCATACACAGCACTCTGAATTGGGGGGCAGGGAAGCTCCTGCTCACAGCACAAAAGGAGATGGCCTGTATTAAAATGTATTTGCCACGTGTCACTTCTGTCTGCTGACATCAGCCACGGTGAGGTGACCACTCAGACACTCTGCCTTTGTCGCCTTGGGCAAATGTGTTTAATTAAGATAACAAAACCAATGAGAGAGGGATGTTTCTCACGTGGCTAACTACTGAAGTAGAGCCTGTATCTGTGGAGAATCCCATATTTTAGGGACAAAACCCTAATCATTCTCTCCCACTGGAGAATTTCTACCTTGGCTGGCAAAAATCCTTTCATGTCAAACTGCATAATTTTGGAAGAGCTATTGCCATTTTCTCACTCAATGCTCTGATATAATGTGATACAGGAGATCTTGTTATGTTTATGTGAGCTGTTAAACCCAGCACAGTCACCTGGAAACACACAAGTTAGGCTCATGTGAAATATTTGCTAATAAAGTTATCAGTCCAGTAACATCAACTTGGATTTTGGTGATCTTTCCACATGCTTTTCAGTGATGATTTACATGGGTTTTTTTTCCCCCTGGGGATCATCTATCCATCCATTTGCGGTTCCACAAATCATTTTTTCAGGAATAAAGTAATCTTTTAAACGTTATGCAAGATCTGCTGTAGGGTAAATACCTGTGCGTGTATCACTATGTGTGAAAAACCTTGCTGAGGTTGCTTTTATTTGTTTGGATTTTGGGGGTTTTATTTCAGGTGAAATATGAAAATGTAAAGGAATTACAGAGATGTGGGAATTTCACGTGGAATTCAGCTTCGGAGGAAATGCTGAGCTGTGTTTAGGGATGATCCTGGCACGGAATTTCCTGAGCGGGCAATGCAGGAATGCCCGAGGTGCTGGGATGGCCCGGGAGCCCTGGCACTGCCAGTTTCCTGTTAAATCACAGCACGCGGTGTTCGTTCCTCATCCCGGACATCCCCAGCCAGCTCCAGCCGCAGGAGGGAAGGGACCAGCGGGGCGGGCAGCGGGAGAGAGGGCACAGCTCCTGCATCGTGCACCGAGAGCTGGCCAAACCCAGCTCCAACACCCTCCAAGGCTGCTTATCTGTTCTGGAGGGGTTTGTGTCCCCGCTCCCCGCGGGCTGGGAATGCCGAGGCTCCCAGAGATGCTCCCGGAGATGCACCTGCGGCGCGGGGACGGGAGGGGACGCGCGGTGGCGCTGCGGCACCGGGAGAGCACCGCACCATCTTCATCCTCATCCGCATCCTTATCCCCATCCTCATCCACATCCTCAGCTTCATCCTTATCCTCACCCTCATCCTCCATCCTCACCCTCATCTGCATCCTCACCCTCATCCTCGCGCTCCCCCTCCTCCTCATTCGCATCCTCCTCCTCTTCTTCACGCTCACCCTCATCCTCTACTCCCACAGCCCCCAGGGCAGCTACAACCCCCACAGTATTTTAAGCAAGAAAAAGACCAGTGCAAAAGTGGTCATTTCCGCTTTTTTACGAATTTTTTTTTGGCAGAAACACTGCCAGGAGAAACCGAGCGCAGAGTGATCCTCGAGAATAGCTGCGGTACAAATTAACCGAGTCTTGCCATCTGCAGACTTGTGAGGCTCTGTAAGCACACAAATAACTTTATTATTTTCTTAATTTATGGGCAAAGAGGATTTCGCCCCACCGCTGCAAAAGGTAGACATTTAGTTTAGATGAACATCCGAAATGGCATTTGAAGATCTCATGAAGTAACTGTAGCACATCTGAAGTAAATCTCAGTAAATTCATCCTCCCTTTCACAAGTCAAATGTCTGTGAATTAAAGGGAATTAAGATGGTTCTGTCTCAGTTTGAAAAATGACAAAATTTGTAATTATGCAAGTTTCATAAAATTGGAAAAAAAACCCACCCTATGAATTGCAGACAAAGATAAAAGCAAAAATTTCGTAAGGGCAGACAGCTATGATCATCATAAATAAAAAAAGATATATTTGAAGTATATTAGGCAGAAGCTACTTACTTTTCTCTTTTAGCCAACCCAAAATATTTCACAAAAAAGTATCAGCAATACACCCTGAAGGCATTTTCAGGCAAGCAGGTGATCCTTTCCAGTTATGTTTTCAGGTGTCTCTAAAAGGCCTTCTCACTCCTGAAGGTTTTGCAGGCAATTCCAGCACCAAAGAACCCCAAAAGTTTTGTGTCTGACAGTAAAGAGGACCAAAAACAGTAGCTCAAAGTATAACAAAGGCAACAACCACCTGGAGATGCTAATTTACAGTTACTGTCTCCATTCGTGAGGAGAGGAAGACCAAAACAAAACCTCAAATATACAAAACCACAAACAAACAAGGTGTATTTAAGGATCTGAAGTCAGTGTTTAAGATCCTTTTAAGTACAACTGGGTTCCAATTCCCCATCTTTGTTAAAGCTCATCTTCATGTTCAGATAAGCTGGTCGGAGTTTTCCAGCTAGGAATGATCACCCTGTTTCTCAAAAGCAAAGCTGGAAAGTAAACTTAAACCTTGACCTAAAATGAAAGTAACAAGCCCACATATTATCACCACCAACATTCTCTGTATTTAAGATGCACTGGGAGGAAATGAGCACATCTGCTTTATATAAACAGGCATTTGGGGTTCATCTCCACACAGAGAATGTCCCAGCCCTGTACCACACAGGCAGAAAAGGTTTTACTGCACAGTAGTGGGAGCTTTGTGCTGTTATTGAACACAACCCTAGCTGCTCACAACTCATAGGAATGTTTATGTATAGGCTGTTTATGGCACTGACTGTAAAAATAGAGGGCAGAAAAAGGGCCAGATGAAGTCATTTTCTGTGCAGAAGCTTAGCAGGTACAAGATGGGCAAAATGGATTTTTATCCTCAAATGTACTTCAGTCCTCCATGCAGATGGCAGGGTTTGTATCAAGGAATGGGAGTGCTGAAGTAAAGAGATGAAGTGCAGAGCTCTAGGCTTTTTCCTTGCTTTCCAGAGCTCCAGAGGGACCAGAGGAAATGGGATATGAACTGGCTGTTCTGACTTATGCTGGTGATCAGGCAGGGACCAGGTGGCTCTTGTATGCCTTAACCAAAAATATCACTTAATCCTTATTTTCCCCCTGAGCACCGGGGACAGGGAACAGAGCTGAGGCCAGGCCTTTAAACCATCCACATTGATACTACATGGAAGTGGGAACACCAGCTTTTCTCCCAGAAATATGAACCACCAAATGTCTCTCAGTCCCTGTTTGATTTTTAGGTGGAATTGCTTCTACCTCTCTGCTCCAGTTGGGCAGTGCAGGAACCTGAATCACACTGAAGGAGCTGGTAAGACTTCAAGCTGGAACAGAAAGTGGTCTCCTGTCAAAAATCAAGCAAAGATAAAAACCCAGTATTACCTTTCAACTGGATTTGGAGCAATTATTCAGGCAAAAGAGCTGAGGCTGGAAATTTGATCTGTTTTGCTCTGCAGCAAGCATGGGCTTGGGTTGGAGTTTTTTGTTGCTGTTTCGGCTGTAACAAAGGAATATTGTATCAGTTTGGAAATATGAAAGTCAGACACATATTTGTCATTGCCTGGTTGTCCTGAAGCCTTTTGGAGAAGCAGAGTCAGACGCAGAATATGATAAATCTCTAAACCAAGGCTGACTGAAGGGGTAAGATGCAGTAAGAGGTGACCACTCTTTGAGTTTCTGCACAAGTTGCACTGGTACAACATGGCCCTTAGCCCTCTTGCTGTGTTAATTTCTTCTAATCCACTTTACTATCAAACTGCCCCAGTATCAGCAGTTCCTCAGGACAGCTTGCAGCAATTTGCTCCAACAAGGAAACCCTCTTTAACGAACCTTCACCCACATGGTACTTCCCAGCTTTTCTGTTATGGACTTGTCCTTCTAGAAGAGTCTTTCTACATTTCAGTAATATATTGTCCCCATTGACTTGCTGGCAAACTTCCTGCTTTTGATGTATCCCAAAAAAAACCCTGTTTTATTGTTAGATTTTGAACCCTTCCTCTTCAGAATAGTTTTTGGCCAGCTTTATTATGGCTTCACATTTAGCTTGCCAGACGGTTTATTATCTTTTCTGCAATCTCCATTTGGACTCCACTTATTGAAGGATGTCTTTTATACTTCTAATAACCACTTTAATTTGCTTTTAGCCCTGCTGGCTTCCCTTCCTGTCCCTGGTTCTCTTAGACTTCAGGAGTGCTGGACTAGACTCCAAACACTCTCTCTGAAAAAAAAAAAAATAAGCAACTCCTTGAAAGAGGCCAGAATTATTACATTTTTTAATAGTAAATTTGAAACTGAAATCATGCCCATCCTGTACCAGAAAATAAGGTTCAAAGTAACTTGCTCCCTCTTAGACTCCCCCTTAGAGTCACCACAGTTTTTCAGGATGAAAATGGAAGCATCTGCAAAGCTGAGGAAGGACACCTTTCATGTGGGGAACCCTGTGAGCCAGCAAGATTTAAGGATGAGATTAAGTCTTTCAATATACAAAATATCTACTCACAGGTCTAAAAGGTTTAATCGGATCTTATGGAGTGATGCAAGTTAAAAGGATTTAACGTGCTCGGGAAAAATACTGTGCTGCTGATAGTGCAGGGAGCTCTGAAGTGAATAATTCTCCAAGCACGTGCACGGAGCTGGCAAAGAGTGTGCCCTTAAAACAGTGACCAAGAGGGAATGTGTGATTCAGTAAATCAGTCAAGCAAGGAGCTTTCATCTTTGGAGTCCTGGTTTATGACTTACTTAAGGCGTTAATTATGAATGTCTTGGGTATCCATCCCTCACTTAATTAATCTCCACACTTAGGTGAAGTGTGAATCCAGATCGCAACCCAAAGCTCTCCCAGCACAGAGGGCTTCTCCCGAATGGAGGAGAGGGAAAGCTGCTGCAGGATTTGGACAGGATGGGAAAACAACCTGAGCCTGAAGGTGTGCAAATATCTGTGCTCCAGGGAGAGTAGAGGATTTGGCTTTTTCCTCCAGCAATGTCTGCCAGCTCTCAGGCTCCTGATCCAAACAGGCACCCTCAGAATGACAGCACAACAAAACATCCCACCAAAGGAGGTTTTGCAGGTTTTAGTGCCCCCGCTATTGAAATTCCATTGATGAAAGGAAAAGGAAGCTGAAAAGAGTAAGAAAGGTCACATGAAAGTGAGAGAGAACAGAGATAGAAGAACTGGATACCAAGAAGAGAAATACATAAAATAGAATTAAAAAACATAAAAATAGACATCGACATGTCAGAGGCAATTAGATTTAAATGCTTCAGGACGTGGACTTTTCTCATAAAGTACATTAAGTGGGGAAACACTGGCGAATATGGTTGGTTTCACTGCACTACACAGAGCATTCACTAATTAAAAATAAATAAATCAAAACTTAGATTTCTCTGCACATTCTAGTCTAGTTACCTTTGTAACTTGATTTTTAAAGATTTTTTATGTCTTCTAAAGCTTTTTAAGATACCATTCTTTTCAACCAGCTTCAGCATGAACATTCTTCCTCTATGATGAGTCTTGCACGTGAGTTAAAGATCTAATTCCATAATGAACTCATTAGGTTATGGAAGCTTCTACATCTATCATTTATGCAATCCATTTATTACTGAAGAGGCAGAGGTGCACACACATTATTGCAAAGCATTACTAACCACTGTAACAACCTCTAAGCATTTTTTAAGAACTTTATGGTTCAGTTTTTTCTGCCCACAGTCAAGCTTTAATTAAGACTGTAGTTAACTGAGGCCTCACGGGCTATGTCTGGGACATTTTCAGTTTGAAGCTCATCTGTCTCTATATTCTAGATTGCTACAGCACAACAATTTTCAGAAGTTAAAATTTTCTAATGAGGGATCATTATATGGAATATCTGACATTTTTTTTTTCACATGTGAAGGATGGAAAAACAATATTTCTCATGCAATGCAATCTTTGCCTGCAGACTCACTGAATTTGGCCCTGAAATTCCAGGTGAAGATCATGCTTGGCAAATAATCACAGGTTTAACATCCTCAGTCCAACTTCACTCCTGCTGAACATTTGCACCGGATAAAGTATAGTTAAAAAATTAATTTAAGCAAATAAAATTTCTTCTGAATGACCATATGACTAGTTTTATCATGAAGAGGTTTTTTCCTGACTGTGAATGCATAAGTTTTACTGCTTAGGGTAAATCTATGGTTTCACTATTATTGTTTTAACAGAGACTAAAACAACATTTCCACTTTCTGAGCAGAACCAAATGTGTTACAGAGGCATCTGTTTATAGCTGTCAAAGGTCTGGCTTCTCAGCGGGTGTGAAATCACCAATAACTAACATACCTGCAAATTCCAGTCACGTTTTTATATGGAAACAGTCTGGCTGATGATGCAGGAGTGAAACATAGACAAAAGGCAGGGGTTTTTCCACCAAAGACCTGGCTGGATTTCAACAGATAACCCAGAACAAATCTCTTTTGCAGAAATACAATTACTGTGAAAGCACAGTAAAATATATATTTGCCATATCACCCTCAGGGCTGTGGAAAAAACTTGGAAATGTGCTGCTTAATAGCTTAGTACTGGAATTCAAATTGAGAGCACCTCTTTTTATTTCATTAAGACTTCTGATTTGGCTTTGATTTCCTAATTTTTCGTGACTAACTTTTGAATAGTGATCACTTGAGAATATTGTTATTTTTAGCTGCTTTTTTTTCCAGTTCAGGTTAACCAAAACACGGCTTTCTATATCTAATTTCTTCTCCTTGCTGCAAGCTCTGTGTGTGGAGACACAGATAAAGGATCGCGGCTTCATCTCTCACGGACCCAAAGTGCTGCAGAGGAACAATTTCACATGCCATTACCTTGAGGCCTCTTTGGACACAAAAGCATGAAGTTGCAGCTGCATTGTAAAATTGCAAAGCTAAAATGAATCTCAATTTTTGTGTTACTTGGAACCCCGCGGACAATCTTTGGTTCAGAAGTCGACCAGAGGAAGGATCACCTAGTGACAGGACAAGGGGGAATGGCGTCAAACTGAAAGAAAATCGCTTTAGGTTGGATGTTAGGAAGGAATTCTTCCCTGTGAGGGTGGGGAGGCCCTGGCACAGGTTGCCCTGGGAAGTGTCCAAGGTTGGATATCCCAACCTGGGACAGTGGAAGGTTTCCCTGCCCATGGCAGGGGTGGCATTGGATGATCTTTAAGGTCCCTTCCAACCCAAACCATCCTATGATTCTCATGATCCTATGAATTCATTGCTCTTGAGCCCCTTGTCATTCAATACAAGGAGATAAAACACTTTTATCACTTCATCTGGATAGCTAACGTGGCTTCCCAGTCTACACTGGGAGAATGAAAATGACAACCTCTCAAAAAATAAAAAATTCATACAAATGCTCAAACCCCCCCCCCCAAAAAAAAAACAAAACAAAAACAAAAAAAAAAACCAAAAAAACCCCCAAAAAACATTGAGGGATTTTTTTTCGCCACTCAGATTATATTGAAACATCCCTCACCAAAATGCAATGTTTCGAATAGTTCATACAGTCCAACCCAAACACAGACAAAAATTCCACAGTTCCCATGAAAGTTTGCTTTCTCAAAAATCTTTTTTGAGTGTACACCTCTGCCTGTTCTCTGGGGGCATCATGAGGCAGGCAGAGGGGGGTACTGCTGCAGGGTGTTAAGGGTGGCAGCTTAAATAAGAGCCATCACTATGTAAATAGTTTGACAGTCATTTCAATTGCATTTCTTTGTGATGGGTACAGACATCTGATGGCCTTATTTCCACATGAGAGAAACACATATTTTAATAATCCCACCATTTTTCACCAGAAGGCTATGAATATTCAATAAAAAATATATTTTCTAAAATATTTTTTATCCTGGCCTTTTTTCCTTCCATATGGAATTAAAATAAAAATGTGGGAAAAGTCATAGTTGCTTGCTCTACATTCCCATTTTCTATCTCTTTCGCTGTAGACTTGCTTAAGTCTATGCATAAACCTATTCAATAATCACAAGAAATCCTGGGTGGCAACCACCAGATCTCACAGCTTTTGTTCTGCTCTAAATGCTCATCCTTAAGGGCTTAAAAAAACACCAGAAAGTGGTAGGCACCACTGCTTTATCTGTCATGTTATCCTCTCCTCTGTGACTGTTTGACACAGAATAAAAGATGGTATAAACTCTACTAGCCTGACACCAGAAGAAGAAGATTGAGTACAAAGTTAATCAGAAAAAATTTCTTTCATTCCTTTATCAGACTTGTAATCCTCCAGGACTGGAGGAGCACAGGAATTGAGGTCCATGCTGATGCTTAGCTGGTGCTCCTTAGGATTTATACCTGGGCAATGATGACAGATTTGTTGTACCTCTATTATGCAAACTGAATATGTAAATAGATTAAGGGACATCAGTCTAGAATCCACTAGGAACCACAAATCTTTAGGAATTATTCTTACAGCAGTCAGTTGAAGTATTATGACAATTCTAATGAATGGAAATAAAATGTTTTGTTCCTGTGGCTACCTTACACCTATTCTGATTTCTGCTATAATGTTGGGGTTTTTTTTTCCTCAGGCATTTAACAGGAACAAATATTTGTATAGGTGCTACACAATTGTGCTATGGGGAAATGTTGAATTACAAACTCAGCTTCATTCCTGAGAAATTGTAATTACTGCCCAGGAGAGTGTACAGCAAGAAGCTGCTTCCTCTCTGGTGTGGGAACCAGGAGTGTGCCGTGCACCTGATCAGAAAAAGAGAAATAAATCCCTCAAATAAAAGAAAAAAATAATACTTCCCACAACCAGAGTACTCACATAGATTCACACCAATATGTTTGGGATTTCAGAGCTCTGCACAGATGTCAGAGAGGGGACTGGGATAAGAGGGGACCAGTGCCTGGTAATTACGGTTACATGAGCTGACAGAAAGGAAATTTGAGTTTAGGAACGCTCTCCCAAACCCAGAGGCCAGAAGAACACGTCCTGTTTAGCAGAAGCAATCCCTTTTACTTCTACAGTATGGCTCCAGATGACACAGGACACATGCAAAGGGAAGGATCGTGTCTTGCTGTTTCCTCAGTGATGTATCAGGAGTTCCACAGATGTGCCACCATCACCTCAAAACATTTCAAAACCCCTCAGCTATATGCCAAGCCTCAAAATTACTGCTATGTTAAAAAGTAGACCTAAATTTAATAAATGCTTCGTTTTTCAATTTGCCCGATCCCACTCAAAGTGTGTAAAATTCACGTATTTCAAAATCCACAGGGGGCAAAAATTCTTTTCTAATAAAAACTCAGGTGAAAAGCAGATTTCAGTCCATATTGTGAAATTCATGAAGCCACTCAGCAGTGGCAAGGTGACAGAGTCTAGCTGGATGAGAGCAAGAGCTGAGTGGCCAGCCAGAATTTCTTCTTAAAATCCAGACCAGCCTGCAGAGGAGCCTTCATTCTTCCCATCTTCCAGAGAGAGCAGGAGATTTTGGTTACTGATGTAGAAACCAAAGTTCTCTCTCTCAAAATGTGCTTCCACGTAGGTGCATTCTGAGCAGCAGCATTTATAGGATCACAGCCTCTGTGTCAGTTGCTGCGTTTCTCTGTGGTTCTGTGGCAGGAGTAGCAGCACAAGGGCTGTAACGCAGCTGGAGGCCCTTGGAAACCATTCTGATTTACTGGAATAGCTGCACACAGCTCTGGGGATCTGCCCCTCATGCTCCTTTGAGGGCAATCCTGTGCTTAGAACATTCATCTTTCCTTTTCACACCACCTGGGTCAGGACCCCTGAAGGACTGCGGGCTTTTAAAACGCACTCCTTGGAGGGTGGGGATGTGCAAAGCCAGCTCCAGGGCTCAGTAGGAGTGCTGATGCTGGGCTTTCCACCCAGCAGGATTCCTCTCTCCAGGCCAGCTCCAGCCTCATTAAGAACAAGTGCTGATTGTACCCATGCACAATCACGGAGGAGGAGGATGAGGGCAAGCAAAGATTTCTTAAACCTTTGCCCTTCTTGAGTTTCTGTAGAGAAAATTTGCATAATGCCTGCCCAGATCAAATTCATAAGAGGTATTTGAACTTTTAACTAAGCAAAGCTTCCCAGAGAGATGCAATCAAGGGGTTCCATCAAGGTGGAGGTGCCTCAATGACAGGAAGCAGACTTCCTGAAACATTGGAATGTGTTTGTCCGCAAGGAGAAGGAAAACCTGAGTTTCCAAGAACACAGATTCTTTAGACAGCAACCAAGTCACCTCTAATGGACCTGTCCTCTAAATGTCACTATGGTCCATCCAATATTGGCAACACAATTATTCTACTTTGGCCATGCTGAACAAGTAAGCATAACCTGGCTCATTAATTTCCTTTATCCATTTTGCATTCAGGAGAGTTTCAAATGGACTGAGCATCTCAGGAACACACATTTGCCACCTTAGGCAGCTCCAAAATGATGGAGCACATCGAATTTCTTGCTCTGCAAGAATTAGAAGAGGCCAAGTCCTCGGCCCACTCTGTGAACAAGTGAAGCTCATTTGGCTTTGAGAGTGATACACTGATTTCTAACAGCTGCCAAACTGTCCAGAACAGCTTTAAAATACCCTGTAGAGCAACAGGAGGAAAGTCACAATATATCCTCAACAGAGCTGCAGAAGCTGTGATTTCATGTTCAATCTGTAATCTGAATTTCTTTAGAAGAAATGGATGTGAGTTCATTTCCTGGTCGTGCTAGTAAAGGACCTCTGTGATTATAAGGCACAGGAGAACCAAGGCTCTATAAACGTGGAGTAATAAACTTTCCTTACCTAAATAGCACAGGGGCCTGTGTTCCTGTTTGAACCACCAGCTCTGACAGTACCCGTTAAAGCAGAGTATAAGTTAATTCATTCAGGGGCTGCTACTGGATAAATAATACAAAATAAAGGCAAATGATACCTCACAAAAGTCATGCACTGAGATGGACAATGTGGACACTCCTCAAATATGGGGAACTGCCTGCTCATAAGAAGTCTTTAGTTCTGATTAATCATTTGTAATCTGATCAAATGGAAGAAAGCAAGCTGCCTGGTGCTAATGACTATTTTCCCTTTCTGAACAGCTGACCCAACAATTGGGCACCCTTCTGGGCTGAGGAACAAATTAATATTCCTCAACTGACTTGAAGGCATTTAAAGACTGACACAGGCTGCGTATGGGGATGCAGCTAAAAGCAGGTTAAGTAGCAAGCAATTAGCTGCAGATAAACCATGACTCAGTCTGGTTGGACGATAAACTATAATTTCAGCTTTTGCCTCTTCAGTGTGTTTCACAAACACAATGGGCAGGCTCACCCTGAAATGTGAGCAAAACATGACTCTTCTCTTGAGGGAACACATTCCTTCCTTCCTTCTTGCTCTCTAGGAACCAGGGGAAAGGTTTGGTGTGGACAATTTATCAAGTTTGTACAATCAAACCCTTCAAGAAATCCAAGGAAAGGATTCACATTAACATACGAGTGTTCCATTGGGAAAGGAAAGACATCACCAGGATGATGAGCAGATCAGACTCTCTGTTTGATATCATGCATTGAAGCAGTTAACTGTCTGTCCATAAAACCTGATTGATGAGTACTGAAAAGATGATGTCTTGTAGCTACAATTTTTATTGAACTAAAGCATGTACTTCATGTTTCTTTGTCAAGACCAGGGCTTCTTTATTATTAAAATATACTAAATACTTACTTCACTACCTGAATTCACTGCGTGAAATGTCTACTGATGTTTGAAAAGGGCTAGAGGTAACACAGAAGTTTAAGAAATGCCAAATGAGGAAAGCATTAATCTGGGGGATGAAAGAAAAAACAAAAGAAACATTAAAAAACTCTTCAGATTAATTTTAGGATTTCTGTTACAAACTATTTCAATTTGGAATCATTTTAAGCTTCAACTGACCTGCACCCCTTGGTTTGAAAGACAGTGTCAGAGGCCTGGCCTACACTTTGATTAGTAACAAAAAATCTGATCAAACACCCTGTGTTACACTGGGGTCAGTGTTAAAAGGAAGTTAGATGAAAAGAGGGTATAGCCAGGGCTGTTTTAACCACTGACCACAACATCAGGCTAATTTGAACAATGATTTAATAAGGATTGGCTAATTTCCTTTTGTTTTAGTGGTGATTTTTATTCTTTGGGTATAGAGACACAGGAGAAGTTCTAGGGGACCTGTTCACTGGGGCCCGTTGCAGCACTGTAAATTGTGATAGATCCCTCCAATAATTCTGTCAGCACTTCATGTGTGAAATACATCGCCAAATTGTGCATATTTATTTCCTACTAAACACACACACACACACACACACAGGAAAAGGCTCTTTCTGCAAAGATGGAATCTGGGCTACAAAGGGAAACCATTTTTCAGAGATGCAACTTTCACCTCTGCTTTTCTTTAGCCTCTCCAAATTTCATGGCTTGCTTTTGACCTCCAGCTTTCCTGTTGCTCCTACTCCCACACATAGGCATGCACCTCCAAAAACCACTAATGAAAGTTATTTATATTTATAGTGCATTGGACCACGTCCTGCCCCGTTCTCAAGAGTTTTTCTCTGCACACCAATGCACGGGCAGAGCTGTGGGATTTGCTGCAGGCTCAAGCTGCATTCTGCCTTCTCTCTAGTCATGGCCATATGTGAACCTGTATTTCCCAACATCTGTTTTTAAAATCAAGTCTTTTTTGTCTAAAGTGGGTTCTGGAGCACACTCTGATAGCCAGATAGAGACAGGAGTGCTTTGGAGCTGGTCCTTCTCCCTACCACAGTTAACAACAGTGAAGGTAGCAGGAAGGTTAACGGGAAGTTTAGTACCTTAGTTCTGGATTACCAATGGAAAAATGATCTCACCTTGATAGCATTTTAAGGAGACATTTTACAGGAGAAATAGAATAGATAGAAGTGCTCTTTGTGTATTTCCCTTGCAGAAAAACCTTACAAAATGTAATAAGCATTTAATACATATATTTATAGAAGTTTACTATAGTTGAATAGAATTTACTTGTGAAGGCCTGCAGTAATTAAAGCACTTCTACCCTCAGCAAAGAAAGGCCGGCTAAGAGACTGTCAAATAACACAGAATGAAATAATTTCTCTTTTTAACCATCCTATAGAGTCCTATGCATGTGATGTAATTCTCTGTTCAATTCCACAGAGAAGGTATCATTTCCTATTAGAGTCCATGGGGTGTTTAAATGTAGGTTTCCTTTCACAGACTCCTCAGCATAGCCAGAAAATTAATTTTCTCTGTAAAAAATAAATGATGGAGCTCTTTTTCCTCTGAAGTCATGTGATGTCTGTCACCACAAAAACAGCCTGACTCTTGTTTTAGAGCCTATTTTCCTTGCATATGGCTTCTGGGTGGAGGCAAATATCACTGCACTATTTAACCAGCATACTGTCATCCAGTGATTAATTTCTCCTTTATTTTCAGCATGAAAATCTGTGGCTCAGACCCCCATGGGGTAAAATAATAGGCTGAAAGATTAGCCACCACCACCATCTGTTACCTGTCCCTGACTTCACCCACTTTTTCAGGGGCCAATTGCAATTTCAAAATCTGACGTTGAGTGAGTCTATTTTCTTTCACGTTATTACCTAGACGACTTCAGTAATTCTGCCTAAATGAGGCCTGAAAAAGAAATGCTGAGAGCAGTGAACACAAGCAATATATTTGCATAATGCAGTGGAAGAGAGAGTGCTGTGAGAGGAAATTCTCAGGGCTGGTGTCTCCCTTTAGTTTTCACAGGAGGGTGAATCCATTGCCTGCTCTGAAGTCACTCCAGAGAGCCATGAGAGAGAGAAATGAGGTTTTCAGCATCCCACTCCTCACCAAAGTCATCTATTGTGTACAAGGAGTGAGAGATCATAAACCATTTTCTTCTTTTAGTATGCCTGTCACCACATGCTGGTTTTGTTAGATGGGTGTTTAGATAGTTGAAATTATTATGTCCAAACCATAGGGAAGTAAAAGGGACAGGGAAAGACAGAAGGATAAGGAAAGCCAAACAAAAAGAAGAAGGATACCTTAGGAAAATACGAGGGGGAAATCAATTACAAAAGTATCCTGTGATCACTATCCCCATTAAATCATAGGACCGATGGGCTCCAAGCCACATTCATGTGCCCTGTAAGTCTGGCATGCAGCCCTTCAAACACATGGCAGTGTTTGCCGAGGAACCTTTGCCATTTGAGGGCTCAGCACTGTGGGCACAGCACGCTCTGGCTGCACAGAGCTCTGTGAAAAGCAGGAATCATTCTCATGGATCAAGGTAAGGCAACCAAGATTTAGCCTGTGGCAAATCCTACAGAAAGCAGAAATCATCCATACTACCACCCTTTTTTTTTTTTTTTCTTTTTTTCTTTTTCTGCTATGGGAGCAAAGGCAAAGGAGCTGTGTTTCTGCATTTTACCAGCAGCAGCTTTGCAAACACTACTGCTGTTTCTGAAACAGAAGTAGAAACAAATGGCATTTCTTACAGCAGCCCTTTTTTTGTTCCCATTTGAGCAGGAAAATAACTTCTGCATTCGTGCCTTTAGACAAAATTGTATTTAGAGGTGCCCTCTTCCTTCTCTGAGTGCAAGTTCTAGCTGGGGACCACTCTTCAGGCTGCAAAGTTGCCCTTGTTTAAACTTTGCAACTCCATGAACAGCATGGCATCAATAAAAAATGACACTTTTCTATGATATGTGTAAAAGGCTAAACTTCTTTAGCAATGAAGTGAAATTTTGCTATCAAATTTTTAATTTTGAGCGAGCAATTGCTTTATTCCAGGCTATCTTAAATAACACTAATACTACAGCACCTGCCTGTGTTAATTCTTTCTTTTTGCACAAGCAAAGAAAAATATCTAACTCAGCTGACTGAATGCTGAAGTGATTGGCCTGCATCCGCCCCACAAGCTGATTCAAATCGCACATGCTCTGAGCCACTGAGGTGTGGGCAGACCACAACCACAAAATCCCACTCTCCCCCTTAGCCTGGCCTTGGGTTTCCCTGTCTGGAACTTTCCCTGTCAGCTTTCCTTTCCAAGTTAGATTTGGGGCATCCAACACCAACTTCTGTGCTCGCGGAGCGCCGAGCACATCATTGGGACACAACAAACAAAAACCCTGCTGAGGCACTCCGTGCCACATGGAGGGAGCTTTGTTTTCCAGATCCATCACTTGGATTGTTCCCCGTGGGGTATCAGGCCAGATTCCCAGTGGGAGTAAACAGCTCAGCCTGTGCGTGACAGAGCTGCCCCCAAAATGAGCTACTAATGTTTATGTGCAGGAACAGCCTCAATGTCACTCTCATGTCTGGCTCAGGATTCAGAAGACCATAACTGTTTGACATAACCCATGTATTTGTTATTTTAGGGGGCTGGTTGGAAGGAGATGGCAAAGGTTTAGGAGTCAATGATCTCCATCAGCTCTACAAACAAGGCAAGACTGCTGGGCTTTGTTTTCTTTTGGGAACTTTCCAAGCATCAGTACTTTGCAAGTTACCCCATAGGCAATTCAGTGTCTGTTTCAAGTTAATGTGCTTTGTTTTTCAGGCCACAAATAAAATCAGAACAAAGTAAAAGTTCACATTTGTTTGAAAATAACCCAAATTGTGTATCGTGTGAAAAGAAAGGTAAAAAGAGGGTCAAGGAAGCTGGGAGTAGAGAGGGCATGGGATAGGGAAAATCTCTCCAGAGGAGGGAAAGTGGTTTTTAATACACAGGAAAAAGAATACACTGAAGGGAGGAGAAAGAGATAATAGTAAGAAAGTCTGCATGAAAATAACTCTGAAATATTGTAGCTCTCTTTGTACTAGTGAGGCTCTAGTCTCACTCTTAAGAGGGTCACAGGGACTGAAACTACTCTCGTATTTCCATTGCATTAGAGACACATGAAGCAGATGACATCAATAAAACCAAGATACCAGGCCAAATCCTGCCCTTGATTACAGTCATTCAACTGATTTAAGAACCTGGTTCAATGTAACCTTTTAATTCTCTGATTCCTGAGAAAGCCACAGCAACAATGGAGGACTTGCACCAATTAGATGTCAAACACACACATACCTTTGTTAAAACAAACTTAACCTTAGAAGGATTTAGAGGGATTTTTTTCTTTTTTTTTTTTTTTTGGTAACAGCAAAGATCTGTGTCCAGATCTGTGAATGTGATGCTGTGATAGCTGATTTCCCCCCCTACCTTTATGCTTTCACGTCACAGTTGTTTTCTCCAGGATGGCAGCAGAGTTAGGCTGCTCACTTGGTTCTTGAAAGACCTATTTTTACAATTTTTGGACCTATTTTTACAATACTCCACCCCTTTAAAAATACTGGATTAATCTGGAGACAGTGGTCCTCACCTGTCAGGGGGGATTACACTTTCCCTAAAACATAAATAAGGCAAAACAAAAAAAGAAAAGAATATGTTTCAGTGCTGAGCTCTTTTCTAGACTGACAGGTTTTCTCTCCTGTGTTGGATTTGTGAAGTCACCCTCAGAAATTTCCACTGACTACCATAGCAACTGCAGTGGGCCAATAGTAGCCATAGAGAATCCAGATGGTGAGAAGTTATGCATGTGACTGCCACAGAGAATTGCTCATTGAACACTGAATTCAGATGAGTGCACTGGATCCAAAGTAATCAGAACTGAGCACGAATGCAGGCAGGGAACAACTCCCCCCACAGCACAAAGCCTAGTTAAAAATAATACAAATATTTGTGAGAAATTAAAGCAGGATAAAACCATGTCCAGTGGTACAACCACTTATTCACTATCAGCGGGGTAGTTTCACCCTGTCATTCACTGGGCAGGTTCATCTTGCCATGAAGACATGCAAAAGAGAGAAAAAGAGAAAAAAAAAGGCCAGAAGAACTGATATGACTAAGATGAATGCTGTGCAGTGGAACTGGTGGGCTCAATGAGAGATGGAACCTTTGAAATCCAAGTCACCACCTCAAGAGTGGCTTCAAATCCATGGTGACTCACAGCCATCACAGTACATGGGTGAGGTTTTGGTATCCCCCTGCCTCTACATTCTTAATCCAATTAAGAACAGCTGTTCATATCAAGCAGTTAAAAACCCAAACCTGCACTCTCAGACAGCTGGAAGACATGAAAAAACCTAAATCTCATTTGTGACATTGAAAGCAATTATGTCCTTGTCAAAAGCCTGAGATTAAGAGGGCCAAGACTTCCTTCCTACACAGCTCTAATAGGGAACCTCAGTGCCTGGGTATTACAAGGAGGATAGCCAAGGAGAAATTCCATGAATATGTTGTCACCTGGCATAAGAAAGGTGGTAGAACAGAGAGAAATTTTTATTGCTCCTGTAAGCTGTGTGACTACTCCTTGCACTATTTTTGTTGTTTGTTTATTTTTCTCTCTAAAAACAACTCAGAAAACTCTGCTTGTGCAGAAAGCACAATAAATGTAGGCTTCACCATGCAGGGAAAATTTGGAATTGTCCAGTTATCTCCTTACCCAAGCATTTTATTTCCTTTGTTTCCTTTGCAAGAGACAGAGAAAAAAATCCTTGCCTTTCAGAAGCCCCCTCGATAGAAACAACGAAGAGATGCAATTGAAAATCAAAGCAGCATTTTAGATCGTTTTCTTTCATGACAAAGCTTCAAGGTTCTCTGTCAGGAAGCAGTGTCAGGCAGGGAGAAAAGCATGCAACATTCTTCTCTTTGATGCTTTAAAAAATAATAATAGAAAAAGAGCCATTTCAGTAAAGCTGCAATAAGAGAAAAAGGAAGTGTTTCTCTCTGCGGATGCAGCCAGAGGAGCGGCCAACATGGTGAGATTAACAGCAGCTTGAACATGTTTCTCCACACACAAAATGAACACATGAGAGAATATATTTTTGTGTTGCTTTTAGGATTAGTTGACAGATGATCTTCCCAGATGAGCTGGTCACCAACCTGATGCCTCAATAAATTTATTTCCACAAGGAGGGCTGCCAATAGAACAGCGATTTTGAGCAAACGAAATCACACCAAAACATTGATATTTTAAGTTCAGCAGCTGATCTTGCATGGTTGCTAACAAATGCAGGCAAAGAGACCACACTGATTGCAGCAGTGGACTGAACTCATGTCCCACGTCGGCTTGAAGATGCAGTTTGACAAATGCTGCTTAAGCAAACCTGAGCACATCAGTTATTTCCCAATGATTTACTCACCGCAGTCACTCATAACGTAAAAGCCAGCCATCAGTCATTAGCACGCAGCAAAGGAAGCTTTCCCAGGGTATTATGTATCATGTTTGGACAGTTAGAACTCACAGCTATTATTTATTCACACCACCATAAATTATTCTCCTCCAAATGAACCTGAGTCACGTAAATGCTGACTTGGAAACTACCAGAGGCCTCTCCTTTCCTGCAGCGTGTATTTTTCCTTTCTAATAAACTTCCTGCCTAAAAATGGAAAACCAAAGTGAAGCTGAGGTGTTTAAAATCAATGCCCTGGAGGCACTTTGGTTAACATTTGCTGTGTCCCTTTTAAGGCTCTAAATCTGTCAAGGTCTAGAACTCAGATGTCTAAAATCATCTCAGTACTGCAAAACAGCACCAGTGGTGCCTGTGAGTAACTTTCGTGCTGGTGTAAACATCAAATTATTTTTCACAGGCTTTTGCCTCCCTCTTTTTTTTTATTTTTAATGTGTATTTTGTCCTGTCAAACAATGCCCAACCAGGCACTTTAGACATGCACTATAAACCAGTGCAGGTTATGCAAACCTCACTGATGGGCACTGATGTCATTCTGTGACCATGATTTAAACCAGGGAAAAGTAGGACTGAAAACTCCCTTGGTGTCATTATAACCAGCCAGAATCTGGTGCTGAACTATCACTAAACTGAAGTCATTTTACCATGTCTCTGTGGGGGTCCATTCCCCCAGACACTTCCACAAATAGTGGATGAAAAAATACCTCTCCTGTTAAAAGCGAAGGAAAAAAAACCCCAAACAACAAACCAAGAAAAAAACCGAAGCAAACAACCCTATAAAATAACAACAACAAAACACACATGCACACACACTTTCCCCAAAATAAAACCCCCACAAAAAACCCCACACCTAACCAGATTGCTTTCTGCTGCGTTCTGGAATGACAGGATTTTGAAAGAGAGGTATCAAGAATGAGCTGACAGGAGAGAAGCTGAGTTACACTCACAGGTCTAAGGGGTCTTCCTGGGCTCATCCTGCTCCTAACTGAAATCAATTAATAATGCAATGCCCTCTGAAGTTATCTGCACTGTTGCAGAGTTCAAGCCAAGCATTTTAATGGATGGCCCTTAAGCACAGACCGTGTTATACCCCTCAGCTTCCACAGCAGCTCTAGAGACATCCCAGAGTGTCCAAGTATCCCACAGAGGGTGGTCCAAACCATGATCAAGTTGGAAATTTCAGTAGAAAGTTGAATTTATCACTGGGTTTAGTACTTCCTCCATCACTCACTCTTTGATGAGCTCAGCAGACCATCTCAGCTGTAGTGTTCTCAGAGATATTTGTGTTACAGTTCCTGTGTCTGACTTACGCAAACACTCAGATCTGATGCACTCTGTTCCGGGGCCAACTCCCTGCTCAAATCTCTGACAGCTTCATTGTCAGGCCATGGCAGAAGAAGATACCTCCTTAGAAAATAACTTGAAAATGACTTGATCATTATTTTAGGCATCTCTGACACTTCTTTGGGATTTTCTGTCTGTAGCTCCAGCAGACACTGCTGGGAGAGGAGCAATTCTCTTGACGAGCTTTCCCTGGAGCACGCTGTAAATGTGACGTTGTGCCTCACTTTCACATTTTGGAGATGTCTTCTTGTTTCATCTACTTGGCAAAATTTATCTCACACATGCTGGAAACATCCATGCTGAAGAAAATTATTGTTGTTACTTAATTCACATAAACACTGCAGAACGTATTGGCAAATAAAAGGGTTGACCTTCACTGATTGCTGCAGCCAGAAAGTGTCTTTGGATAATTGTTCCTCCAGAGCCTTCCAGAATATGAGACAAGCAGTTTTGATTTATTTTTAAATATGTGTATTTTTCACTGCTTTGATAATTTCTTCTATGCTTAGATATATCCATCTCCTTTTTTGTTTCAAGACAGAACCAAAACCAGGCAGCCACTGTCCAAATCAGGTAAATCTGGTGTTACCTTCATCTATCATTAAAGCTTGAAGAGACAGAAGCTCCAACAGGCTAAAATCAAACAAGATCAATTTTTGCAAGCTCAGTAAGGCCATATAATGTGAACAAGCACTGAGAGACAGATCTTTGATTGATGTGAATTGTAATCAATGATGTACACAAATTAAGGGCATGGCCCTGAGATTTGGTATTTCTTCTTCAGGACCTTCTCTTTGAACTTCTGAGGTCCCTATTTACCCATTTCCTTGCAGAGAACGTTTCCCATTTAAATAAACACTATCGGGGCTCTTCACATAGCACAGGAAGTCCCGGATTCGGATTCACTCAGGGTCTTGCTGAAGTGAGTCATTTATTGTTTCAATTAATTGTTCAGCTATACTTACGTGTTTGCTATCATTCTACCAGGTTTTGAACTCTTTTTTTTTTTTTCCTCATTCTCAGGGCATGATCTTTGCAGGAAGGGACTGCTCAACCAAGGCAGCTGCTAAAGAAATATGTCACTCATTAGTTTCACACTGGAAAAGTAAATATGCTAGCAAAAGTCTTAGATGTCTGTTTATTTTTGAGAATGTCTGCGGCTGAGATTTACGTGAAACAAACCAAAAGAAGACAAACGTCAACACCTCGGCTGACAAATGCAAAACAAAGGGCTTTATCCTAAACTGAAAGTCCTTTTTGCCTGCAGGAGGATGCCTGCTGTCCCACTTGCTGCAGAGGAAAGGCAGGAACGCAGGAACTCGGGAGAGCTCCAGCCACACCTCGCAGTTTGTCCTCCCATCCCAGCCTGGGTGGGATGCAGCTGCCGAGATGTTTGTTTATCAAACTCCCCGGCTTTGCTCATCGGGCTCTGCTGCCGGAGCTCACAGCCGAGTCCTTCCCCTGCCCCATCCCAGGGACTCCTGCAGCCCGTGGGGAGCCGGCAGAGGGAAGGCTTTTCCCCCTGTGCCGAATAACAGCTCCATTTTCAGCACTTCATTAACCATTGCAGCTGCAACAGGCCCACTTTAAGCGGGGAAATGAAAAACAAACCAAACCAAAACAAAAAAACAAACACAAATCTCTTGATGCATCAACGCTGCATCAAGTTGCCGCATCCAGCATTAAGGAAGGTACAATTCTTTACACCATTTTTAAAGCTTTTAAAAATACCCTTTTTGCCTCAATGTATACAGCTGACAGATACAACCAACTTCCCTCATCCCTCCAAGTTTCAGTGTCCAATCAGTCACTGTGATCTGGATCTGGGTCTCTCGAAAATCTGAATTTCAGAATGGACCACAGCCTTCTGCACTCTGCCTGTCCCCGTAACAAAATCGATGCTTGAGGGACCTGTTAGTATATGCAGTTTGCAGCTCATCCAGTTTGGGGTTTTCCCTAATCACCTCAACCTTAGGCTACAAAATATCACTAAGGGGTTTGCAATAGGTTCACGTGCATGTAAGAAAAACAACTACAGAAAGTACAAACCTCCGAATTTGACTATTCAGCGAAGAAATTTTAGTTTTCCTACAAAAGGGGTTTTTTCCCCTTTTTTTTTTCTTTTTCTTAAAGAAGAGCTGTTGCCTGGGCCATTCAATTTGCATTAGTAAATGAATTATGCACACAAGCTGAGAGTCACACTGTGAAGCGATGCTTTGAATAGAATATAGGATGTATTGGATTAGGGAAAACTTAGACTACACAAAATCTCAGTTGTTTCATTCAGTAGATTTGCTAGAAAAGGACTTTTTTTCCCTAATCCTACCAGCTGAGACTGACTGTGCATCCTTAAAGCTGTTTTTATAATTATATAATAAGAATTTAAAATCTCATAAACCTTGATTGAGCACAGAACTTAGGCAATTCATGGATTTTCCTGTCACTTATGAGCTCCCATTTTCAAACAGCTGTTAAAGCATCCTGCCATGTGTGATACCTGGATAGGAACATGATAAGAAAAGGAAATCCAAGAGGGGGTTCCCACAGGAATTTTAAGTTGCTGCTCACTCCTAAGTGGTGCAAGAGTGTAATTCACAGTTTTATATACACACACCCGAAAAATGATGGTTGGCTCAATGAACTTCTCTGACAAGGGACCATTCTGTGAATCTACCAGGATGAAAGGTGGAGATGGTGACAACAATTATGGAAATAAATAAAGCCAAATAAAAGAGATACTTAAATTTGAAAGGGACACAAATGGAAGGACCCTTATTAAAATGTTCTAAGCTGTGAAATTGCCTCTTTAAGGGAAACTATGTTCAAAAACATATATATTTTTACTCTCGCTAACAAAATCCTCCCCACCCCAATCAAACTGTGTTTATCTCTGATGACAGAGATTTTGACAGTCCAGCTTCCTTCATTTGACTTGGATATTTCCTAGAAGCACAAAACTGGCAACTGCAGAAAGGTGAGTTTCTTGATTGCCAAGCAAATGGACTGCATCGTCCTGGCAATGGCTGTCTTGTCCACACTGACCTAAAGGGAGACCTCTGGGGGGAAGAGGGTTGAACATAATGTCACAAAAACGCTGTATTTTTGCAGCTGAACTGCACATCATGCCCTGCACCCTGTGTTTTTGCAGCTGGAATACCTAATTTGTCTTATTATCCACACCGTATAGAATCTCACACAGAACACTGTCATAGAGGTATCAGGCAAACACAAATGTGTATAAACTCTGCAATATGTTTTGCCCTCATTTTAATTGTTGTCCTAGCACAAAATTGCCTCAATCAGCCTGATGCAGGGCAGAGAATCACCTCTGACAGGTACGTGAGTGCTGCAGGGACGGGAGCTGAGCACAAGTGACATCTTACAGAGCTTGTTACTCCACTGGGTGGGTAACTTTGGTACTGGCAGTGAGCTGCACATGCTCTGACTTGGCTTAATGGGGCCAAAATCTTGATGAGGAGCTCCAAAACCAGGAGTAAACTCTCAGCTAAACAGCAACAGGCAACAGGATGGTTGGCAGAGATGAGTCAGTGCTCAGACCCCAAAGCTTCAGCTTTAACCACACACTCATGTGGAGGAACACACTGCAGGCAAACGCTGCACACTGCAAGGATGGGAGTTTGGAGCTGGTTCCTTCTCCTCGCCCTCATTTTAAAACAGAATGCCTTAGAAACCCCAAGAAATATTGTTCTTAAAGGCCAGAAAACTACTATGGACTATTCAGGGTTCTTCTGTGTCTTAGAAGTGTCCCATTCACTACAAGCTCAAGGGCACCACCCTGAGAAAGGGGAGCAGAGTGTGAGCATTTTGGGGGAAATTTCTCTAACTTCAGGTTCATACCTGTGGCTGATCCTCACATAACTAACACAGAATGTGTGCTTTTGTATCTCTGAAGCTCCACCTGCACAAACAACCAAATGTTAACCGTGATCTGCCCGTGTCCAAGGGGACATCCACTGATCAGAGCACTGTGCAAACAGGTTATAGACTGCATTTTAAATGTCACATTGCATAAACCCACCTGCTTACCTAACAAAACTCAGCACTCCTTGCCCACACCCAATCTCAGCACACTCTCCCAGCCCCTAATTTAAAAAAAAAAAAAACAACAACAAACAAAACAGGGAGATGGCTACCCCTACTTATCGTTGTCTAAACAACACCAGTTTTAAAAGTAGAGCTCAAGGAACTTTGTGCAAGAATGTTTCTTTGTGCTGGATGTCTTTTCTGTAGCAAAACCAGTGTCTTTTGCTGCCCAGTCATTGCCAGAGATCTTTCAAGTGAGGATTACAGTTTATTATTCCAAATACACCTCGAGATAAGGAAAAAAAAAAAACCCTCACCAAAAGCCCCACAAAAAAAACAACCAACAAAGCCCCCTCAGAAAAAAACAAAAAACCCCAACCAACCAAGAAACCTCCAGACTCATTTGAAATATCTACATTGCTGTCTGTTTATCTTCACTTAAATCAGCTTGTCTTCACTTAGATTCTTATCTTATTTGGGTTGCTATGGTAACTGCATAGTTTTTAATTTGCAAAGAGAAGAGTGTAGTACTAAATGCTAATTGAACACTGGGAGCCTGGGAGCCTCCCTGATGTCTTTTTACAGACTCGTAGAAACATTTACCAGACGTGGGAAGAGACTGAAACTTGTGGAAAATGGCAGGAAAAGAAATCACCTTATCTACTCCCCTGGTTTCTATTGGAGAAGATTAAATACATTTTACTTTACAAATAGCTAGTTTGAGGAATATAATCATATTTCAGTGCGGGTTTTTTCCCAGTATTTCCCATGGAAGAAAATGGAAGAGTCTCACTGGCATATGTAAAAAACTACTCAAACAAGGGAACGACATCTCCTCTTTTTTTCCCTTTACTCCAACCTGACAGTGAATTTCTCTGAGGGCTTCTAGATTTAGCCTCATGCACTCCTCTCCCCTGGATGCTCTGCTACACCCGTCTCATGGGAATTCAGGAGCTGCATCTATTTCAGATTCAAGAAGAGGTTGTCGGAAAAAAAGTTTGCGTACAAAAAGGGCAAAGCAGACTCCTTTAGCCTTTGACAGAGGATGACAGCTCTTCCACGATCACATCAAAGACTGAGGGGTGCAGCCAAACCGAGATGCAGCAGCAGGTTTTCACTTTCTACACTGACTATTAATCTCTTTAATAGAGGCAAAGCTCTTTCAGGGCTGACACCCTGATATGAATTTTGCAGGACTCTCTGCCCTTCCCAGCTTAGCACCACTAATTAATAGTTCCTGTGCTGAGCCCCTGTGGTGATTAGCAGGGCAGCTCTGGCTGCAGGGGGTGATGCCAAGTCATTAGGTGCTGCGATATCACAGCCTGGGCGTCTCGGAAGCGCTGGCCCCGTGTCCAGGAGCCGAAATGGGAGAGCAGCAGCATCAGCAAGGCTGCCGCGTTATCCAGCGCCGGCACCGGCTCCACGCTCCTGCCTGCTGAGATAAATCCCTGCCCAGCTCCCTGGTTCAGCACTCTCCTCCTGCTGAGTTAAGGCAAAGTGCTCGTGGTTTCTTGCTGAACACGTGTAGTTGCCTGTGCGGATGCCAGGAGGTTAACAAAGCTTGACAGCTCAGCTGGTGCTCCCTGGAACCCGCCCGCTCCTAGGGACAGGAGTGGCACCTGCCCTCTCCAGGGCAGAGGGCCAGGCTTGCTGACTGCTGCTGTGCTTTCAGGCAAGCGGCCCTCTCTGCTTCTAAGGGATTTAGCCCTTGGACTTGTCTAGGTACAAAGAATAGACACAAGTCCTGTGTGTGAACCTCAGCCTGTGCTGCACTCTCTGCAGCAGGATTACCTGAAAGATGCCTACAACCCTCTCCTGAAATTAGTTCCACTTGAGGCTGAGCAGGCAGAACTCAACACACCTGAGGCCAGTCCAGTGCCATGTCTGCATGGCCCAATCCTCATCAAGCCGTGGAAAGCCCTCTGTACTCCTCACCCATGTCCTCCAAAACCATTCTCCAGGGCAGCAAGCCTTGCAAGTGGGTTTGTTTTTTTTTTTTTCTGAGTATTTATATGTGCGTTTACACATGCTGTAAGGTGAAATATTTAAGATGTAACCTGTATGTTCAAAGCAAACCATAAAATCTGCTGTGGCTTACCTGCTAGTTTTCAGAAAAAAGAAGCAAGTGTCATTTCCCTCTTGAACACATCAACAAATCAAGAATTCCAAGCACTTCTTCTGTGACAGCAGGGGAAACATAAACCTGGAGCACCTTTCTCCTTACTTGCTTGCTGCTATTTGATTCATTTATTTATTCAGCCCAAACTGTGAGAAAAGCTTTCTGCTTGAGGTTATTAGACTACAGAAAATCTGTTAAAAAGTTATCAAGCCTTGCCATAAACATGTCAAGATGAAGTGAATAAACGATGCATCCAGGGAGTTCTTGTTCTGGTAGTTACTTTTAGTCAGTATTTAAAAACTGCACCAAATTTAAAATTTGAGCCGGAATTTCCCAAGCTCTCTGAAGCTGCATCTTGAAATACCTCTGCTAAATTAGACAGCTTGATAGGAGCAGAGAGAAATCCTCTACCAGGATGGCTTTATCTGCCATCTGTTGTGGAAGAGGCAGGTCAGGCATTTTTTGAGTGCTCTCTAGACCTGGGGAATCATGTCTGAAGCTGCATGCTTGTGCACAGACGGCTAAAAGCAGGTTAGGGGTTACTAACATACAACAAAGAAAGATGATTTTACAACAAACTGTGACATTTCACAGCAATTTTCAAGACATCAATAGAGAGAAGGGATGAAAGGTGTTCTAGAAGTCTTTTTCTTTTTTTTTTTTTTTTTTTCCTGGGCAGAAAGAGATGAATTAATTTCATTTCACCCACAAATTTTTCCTGAGCGACAATTCAAGTCTTTCTGTCCCCTCTGCTGGTCCACTCTTCATGACACCTTTCCAAGGAATCTAGACCTAAATATTCCCCACTGAATACTTGCATAGATCAAGCACAAATCTGGAACAACCCTGAAGCTGTGAAAGGGAGACAGGTCACCATCCCCTTTCCTGTCCAGCTGCAAGTGCATTGCATTTTTGGGGAGAGGGGGAGAAGGCTTGAAAGTAGGAAGCAAAATAAAGTAATGGAAAATATTTAATGAATTCCAGATGATTCACCAACTGCTCAGCTAGAAATGCAGAGGGGAACTGACAGACAGAGAAGGAAATGCAAATTAGATAAGCAATAAAGCAGGAGAGCTGCACAGCCCCAAATTCTCTTCAGATTTCTCAGAAGTCAGTGTTTAGATTTGGCTTTGAATTGACATAATGGGCACATTTTACTTGATGTCTTACTAGCAGCCGAGCCAAATCACAGTGCACTTTAGTGCTCCAGTGTTCTAATAAGTATTTGCTTCAAAGCAGCAGTTCAGATCTCCCTGTGAATTTTGTCAAGTACACATCATATCAAAGGATAAGCATTTGTCAAAGCCTTTATTCAGCCACAAAGCAGGGGGAAGGTTTGTTTAAAGAATGTCAAGTTGCACCTGCTGGCTCACACAGGGAGGATGAAAGGCACGACTGGAATGTCTGTCACTGTTGAATTTTTATTTTTCATTTCTTAAAGTATTTTTAACCGACGTGAAAGGACTTGTTGTATTACAAAAGCAGAATGTTGCCATAAGCTATTCAGAGCCCTTCAAATGAGAAGATAATAGATTTGTGGCTAATAAAGTGGTGCTTGTCTGTGAAGCAAAAGAGTGGAATTAGGCTGGCACGTTAACAAGATGTGCATGCTAAAGCAGCCTGGAGTATTGCACAGCCTTTGCTATGGCAGACTTTCAAGATATTAACCCATAAATTTGCAGTAAATGTGAGATTGTCCTTTTGCCTTCGTGGGCAGAGAACCAGGATCCACAGCCCTCGTGGGGTTTGGCTTCCCTCTGGGTGTGGTGGGGGTGAGGAAGCTTTGTTTTCATCCTTTAGTTTCACCCAGAGTGATTTCCCCAGCACAGGGAGCTGGGGCAGACAGAATCCCCTTCCCAGGGCAGGTTGGGGAGCACAGCTCTGGTAGAGCATGGCTGAGACCTGCCTTTTGTACAAATAAATCCAAAAGCACACAAGAAAATCTAAACCTTCAGACGTCCATGTCCTCTAAGCTCAGTGTCTGCTTGTAGCATAAATTATGAGCATGTGCATGGAATGAAACTGCTTTTTTTTTTCTAGGAAACAATAGTTTCTAGAAAAAAAAAGAAAAGAGAGGGAGACAACACATACCTACATCAGGGTAGATTCATGTTACCATGAGAGTATTTCACAGACTGAGCCTTTCTGTGCCTCTTTCCATGCTGCTGGCCAGGGAGAACCTCACCTCTGTTCCTGGTGCAGGGCTTTGGCAGGGGGAACTCTAAAAAGAATGAGGTGCCGAGATCCTTTTGCAGGTGAGCTCGGCTCCACAGCAAGGAGTCACATGAAGAAGGATTGCCTACAATGGGATGCAGACACTAGAGCCATTTAATAAACCTCAGCTATTATCGCAAGAGCACATGGAATGTCAGGGAGGAGAAAACAGGGCTGCCTTTGCTGCAGTCCCACACCACTTTCTCCTCTTCCCTGCACAGCAAGGGATTACAGAGTGGAAAGTAACATTAGGCAGCACTGCTCCAATCAGCCAGCCTGAGAACGAGGGACTCAGAAAACCAATTAGAGAGGCTCTTCTGGTTTCTGTCATCCACGTTATTAACAACTGCCCTCAAAATTGTTTCCCAGGCTTTGTCTTTTGCTGTTCTGAAGTTCATTTTTAAGTTATTGCCTCTTTTTATCTACACACCACGTTGGGAAAGTGCAAGTCGCTCCTGATTTGCAAACAACTACTTAAAAGCTGCTGATTACTGCAGAGGTTACCTTGCTTTCATTTTTAGGAGAGTGTTCACACAAGTGTCTCCAAAGTCCAGCTGGCTATAAGGAAAACAAGTTACCAAATCAGATAGCGGGGGTTTTTTTGCTTTTCAGGTGTTAAAACACTGCTTTGAGCAGCCCTCAGAGACCAGCTGTGCCCTGGAGACAGTTTATCTTTCCTAAAACCTCAGCAGAGGAGATAGGTAATGCAGAGCTACTGATGGCAACACACAGAGCATTTCTCTGTGAAGGTACAAGCCCTAATTAGAACTTGGCTCGAGCCAAGCCCTTGGATCAGGTACAGCAAAACTCTGCTGCATCCTGAGTCCAGACACAATGTTTAGACATGATCCAATTCCCAGTCCAGCCCAGCATTGTGCTCACTTGGAAGGGGATGGGACTCATCGCTAATTGGAGCCAGCCCGGTCGGAGGCTGTCCAAAGTTGCCATCTGCTGCCTGATCCACGGCCTGATGGAAAGAGTTTGCTGCTCTGCCTTGCTCTTCCAGGAGGAGGCTGGAAGTACCAGCAGTTTCTGCAACCAGTAAAAAACCCCTAAAGTAAAAATCCCAAACCAAGCAGTTATACCTATATCTAGCTTGTTTAGCAATTTTTATTTTCTTTATGTTTTCAGATTTATGAACAGGCTTAAAGCATATCCCTCACACCTCCAAATCTTGGTCCCCCGAACCCCTTCCCAACATGTTTACATTTCTTAACCATACATGGAAAATATTACAGGCTTCTCTCGGGAATTACTCATTTCATTCATCCACATCCCCTTCAGCCTTGAAAAAAGAAACATTTTGCAAATGAGTGGACTGGGGGACCGTGTTCATGAATTTTCTTAGCTAAAAGGGTTGTACATCTTCACAGGGTGGACACTTCTTGCCCATTGCCTAATACTCAGCACAGTATCCTGTGCCACAGCTTCTGCAAGGCATCATCTTCCCTAGGCTTCCACTACAGGATGAAAAGGATTTTCCATCATCATAGTCCTAAAAATCCATGCCCAGAGGTGCTGGGCTCAAGGGAACAGGGAAGAGGCTTCTAAAAGATACCTGTGGCAGAAAGGAAGGGTAATAAAGGTGGAAGGAGAAGAGAGGAATTAGGAAACAGCAAAATATACCAGAAACTGTTTGACTCTTCTTACCCTGCTGTCTCTGGATGCACTGAAAAGCAAAAAGCAGAAAAAAACCTCCCCCAAAGCTGATTTCTTTCTTCAATCTTGATATTTAAAAAAAAAAGTTCGGCCATGTATTTTTTCTGTTTCTGATGAACTAAAGATGTTTTTACTAAGTCCCTTTGATAGCAAATGATATTCATAAACTCTTCTGTCTGTAACCTAAAATTCGTCTGGTTATAAGGCTTAAGAACACATTGTAAGCTCCAGCCAAGGCTTATCCCATGACTAAATCATGTTAAGTTTCCTCTGCTGTATGGTTTGTTTTAAGCTGAGTATTTGTTCTGTGCTTTTAGCATCCACCAGACAGCTCCATGAAGCTGTTCCAGGGATACAGGGAACCTAAAGGCAATGCCAAAGGTGCATGATATAGTAGTAAATTTAATTAAATGGATAGATAGAGAGAAGCTTTATTAGCATCCTCATCAGGAGGATAGATACAATCATAAATGATTTGGGTTGGAAGGAACTTTAAAGATTTGGTTCCAACCCCACCATCACAGGCAGGGACACCTTCCCCTATCCCAGGTTGCTCCAAGCCCGATCCAGTCTGGTCTTGAACGTTTCCAGGGATGGGGCATCCACAACTTCTGTTCCAGAGCCTCAACACCCTCAGAGTAAAGAATTCCTTCCTATTAATTAATCTGCATTGATGGGAGTGGGTCAGAAGTGACCAAAAAATTGATGGGAAAATACAAACTGGTTCTGGCTTGCTTATCTCTTATCTCTAAGCTTGCCATCAGAGTAGCTGAATGCCTGACTTGAATTTTTGGGGATTTTTGTGCCTTTTTCTCCCCACCTGTTTTTATTTTTTTAATACAGTGACAACACTTTAAGCAATTGTCTCTCCTGTCCCAACCCTACCTTTTAAATTAGATTTAAATCTATTCTTTTAAATTGCAGTCACAGTTCTGGAGGATTTTTGTAAAGAGGAATATTTCCAGCTCTAGCCTCCCAGAACAGCACATCTCAAGTCCTGACACAGTTTAAAAGTCAGCAAACTGTACCTTTAGATCTGAAATCCGTGAACCAACTTCTTTAGCAAAGCAAATTCCCATGGAAAATGTCCCATTCCTGTGACAAGTCCGCCTTCCTATGGCCTCCCCAGCTTGTGTGAATTACTCCATATTTAATATCTTTTAAAAACACTATATCTCCTTTCTCCTATCCATTTCTGGACCTGGGACCTCCAAGGCTCACCTAGTTTTGTGGATAAGTTAGGGAAGTAGATATGATATCATGATGGTCCAGCATTTTAGTTTAACAGTTTCCAAGCATTTATGAAAAAAATTTCTCCTCATGATAACCTTTAAATCCTGTTTGCTTTTCCTTAGAAATCTCAAACTACATAAAAAATATTTAGCTCAGTCTTGCCCTCATGCAAGGATCTACTTCTTAATCACAACAGAATAATTATATTTTAACTGGAACTCTTTCAAGGACCTACTTTACGCTGGGCTCCTAGATAACCATTTGCACATTTTTGACTCTTACATGTGGCAAAGTCAACCTTAAATTTAGGGAGACCTCTCATGCACCATTTCTGGGTGTCTGGCAAACAAATATCTCAATTCAGGCAAAATTAATATGTGGGGGCTTAAGCAAGGAAGCTTATATCATTCAAGAGCATGCAAGGTGAAAATGAAAATGAAAGGGCCTGCCCAGAAAAAAAATCTTGAATTTATCAGGTTTTCTTTAGTTAGAGCAAGGCATTTTCGTGTTATCTTTAAGAACATCACTTCTGACAGGAAACATTTGTTTCCTTATGGTCTGGGCTACTGGACCTATGTTGGGATTAAAACTGAAAAATTAGGAATGCTCTTTTTTCCTCTTTTTAATTAGGAGAGTTGTGAGCCAAGCTCACAATGCAATAAAAATGTAATTTGTGGCAAAACAGAGGAGGCATTGCTAAATTAATTTTTATGATGTACAAACCCTTGGGACAGCAGGGGGACCAAGCAAGGAACACAAAACTGTTTGTTTGTTGCTGTTGTACAGGTTTCAGCATAAAATTAAGTCCCTTGGAGAATTGCTGAGAAGCTGATGATTTTGTGATGTTGTCATTCATCAAATAAAGAACATTTCTGTTTCTGTAGTAGCCACAGCCTGATTTCGATTATTTCCAGCACGTATGAAGAACTCCCTTCTGAGATTTGTTTGTTTTGCTGGCTTCCCAACAAGAAAACAACATGAATTCAAATTTTTAACTGAAAGGTGCAGTTTTCTCCTGTTTTTAATTGCAAGAGATCTCTTGGGGAGTGGCTGTCAGAGGAGATTATGAGCAGCTTTTAGAGTCCAAGTGAAATTAGGGTGGTTAAGTGACAATTTGGAAATCCAATAGGACAACTGGTGGCTGTAATCTGCAAATACTTTCAGTGTCTGTAGGAATTTTTTTTGAGAGCAGAATTGAAAAAACCAAACAGCCCCATAATAACTATTACCATATATATGAGAAAACATGAAAGATGTATTGAGATTATGAATTCTGAAGCTTATATTTTGTCTAATTTATTTTTAGTGGCTTAATGGGGGACAAGCACTTACTGATTATTTACCCTATTTGAAATTTACTGAAGACAACTTTGCTGCAGCAGTTTCTGCCAACAACAGGCTTCATAATCATAAAAATCTCTACTAGGATGAATGACAGAAATTAATGTTAATCCTTTTATTGCAGAGCATTTCTTGTCTAGCTCTTGTTTAACATCTTTCTTTAACATCTATACCACTAAAGCAAGCATTAAAAAAATTTATATAGAATTGGATGTTTTCTATGTCCTTCTAAAGGATCTAAAAACTTTTTCTGCCATTTTGGCCTGTAAAGGGAGTTGAAACTTCTACACTGATAGCATTTTTTTCTGTGGAAAACTTATGGTCCAAGATACTTTTTTTTTGCTACTGAAAGAGATTTCAACATTTTCCAAGTGCTACAAGCAGCTGCATCAGCCTTTCTGTTTCCTGGAACTTGGTGAGTGTGGACAGATTGAGGAATGCTTGGAAACTCGCTTGGTAATTTTTGACTTAGAAAGCTAATATTTGCCAGGTTGGGGAAAAAAAGGAAAAAAAAAAAGAAAAAAAGAAGAAAGAGTGGTAGAATTTATATCACTTCTACTGTTTTGGATGGGTAATCCTAGAATTAACACTTTCAATCTGTAATAATTATTTAGTATTTGATTGCAGCACTGCTGGGTGTTCTGCCTTAATGCAGATAGGAATTATACACATAGACATTTAAAAAACCCAAAAAAACCCCTAAAAACCAAACCTACTGTTCCAGCATTAAAACTAAAAGCAAAATATCTGAATTACAGCTGCCCTTTGAAATGTTGACTCAGCCCCCCCCATAATATTTGCATTATGATACAGTCTCTAATTATATACTCAATTTTCTCACCTAATAGGACACCACCCACGCAATTACAAAGGCCAGAGGTGAATTTGAGGATTTAATATTTGATATTTTCCTGTACCCTAGCTGTTTCAAACATAGTCCTGCATTAATTTCACTGCATGCAGTTTAAATTCTTCTTTCAGTCTATTTATATTTTTAAAAAATCTCTGTCCTTCACTAAAACCAATTAGAGATTAAAAGTCTATTGATGCAGACATTTATTTATTTTAGCAGTAATATATCTCTGGTTTGGTCTCAGTACTTCTATTGGTAGGTACTGCATAATTTCACTGCTTTTATAGTTTTCAGTCAAAATATAATTATGGACAGTTTTCGTCTATCTTTTTTTGTGCATTGATCTTTCACCCTGCGGAGGCTTTTCCCTCATGGTTTTAAAGCAAATGAAATAATAGACAGCCAGAATAACTCCTGTCAAAACAGCAAACAAGATTAATCCCAAAATTAATCCAGAGTTCACCTCTAATCTGCACTGTAATCCACTTTTCATCTGTGCCTGTCATTATATCATCTGCTTATGGTTCATTTACATTAAAATCTTGCAATTCTCCTATTAAACGTGCCTTCTCCAATTTTTTACTCATTTTCATGACTGAAATGTATGAATATCAGGCTGATGCCCTGTGCTAGACAAAGGATACATGTCTGGATGAGTTTATCAGAGTGACTAATCTAGTTTGATCTACAGCTGTGCTATAACAAAAGACATTTTCTATGTATTTCAATGTGTTTCATGGTTACTTTAATATTATTTTTTTTTTATCCTTCAGTATTATAGATACATATAAATACATGGGTCATTTTTCTCTCTCCATTTTAAATAACTTTTATATTTTGGGAGTGGGGGAAGGTTAAGACAAAATGTTGTGAGGTTTTTTTTGTTTCCTTTTGGGATTTTTTTTACTACCACCTCTGAAGCGACACCCTTGCTGACACTGGAGCTTAAAAGTATCTCCTCCTATTTATTTATTTATAAAACTGAAAAGCCTTTTCTTACCTATTTTAATATGCAAATTCTAACTGAGATAGACTTCAGCCACTCTTACATTTTCTTTACATATATTGATTTTGGATTTCAGATTTTGGAGATAAAATTCTTCTTGCAGCCCCACAATCTCATGTGGATCACAACACTGGGATAATTAAAGACATTCTGGCCCATCCAATATCAGAATGTCAAATATTAATCTAAACTCCACATCATTTAGCCTGCTAAAGTTTGCCTTTCTCAAAAGGGTACTCTGCTATTTATTAATTTCTGAAATTTCAGCTAAGCAAGAGTTAAGCATCAGTCATTTACTCTGAAGTTATTTTCTACATCCAACTCTTTTACGGGCCTCATTACTCTATGGCAAAGGACTATAAGGTTTGCAGGCCAAAGAGCTGTCTTCAGACACCAATGACAGCAAGATTATCCCCATTTTTAAACTGAAGATCCTGTTCTTTCCTAAGACCACTTCATATTCTGTTCTTAATACAATTCTCTTACAGTTTCATTCCACCTACAGGCGAGGAAGAGAACATGAGCAGTTGAGCAAATTTTCTTTGAGAGGACAAGTTTTGAAAACTACAAGCAGGTTCCTCAAAGGAGTACCACACATTTTTACACAGAGATTTACTCTAGGACAGCCATCCAAAGAACACAAGAGAATTGCAAAAGACCGATATAATTTGAGTACAACACGTATTCTTCAGCTGAAGTACTTAAAAAATGATTCCTCCAATCTTTCTATTATTCCATAGCTGTCATGGTCAGGCACGCTCCTGTAGAGGGAAGCAGCTCCTCAGGTATCTAGGAGCAGTCTCCAGAAGGGTTTGGAACAGGACCCCATTCCTAAATTTAATTTTTCACTCAAATTTTATCTGGTGCTGAATAAGATGTCTGTTGTGATTTTTGCATTCTAAAGATCAGACAATTTGATCTACTGCAGTGAAGTTGCCGGCCTCCCTTCTCAGGATACAGACACAGGCAGAAAAACCTTCCATAAAAAGCGTACAGTTCAGCTCTGGCAGGATGTTTTCCCTACCTTAAAAATCTGTGTGTCATCTAGATTCAGTGATTAATGGCATAAAATAAATGTGTGGAGTATTAAATAACTCAGCAGACGATAACATGACGGGACAAGTGGGATATTGTTTTCCCTCTCCGAGAGGGAATTGTTACTCCCTCTAATCTGCAAGCTGGTATAAGAAAAAGACTATAACTATATGTAGTGTGGAGGAGGGGCAGATTTGCTGTCAGAGGAGACTGTAATGCCAGAGGACATGAAAAATAATTCGCTTCACACACTACAGCTTAACTTAGACCAGTATATTGGCAATAAAAGGATAAACAAAGAATCATACATGGAAAAGTGTGAGAAACTCCAGTGGACCAATTGTCTTCTGGGCCAGGACTCATTAAATGATTTTGGCTCCCTCTCTGTGATCCTTGCTGTGCTCAGTCACCCCTGTACAGGACAGGAGGGATCTAGGAGAGCCTTCAGACCTAACACACACAATTTCTACGTGGACTTCAGGGCACGGTGAGCATTTTACTTAAGGAAGAAAAGACATCACCAAGAATTTGATAAACATTTGCAGAGTGGATTACTGTGTGCCCCACACTGTCACATCATTATTATAAGCCATATCCAGGGTATGGTTAAAAAGAGCCAATTATTGCTCCCATGTCTGACTGCTAACTCAGATTTAGCTGTAGCTGAGGAGCTGGAGTGGTTCTATCTGTAAGCTTCAGACCACGCTTATCTCAAAACAGAACAAGAACTCAAGTCACAGCTGCTGCATCTCGTTCTTGTGTTTCTGACGGGATAACTGAAGCTAATAAAAAAAAAAAAAACAAAAAAACCCCAACCTGGAAAACAAACAAACAAACCTCAAACCAAACAAGCACAAAGACATCCCAGTAGGCCTTATACTACAAACAGAAGGAGTGATCAGAGTGCACCTCCCGAATGGAAACTGAAAAGCTGGTTACCAGAGGCTGAGTACAAAAAAAAAAAATTCTCATGGGTTCATCTCATTTACCCTTCCATTAAACTCCCAAGGTAATTTTTCCCCAGTGAAGTCCAGGAAGGAATAAAAGCTCAAGAACTACCTCGATGCTGACTCTTAGAGCAAAATAAACTATTTAGCTTCACATGCACACACATACATATACATATTTTCATATGTACATATTTTATGTCACTCTCTTTCTCCACCACCTGTACTTTTCTGACATTTAATTAATGGCATGTCTCTGATGTCAAAACAAACGTAAAATATAGCTGCATGTAGGGAATGCAAACCCTAATTAAGATTAAATTTTGGATATAACATAAGACAAGCTTTACATTTTCATTGGGAGAATACTACAGTTTATAAAATATTCCCAGATGTGCCTTTGACTCTCTAAATATCTCTCTGTCTTGAAGAACTGCAGCTTAAATTAAAAACTGCAACAGTCATCTTCTGTGCAGGAAGTTTCCCTCTTGGAATCTTAGACAATATTTACCACTGGCCTGATTCCACTGACTTTGGTGAAGCTCAGGGTGAGGTGGAACACACCATCTTGAAAGCATTAAAGTTGTGGGAAATAAATTCAGACATAATTAATTTTGCTTTTAATTTACACTGAGGAGCAATGATCTTAATTCTGGACATCTTGAATCTACCCCAGGAAACTTCAGAGATAAGAAATTGGAAGCAATAAAAAAAAAGTCAACATTTATTTATGGTTGGATTCCAAACACAGTATTCAATCATCTTTTTCCCTCACAGTTCAGTAGGACTATTTGTCAAGTAAAATGTTACTTAGCATGAGTAGATCAGAGGCTATTCTGTGTCATTTCACCATGAAAATAATATTTATAAAAACATATAGAAAGGATTGTGCAAATATTTCTGGTTACTTGTATAGAACCAGTTGCAAGGACTGGGGAAAAAGCAAACCTGACCCCTCCACCCCCAAATAAAACCATGGAAGTAGACACCCAGACTTTCCTCAAGACTCCAGAATAAATCTCTTCTTTTTCCCTCATGTGACAAAACCTTTTATTTAGATTCCCAGTATTTGTTGTCATAATGCTCTGGCAAATTTGAAGGTCTGCAGGGTTCTCGGCAGAGATCCCTTATATGTTATTAAAAAGCACCTGTGTGGGCACTCCTGGTAAAATGCCTTCTAATGGAAACCACGTGTGCTAAGCACACTGTGCGTCCCAAAGGGGGAATAATTAAAACCAGTTACTCACCAGAAAAAAAAGGAAAACTTAAGGCAGAGCATCCTGACAGACAGTGTGCAGCTTTTGTTTTCATTTTGCCACACAGGTACAAAGCAATGATCTCGTGCCTCCTTTAATAGGCCAAGAACACATTTCCAATACTGAAAAAGTCCTGATCCAGAGGATGAAGGTACCAAAAGGTCACCACCTGAATTTGCACCCTCTGTATCAACTAAGTGGAGTTCAAACCTTTTGCCAGGACAAAGGTAGCAATAACTCTGCATTTCTGTTTAAATTTTTGTGCTCAAACGTCAAGTAGCAAAGATACTGAGATTTATTATTCTCCCCCTCACTTACCTTCCAGGGGGAAAAGCCAAAAACTCCATGGGGACAAGACAGTGGCATCAGCAAACACAGCCTGAGCCCTCCCCACACACTTCAGGACACCCTAAATCCAACAAGGCAATTGTCTCAGCATCCCCAGGGGAGTCCAATAATTTGACTTGTGCCCTGTGCTCTGCTTGTGAAAATAACTCATGCAAAGCTCTGTTTTTCATCAAACCTAACAGGGAAATTTTCCAAGCCTTCAAAGAGATCTTGGTTCTGATGGGAACCGTTGTTGGGAGCAAGGGTTTAAGAACAAGGCATGTGATATTGTGCCATGTGTCCTAGCCAGGCTTTGTGTGTGCCTGCCCTTTTGCCTCGTGTTTCGTAATTGGAGATAGAAATCTGGTTTTCCCCATTGCTGCACACCACAACTTTTAATGTTATGGCAACTGCGTAACATTAAAAACAGCTGAACCAAAGGAACCTTTTTGTCCCAGCTCCTACAGACTCATCTAATCTGGAAAACCAGAGACAAATATACTTGTTGTACGATCCTGAGCTGTTGCTGCTTCTCTTGGTCAGAGTAAAGCACATGTTTGTTTCAGCCTTGCCTTCTCAAAGTGCCCACCTTGCCTTTCATGAAAATTGTGGAAGAGTGATTCCCAAAATGCTGAGCATTTCCTGGGATTTTTAAACATCTGTAAATGACATGCGCTATCTCTGAACAATGATAAAGAGCTAAGAGAAATTAAAATCCAAATCTATTGGGCTTTTTCAATAGTGAACACTTGGCTTTGTGTAATTGATAACTTGGGAAATTGTAGAAATTAATGAAGGAAATATAATTTGCAGTTAGGAAAGATTTAATGCTCACGATCCGAGATTGCCTAAGGATATAGTTTAGTTTTGGGTCAGGTTCATAAGCACTAGATCTGAATGCTATTGTCACAGAGACAGTAACCTAAAATAGGATAATTCGGACGAGATCAGGCTGTACAGATGGAATTTGATGATCTTGATCTGAATAAACTTGTTGTAAACTGAGTTTCTTTCATAAGGCTTTTAGCAAATACAGATGGGATATAACATTCTCATTTTAAATTCAAAAAACATTATAAACAGACTTAATTCTTAGCTTCACAGTATTAAAGAAGAAAAAAGGTTGATTTTAGATACTGGTTTTGATCCATCAACCAAGTGATGTTGGTCAAACTTCATGGAGTAGCTCTTTTTCCAAGATCAGCTTTTCAGCCTGCTCTGTCAATTTAAAAAACATACTGGAAGACTGCAGGAGAAAAATGTTTGCCAGCCCAAACTGACTCTTCACAGCAATATTTTATGCCAGCTGTACAGAAAAAAGTACTAACCCTGTGCTGAATAACCTCCTGTTCAAAACTATTCTGAATTGAACTGGGAAAGTAAACCAGTAGGGAATTTTCTAACAATCGCTCTTCTACAAATGCAAAGATTAATGTCAGACTTCAAATTATTTTTTCACTCATCCCTCCTTGAATTATTACCAAAGACACTTGAGAATAAATCCAACAGCTACTTCTGTAATCTTCGCATAATTGAACTTCTCAAAGGAACAGTGAAAACTCTTCCCACAAACTAGAGATGATTGTAAGAGACCTACCTTCTCCTTCTCTGGCCCTCAAAGCACTGTGGATAACTTTTGTGATAGCAAGACAGTCCTTTGTAGAGGGTCAATCAAATTTAAGTTGCTTAAAGAGCTGTTTTTTCCCATCAGATCCCTGAGTGTTTAAACTCCCAGTGCAGAGTGCCTACAACCTCTCAAATCACTGCTGCTCTTCATGCTCATGACCTGCCTGATGGCTGTGGTGGAAAGCAGAATCTTCACTAGAAATTTTGTGGATATTCTGTCTCAGATGACGCAACTCAGCTCACACAGCATGGGGAATAATTGCCAGAGAGTTACTGCCTAGTGATTGTAATTACTGTCTGTGTAAGGGTCAGTCAACACAGGCAGCTTGAATCAAATCACAGACTCCCAGTATCCATATTGCAAATGAAAAACTGTAAGGTTTCAGCTGAATCTATTTCTGGTTTTCCCTATGTAATAGATTTTTTCAATGGTCAAAATAAGAGATTAATGACTCTGTTGTCTGGCTGTGGCTCCAGAAGAAGGACCCCATGCATTCTCCTTTTGCTTAGGAAGAAAACTGGAAGTTATTTTCTAACGTGAAACTCACAGTCATCAATAATACTTCTTAGGACTTATCTGTGGCCCCAAGACCACAGACACATTTGGCCTTTGCCTAAGGGGAAGAAACATCTAAACCAGACTTTCTTATTTGTTCCTGGATCTCTATTTTACTTAATCGTTTGGGAAATCATGAATTAAAATAAGGAATATATTTGCCTATAAGCAAGTACAGGAGAGTTTCCTTCAAAAGAAATAATAGACTGGCTTACACATCACCCCTTTCAAGTGTCATCTGTGGAGGTATAACTCTATTAGAGCAGCAATCCAGTTTGGGCAAAAGGCTGAGAAAATCAAAAGGAGTGGATGGAAAAGTTCAAGTAAATTATTTTGGATGAGAGGAACAGGAACAGAACATTCTCTAGAGCACATCTCTATGTCTTCTCTGGATTTTTCAAGGAGGCTTCTCCATCATCTCACCTCTGGCAAATTATTTCTCCACAATCACAAGTGGAAAGAAAATAAATTGTTTTTCCATTGGTGAGATCTGCCACATTTGTCAGTGAAGACATTAGAGTGTATCAGCTGTAGAGTCAGGAGAAGAGATGCAACACAGAAACCCATAGCTTGCCTGTCATGATGATCATCAGCAAATAATTAAGGGAAATACTGAAGAATCAAAGCAAATGTAGTGTTCCTTATCTCATCCTTGAAGAACAGATTAGGAATTCTGCTCAATGAACTGGTGAACCATTGTGTTTAATAGCTCATGATGCCTTTGTGGGTTTGCCTAGTCTTTTTTTGATCCTATTTATATTTCTGGCCTCTAAAACATCCTGATAAGATGAAGCAAATTTCCATTCAGCAATGTCACTTTTGTTTACTGACAGTAAAATTTGGAGGTATCCAGTGCTACCAAAAGCACTTTACTGCGATAGCTTAATGTATGTCCCTATATTCAACCCCAAATCCTCATCAGAAAAAACAGTTTATCAAAAATACGCATTATTGAAAAAGGAAAAAAACTCAAGAGACTGGTAACAAGAACAAAATTCTTTACACGGCTGTATTAAGAAGAAAACTATGAACTGCAGAGTTGATCTCATGTTAGTCTGAATATCAGTCCAAATTTTACCCGAAATCAAAACTTCATCACTTCTGCTGCTATTCCTCATTCACGTGATTCTTTGTGATCATTTAACTCCATATTTCAGGAAAAAGTTTGTAATTAATACAAAAGCAAATTCATCCTCTGATGCCAAGGAAGGAGCAAATTTATGCATAAAAATGGACTGGGAAAAATGACTGGGACAATACAAGTCTGTAACAGATTTTTGCTTTGTTCATATTTGAGTGTTTTACTGGATGAAGCAAGATTACTCAACAGCTTGTTGAATTAATTTTTAAGTAGTACTATAGGGAGCACTGAAATAAATGCCTCAATGCTTTGCTAACCAGATTATGAGATGGAGCACGTGCCTAAGTGGTTTGCTCTATCAAAAATAAGACTTATATTTTTGTTTTGTTTTCCACAGTGTACTTTCTCCCTGCAAGATTAGGTATTAACAGTTCGCTGCATTCTAAATACATCAAGGACTTGAAGAGTTTGTGGAAGTACATCCAGAAATTAAAACTTTGTCACTGACTGCTCCTTCTAGTTTTGACTCAGCATCTACATATTTATATAAGACAAAACATGATTTTTTTGTGCTTTCCTTGGACAGCTTCATTGTCAGCTTTGGGTTATAATAACCTCATCACATTGGGAGCAAAACAATCTAAAATATGACAACAGAGCTTTTTGCCATCTTTTGCTATCACATTTGGCTTCTCCACCAACTTGCTAATTTATATGTTCAATGATATTTATATTATACAAAAATGTTCAGTTTATTATTTATTACACACTTGATTTGGAACTGGTTCTACAAATGTCAAACTGATAGAAAGAAATCATTTCAGTTAGACCTTTTGGTGTTCTCGGGTTGCAAAACTAAATTGGGAGAAAGAATTTAAGGTTACTATTTGCATTTAAATAAGATTCGATGCATGGAGATTAGAAGCAGAGGATTTTGCCCCTCACATCCAATTGTCAAGTCCTATGGAAAAGAATTGGATTTGGGGTAGAAAGCACCAAAATTTCAGCAAATAATATTTATAAACAGTTTATATATATAAGAGTTAGCTGTTGAGTTGGTTTACTTTGTTTTACCACTTTTGGGGGAAATCCTCTATTTTGAAATCTAAATAACAAATTTGAGAGTAATAATCAAGTTGGAGCTGCTGGGTCTGGCTGGCTGGTGGCTCTTGGCACTGCCAGCGTCAAGTGGGGAACTCAGCTGAGAACAGAAAGACAATTTTTTATCTGTGTGCCCTTTCCTCTCTTCCTTTTCAGTACAATAAAGCTGTACTGATCCATATGGTGTTCTTTGAAAATTTTTGATGGTTTTCAAGAAATGGAGGAGTTTGCTTTCTTTAGATCTGACGTCAGTTCCCTGATTCTGTTTTATTGGCTACAAAACATGAATTGTTTAATAATAAAACATTTTGGTTTTCCTTTAATGTGTTTGAATAAATGTTTCGCAGCACAGCACGCTATGGTCTTTTTAGTCCCTTATCTACATTTTCCCTTCTCCATAAAATCCTTAGAATGAATTTGTTGTTCATGACTGTTTTCTTTGTTATTTTCCCTTTCTTGCTTATATTCGGGAAGCAAGAGTGGATCTGTCAGATGGCCTTTGTCAAGGGGAAGACAGAGATAATATTCCTTTTGCTTTCCATTTCACAGCATCCCGTATTTATTGTCTATTGAGGAAATACACCAGTCACTTCCCGTCATTATATAACACAAACAGATCTATTCCCCAGAAAAAGACTGTCACTGCTGAAATCCAGTATCTTTGACTACTTTGGATCAAAGGCAATCAGTTTCTATTGTATATGTTGGCTCCAAAAGAAAGACTTCCAAAAACTGTAAAAATAACAAGCAAAAAGCCCCAAACAAACGAACAGAACCCCCCTGAGCAAACAAATGTAGTAACACTCAACTTCTTAGGAGAAGCAGTTTCCAGTGCTCTGGTGTTACAGGGAATTTGAATGACTGTGTTAATATTCATGCTCTTTGGCAGCTCTGCTACCCAGGAATATGACAACTGTCAGAGCCTGGGAAGTCACTCACTCACTGCTGTCACAAATCTGCCTCAAAACAAAGCCACCATATGTTTATGCAAAGAGACGAGTTCCTCTCTTGGCTCCAGCGCATAAAGATGAAATATAGAACATTCATCAAGCAAGTGTAACATAATGCTTGGCTCTCTCCCTTCTTCCTCTATTAAATTAACTTCTTTATAGAAGATTAATATTTTCATCCGTTTTGCAGCATGTCATAAAATATGGAGTAGTACGATCTTCTAGGGAAACAAAGATCACGGGTCGTGGCATGCGACAATTATTCAAAAGACAACAAGGAATAGCAGATAGCACATGATCTGGAGTGCTCTGAAGCATCTGGAATTCAATCCTGCAAATACAACGCCTGAGCTCCCTTTTACATGGAATTTAGGTGCCCGATTGACATTTTATTTAAACAGTCATTTGAGCAGCTTCCACTCAGCAACGCCAAGCTTACTAAAATGAGGCACAAAAACAATGCAGCTAAATAAAAAACCCTCATCTGATTTTTATTATTTATGAAAAATTATTTTCTATTACCTTCTTTGCTTTAATGCTAATCATAAACATGTATATATATGTTCAGAACAGGCTCGCATTGCTTTGTTCCAGCTACTTGTTTCCATCAATCCCAAGGAACTAACACAATAATAATACACTGTCCAAAATGATTTATGATCTCACTCTGCTTATGCAAATGCCTAACTTTCAAATGTGAACCAAACTACTGTGGTAATGTGTCAAACAACTTGCAAAGTATTTAAACAGCTGACTACACCTGTTTCCACTTTATAAATGCTTTCAAGTTTGGGCTGCTTTGATTCAAAGCAATATGTGGAGCTTAGAGCATTACTATTCAATATGAAAATTAATGTTGCCTTCTCCTGGGTATAACAACGTGATGAGGTCTAACAGCACACAGAGCTATTACAATGCTGGGGCTGCACTGTCTCAGCCTCTCTGGGTGGTTCTGGGCAGAGCCAGGGAGAGCTGTGCAGTTTCTGTGCATGAGCACCCTCCTGCATATGTGTAGAATTAGCACCAGGCTGGGATGGACCTGTTGGCCTGATTTGTCAGGCAGCTGGCAGCGAGCTTGGAACCTTGCAGCATTAAAAGGAAGTGAGGGCTGAGTCTCACTCCCCACTTTAGCTGAATTGCATTACTTTGATAACTACTTTGATAATCGAAGCTAATACCCAGCGTGGATAGCCATAAGTTGTTATCACAGTAGATGAGAGAGGGAAGGGGTAAAAAGCAGATGTTGACCTGTACAAATCACTGCCATGGCCTTGGCTCCTGCTGCATCCCTCCTCTCCCTAAGTTATCAGGGGCTTCTCTCTTGTGCAGAGAAGGGACAGAACCCACATGGAAAGTGCCATTCAGGTGAGTGCCTGCTGCCTCAGCTGACCCTACAAACCACCCACATAAAGGCTGAAGCTTAAAAAGCAACCAGACAAATCTCCACAACTGTATCCTCTCAGAAGAGGAAATGAGGTAAATCTCATGGTGCATATAACCTTAGGCTCAGGTTTAATGATCAGACATAAACAGCAGGGATTTATCTCTGCCCTGTGCCATGCTGTCACTGCACTCAGCTCTGTGAGGTCCTGTGTGCCTCCCCATTGTGCAGACATGCAGGGACTGGTTTCCAAAGCCAACTTCACTCATGGTAAATCCCAAAGATGTGAACAGAGCAAGTAAAATGACTTTTAATTCGACAAGTCCTGGCAGCTGCCATGTCACCCATCACCTTGACTAACAATGCTGCCATGTCCAATGCTGTTTGAAAGCCCCCCTTTCTGGTGGGCCAAGATAAGAATAGGGCTTTCTGAAAATATTACAATTTCAGCTCTCATGCCCAAATACAGTCCAAAAGACTCGGAGAAAGGCAAGAAAATAAGTATCAACATTTTCCAGGACATGAAATAATGTAGTGTTTAAATAAAATTTATTATTTTGAACTATCTGTCTGGCCGATGCTGGGGTTAGCTGGGTCACTTGTGGAAGCTACATCAGTTGTTTTCCAAAAAAAGGCTGGGCTAAATGAATATATTTCTCTTGAAGAATAGCCAGAACTGTAACTGAGTTCTATACTTTAGAAAAACCTTTCTAATTGGAAAAATACCTTCCTTGAGACAGGTTAAGCACAGCAAGATTTTTGAAGAGAGTGGAGAATACCACAAGACAGTCTGATGTAAGGGATTAAAAATATACAATTTATAAAATGGATAAAAATTCCATTTTTATTCATATTTAGTAACTTCAAGTTTTCCTGGATTATTATGTTGTTTCTTCTTTTTTTGGTAACACCTGGGCTATTGTTTGGATAAAAGTGGTACCCTGCCTTTGGTGGAAAAGCTTATCGTATTATATTACATGAGCTAGTAAAAAAAAAGAACATTTAAAAAAACCCCAAAAAGCAAGATAAAACTCCGCTGGGCCACTCTAGTTCCCACCAAAGTTTGAAATTATTAATTTCATCTTTTCCCCTGTTGGGCTTGGTCTACAAAGTTATTGCGTATTTCATCATTAAACTTCAGCATCTCCCGCCTTGTGGGAAGCTGGAGACATTATCCATTTTCCTTCCAGCTGCCTCTTGGGTTCCAGCTCGTTCACTGCACAGCCCCCAGAGAGCTGGAGCCTGCTGTACTTACCCCGAGCAGTTTACAACCCTGAACACAACCGGGGCCAGAGCACCAGATCCCCCCCCCCAGGACAGACAGGGCAGGAAAGGGAGCTCAGCAAAACCAACCTCCCCAGTCTGGCCAGCAAAGCCTGGGGAGCAGCTGAGCCCAGACTTTATACAAGAGAGGGGAGTGACAAATGCAAACATCTGACTCAACCGACCTTAGCGGGCCAAATGGATGTATTCCTTCCAGCCTTGTTTCTTGGAGGCTGCCTCCGGGGCTCGAGTGGTTCCAAGAGAAACATTCAATCCAAGGCAAAGGATTTCCACGCAAACAGTCAGCACAAACGCACACTCGTTTTTCCATAATAATTCGGAATTCTGTCTCGCAGTCCGTTGGTGAGCCCCGTGGCTCTGAATGACCTCACTCCTCTCTCCCTCCCTCTCTTGGGTGAAATGCTCCCTCATTACAGAGGGTCTTCAACTTCCACTGATTTTTAAGAGCCTCAAGGACTGAAAATGATCCCTGTGTAATCCCACCCTTTCAGAATACAAGGCACACCGTTCCATGCAGCAGTTTCTGCTCACAGTCCATAAACTCACAATTGAATTAGGAGTTGCTCTCCTTCCCCTGTTCTCTCAGGGGACACCCAAACTTGGTCTAGATACTCCAAAAAATATACATTTCACCACTGCTTATTCATCACCAGGGTGATTTTTTTAGTGCTATAAGGGGAGTCCTTTCAAAGTGTGTCCTTTGCTTCCAGCCCTGCTTCAGACAACTGAGGTGAGCTCTGGTGAGGACACAGCGCTGACAAAAAAAGGATTCTACCAATCCTGTATGTGAATAAAAACTTCATCTCTCTGCTACCATAATAAACAGACAGCAGAACTGGTCCTTATTTAAGTGATGTAACAGAGAAAATTATGCTCTATAGCCCCCCTGTTTTCATCTCTGATTCAACAATAATTATAACCATATTGATGGACATAAAAATTAGTGAAATAAATAGTGGGAATTCTTATTTTTCACTAGTCGCAGAGCTCAAAGAGTAGAAAAAGGAACAAAAAAATGGTCGTGGGTGTGATGTAGCCTTGAATTGATAATCAAATCCAGAGCCAGTCCCCAAAACCTCTAACAAGGGATATATTATATATATTATTACACATTAATATATTTTCTAACGAGTAAAAGTTAATATTACCCTAAAGGTGGAATTTAGATGGCTTTAGCCTTTAACACAAGACCATTTAAATTGTAAACCACGTGTATTTTTTCATGACATTACAAATATCTGCCCATCATCCTTCTTTTCTTATTCATAGTGAGACCTGAGCAGCTGTGCTTAGTGGAAGGAATAGTCTTCTTCAATATATGGAATTAATTTCTTCAACCTACATTGTTCTCCACAAGTTTATGGCTAATTTGCTGCCGAGTCCTGCACCACCTGCTCCCTCTTGTCTCTAATTTTCCCTCTTGCACCTAATTTTCCCTCTTGCATCGCTCAGAAGGCAGAACATAAAAGGGAATCAGAGCCTGGGATTTTGCTTGAGAGCCTTTAAGCAGGTTCTAACAGATCTAGGTGGCACGGAGATATGTTATTGCAGAGGTCTTCTCAAAGCAAACAGAAATATCCGTTATAAAGTGAATGTACTTCAGCACCTGGCTTTGCTCTAAATCAAACCTTAACAACCTTTCTTATAAATCACTGTACAACAGACAGCTGGGAGAAATGCAGAATGGTAAATGAATTTCTTGTTAAACAAGAAATCCCCACAAAGTGCTTTGAAAAGTCCCTCTGTCTTCTGTGTGTGGGTTCATATTTTAGATATAAATCACACATTCATACATAACAAACACACCCACTTGATAGTTCCTTTCAAATTCAAAAGACTGGTTGTCTATTCTTTAAAAATTCTCTCTTCCATACTTCTGTGGGAGAAAAAAGGTTTACAGACACTTGTCAAAACTGATTAGAACTGAATGGGAACATTTTAATACTTTCAGTTAGATAGGAGCATCTCTTTCTACGTAGGAGTCAGTGTTGAATTCAGGGAATTATATCCACCCACCTGCTGTCAGTTCTTCATTTCCTCTGTTGTATCCTCATTTTAGTGTGGAGAACTGGCTGAACACAGAAGTTATTCACCAATTGCTCACTATTCTTTGAATTAACTGAATTAAGTTATTAAACAGCCCACGTAACCAGCAATTTAATAGCACTTCGAAAGCCATTCAAGTTAAGCTTCCAAATCAAAACATGCCATGGTATTTTCAAATAATAATATCCTATTTATTTACCATTTCTTAGAGGCTTCCCTGTTTGCATTATGTAGCTTTTACTAAACATGTAGAACATAAAGTGACACCTCATTTATTCTCAGTTTATGCATTACAGGAATACTATATTTGACTCAAGTTGCTGTGAAACTGTCCCACCTGGCAGCATGCCTCTTATTTGGTATTTACAAACAAATAAAGTATACAAAGGTCAGAGAGAAATTAACCTTGAAAATAAAAGAATATAAAGTATGAAATAAAATTAATTTTAACTGAAATACAAGCCTGAGTACAAGGAGGTCTCCACATTTACTCTTCAATTTAATGTTTTTTATTAGATTCGTTTGGTTTTAGTTTATTTTGGGGGGGGGGGGGGGTTGCTCAAGATTACTTATTTGAAACATCTACACAAAAGCTGCCTGGAATACAGGAATCCACACCTGATCAAATGTCACTTAAACCCTTGGCAATGGCCAAACCCATTTCCACTTGTTTCTTTCAAAGGCACCACCATGGTCTTGGCAACTCAATATTTTTTGATGTTACTGGGAAGTGTTCCAACATCCCACTGTCTGAAACAATATCTGCAGTGCCTTAAAAAAAAGAAAGGAAAACCATCCTCTGAGTGAAACTAAGCAGGTGTGCTGCTATTGCAGAAGAATGCTTCTTGTATGGCACCAATTCCCTTGTGAGGGTGGGCTGATAGTAGGAATGACAGTAGGGCTGATCATGGCAGCTTTACTTTCTGTTTCAGACCCCAAATTTCAATTACTGGGGAGGATTGCTAAGCACAGAGGAAAGTGGAGGTGAAATGGACGTCCTGGAAAGAGCCCACCAGAGGTCTGTAAAGGTAATTAAGGGGCTGCAGCATCTGACCTACAAGAAGAGTTTGGGAGGGCTGGGGCCATGAGCTCTGAAAAGACTCAGGGGGATCTTATCAGTGTGAATAAATGTCTGGCAGGAGAGTGCAAATAAAATGGAGCTGGGCCTTTCTTGGTGGTGCCCTGTGAAACCCCAAGCGCAGTCCTACAGTCTTGTGGTTTTTGCTCAGGCACCTTCCGCCTCCACCTATCCCTTTTATTTTTTTCTTGCCTTTGGCAGATTATTTTGCTGCCAGGCACAGAGCTGTGCCACTTTGTGTGGTGTTCTTGTTGTATCAGACACATTTTGGGCTCCCCATAAAGTCACATGTGCTCGGCTTTATAGTACTGAAGATCCAATAAAGCACACTGAGTCTTCCTTGATGAGGTTATGCTCAAATACCCAAGCACATCTGTTGCTTCTTTCCGTTATTCTTTTCCAATTCTCTGCTTATTGAAGTGAAAGATAAATAGAGCCCTGGATACCCTTTTAAGACATCACAAATTATGTACAGCCAGTTTTTATGCATGGTAAAGCAAACCAAGATTTTCGTAGTATTGTCAAAATTAGGAAGAGTATTTTTAGAGATGTTAAAACTGTCTCATTCTGGCAGAGAACAAAACTGCTTTCTCAGCATTTATTGGAGTAAAAAATCTGTTTTCAATGGAGCCACAGCTTCACATGTCTAATTCATATAGCCTGAGCAATATCATAGAAGATAGACTTCTTAAAAATAACAATAATAATAATAAAGGCTTTGTTTTAAGAACTGGCCATGAACCAAACCATATCGTGTTCAAAGTTGGTGGAAAATATCATGAATACACAAAATCCAGACACAGTATATCTTTCACTGGTTTAAGCCTTAAATTTTGTCTTGTACATTCAGGAAATGTGGAAAGAAGCTCAGATAATAAGAACAGAAACTTTCTAGGATTTAACCAACAGGTTGAGCCTTGCTTAATTAGGATCATCCCTTTGCACATCATTTAGGTATTCCATAAGGGACACAATTAAGTCAGATGTGCTGCATGATTTTTCCATTACTTCAGCCTTTCTCACAGCTCAGCAAATAATTCTTTTTACCCAGAGCTGTGTATGTAACACTAAAACTCTTCCCCACACAGAGTTGTGAGCCTTAAGAGCTGTGTACCAAACCCTGATATTTGAAATATCCCATGCCATTAGAAGATACACATCCTTTCCTCCAGAGTTGCTCCTGACTGCAGTGGAGGTGCAGCTACGAACAGAAAATCTACTCCTGATGTAGGATCTCAGGCAACAACTAACTGTGGACAGACAGAATGTGTTTACACACTTTACTACATTAGAAACAAAGCAAATTTTCACTTAGAGATAACTTCTATAAAACCAAAACAATCTTGAGCCCCACCAGAGGACGTGCAAGGAAATATAACACAAGCAGTGTGTGTGTCATGCATCCAATTTTGCCAAAAAACTTCAGCACTTCCCCAAAGAGGCTTCAGAAACTTCTTACCTCAAGGGATACCCCAGCTAAAAATGGATGTACTAAAGGAGTGCCCTTAGGACAGAGATGTCCACAGCCCTGACCTACCCTTTTGTACTTGCTCAACTCCTCTCCAGCACTGTGATTGTTTTTTTTGCTGTTAAGGCCCCTGAACCTTGTTCTTGACAAACCCTGGGAAGGAGTCTCCTCCCTGGTGCAAGGCAGGCCACCAGAAAAAGCAGGTGGCGGTTGTGAGCAGAGGATGAAAGAAATCCAGAAGAGAAAGCTGCTTGGGAAGTAACGAGTACAAGTGCTAATTTATATTTTAATGATTAAAGAGAGATTAAAGCCAACAGCATCACGATTTTAACTCTGCAGCTGGTGGGTGTCTTTGTTTTCTGGTCAATGAAGCTGAATTAGGAGACTGAGGGAACTTCAAAAGTGTTAAAAGATGTCATAATAATAAAGGGAGGTCTATAATTACGGAGAGATTATTGCATATAATACGTAAATGGATTGCACTTAAGCAGCCTCATCAAACCAATTTCCAGTGAAACTCATTGATGCCACAGATGAGGACTTCAGGTGGGAGGATAAGCTGAAGGAATGGATGAACACTTAAGGAACAAAGTCCTCGTTTTCATGCTAATGTCCCTGTGCAGTTCAGAAGAAGGGGAGAGAGACAGTCTTTGTAGAACATTGTGACAGGAATGCAGCATTGCAGGGGAGGAGGAACCTCCTCTGGTGCGGTGATGAACTGCTTCAAACGAGCACAAAGTTGTTCATGAGGCAGCAGCAGCTGTAAGCCTTCTGCAATCCCAGCACATTTCATTATTACTGCAAAATAAAAAAAGTCGGTGTCTGTCTGGTATAATCAGAGTGACAGAGATTCATCAGGGAGTAGGATATTTTGATGTTTCTGTCTTTTCATCCTTCTCTGGTTAGACAGGAAGAACAAGATATATTCTCACAGGACCACTCAAAAAGACTTGTCCTCCCTTGTGCGGAACGGCTACTCGAGCTCCCTAAAGCATCAAAAGGGGTTATTTAAGTTTATGTTTTATGCAAGAATATGAAAGAAGCCTTCTCCCAAGCATCCCTCCAGTTCTGTTTTGGACATTCATCATCATTGTGACTCCTCTCTGCTCATCATCTTCCTCTGCATCCTGCCTCAGTTAAACTGCTCTGCCCAGCAAAGCCAGGGCACAGGCAGGAAAATAAAGACCTTAAATATCTTGACCTCCCCCTTCCCTGCTTTTTGGGTACATATCCTACACCTTGATCACAGGAAGACACTTGGGGCAAATGCTTGAGCTTTCCTATGGATAGAAGATGGATGTGGAGCTCACAACACTCTTTTTTCTGCTGCAGTGTGGTGGATCGGTCTGAGACGGAGCCCTAGAGGGAACCCCTAAGTAAGACGTGCTCTTCAACTTCATCATTGACTTCGAGGCTGCATCCAAAGAATATCTGTACTTAAGTAAGCAAGCTTCTCCTGAATTTACATAATTTCCAGTAAAAGAAGCTGCTATCTAAATCCCAAGCTCTTGTGAAATGTAGTGAGGTAAATAGGTAGCATAAACTACAGTCTAAAGCAACCATATTTTGAAAAGAATTGTCTCTTTCTGTACTGTACCAGTTCTGGATGCTACACATCACTCTCTCTATGACTTCAGGCATCTGAAGTCCGGAAAAATAACCTTGTGTGTTTTTCAGGTTAAAACAAAAAAAAAAAAAAGGCTTTTATGATCCTATTGAAACTGAATTCTTGTTGCTGTACCCAGTCTTCAATTATAACAGAGATGAGTTGATTTTTTAATCATGATTAAATTATGACCAATCAGGCTCCATGCCTCGTGTGGGGCTGTGCAAGTTTTTGTACATTCAGAAAGCCCTTCTTTCTGAGGTCACAGATCTCAACCCTACTCAGAAATAAAGCTACGCGATGTCCGTCACCACCATTTAGGTTTTCCCTCACTCAAGCAGGATTTGACCTGGAGTTATATGCATTCCTGTTAAAAAATCTAAGCCAATGGGGTAAATTCTGCTGTTAATGTCTGTCAAAATATTGGTTAAATACATATTCTGTTATGTGGGGGAATGTGACTCCTCTTTTGCGCACGAAGCAGCACAAGTTCTTTCCCATCAGGAAACATTAGTTTACCTTTGTGTTCTCTACACAAGAGATTTCATTTACCTCCCTGTCTAGATTTCAGATTTTTCTTCATTTTCTTACACAAAACAATGCTGATTGTTCTCTTGAGAAAGGTCATATAACTTCAGCTTCAGCAAGGGACCAAATTCTCAGCTGCCACCAGCTGATGTTACACCAAGGTCAGTAGAACAGCACAGATCTACAGCACCATAATCATTCAGAAACAGGACTCAGTCCCATCCATCAGTGTTTCCTATCTTGCATCATCATTTGACACTCACTTCTGAAGACAAAATACAAAGATGAATTGAGCCCCCTGGGTTTTTCAGCTACTAAAAGTTGCACTACTTAACAATGTAATTAATCTTTTCTAGGGGTTGTTTTTTCCGTCTAGAAGAGGAGTTGTCATAACATCAATTTCTGCTGCTTTTTTTCCTTACAGTTCTGCCCTTTGTGCCTATTTGCTAGTTAACGCTTAATGCTAATTCCTCTCATTAATTTTTTTCATGTTTTTGTTAGTTTTCTGCCTAAACTTAAGCTTTAAATAGATAGCTGTTTTGATACAACCAGTTTAGTGGGGTGAAAGATGTTTTTCATAATTTTTTAGTGAGAAAGTGAAAATCACACAGCAAAGCAACCATGTGGTGTCTAGCACAATGGATGTGACTCTTGACAAGTTGTTCTTAGAGACCACAAAGATAATCTGAACACTGGGAAGTCCAAATATCACCACATTAATTCAAATATCTGCACACCTTGTTTTTCATCAAAGGCCCCAAGTAATTCCTGGTTTCAACAACTTGACTTCAGGGAAGAGCAGAAGGAAATACATAAAACTATTGCAGTCCCAAACAATTTTTTCAGCCATTGCATCCAGTGATAGCTGATCGGGCAGGTGGAATAAGAAATGAACACTAAAGACATCAGTTTAATATTAATTTTGGCACCTTTTGATTTCTAGACCGACTTTGAAGCCTTGTTTCCTCCTCTCCTTTCTAGTTGTTGCTCTTCAGAGACTGTTTCTAGATTTCACTCAAGAGAAGAAAATAATCAAAGCCCAACTTCATCATGTAACAACTTTGAGGGGCACTTTTTGCACTTTTTTTTTTGGTTCTTTTTGTGTATTACCAGATATAGCCTATTTATGCTGAGGCTCACAAATAAACCCCTCTCTCGGCAGAATTTACACAAGTTTTCACTTCTCCTTATGCTAACACCTCTGTCAAACTCACAGTAATGCTGATCACACGCAGAGAATTAAACCCATGCTTAAGTACTTGCAGCAGCTGGGCCTTAGAGCCAAATTTTCACCCATGATGTATTTCAGCACCTCTGCTCCTTCCTCATTTTTGACAGCCTACAAATAGATGCAGATTTGTATGTATTTACCAAAAGTTACTGCAGCTACTGTAAATTTACTTGTGGGAAATGTATATGATTTTTATTTAAGGATGGTGAAACAGCTACCAGGTGCTTCTGTGTATTTATCATAAGCTGAGCTTGACTGAAGCTTAGAGAGGAAGATCTACAGTGTCTCACTTGACACATGCACTGACGTATCTCCAATCAAAGCTCTCTGTAACACCAGCTTAACCAGCCAGTCTCCAGCCTTGGAGAACAGCTCATTAAAAAGAGGCACAGAAGAAAAGGCAGCTCAATAGTGCTTTCAATGATACATAAATAAAGCTGCCTTGTCATAGCAAATTCCGGGTAACTGGGACAATGGTTTAAAGACTGACATTGATCTAGAAACTTGGTACCTCAGGGCACAGAGGAGGGAAAAGTCATTTAATCACTGGCACTGGCTCTCCATGAGGTGGTGCCACGCTCACACCGGCAGCTGTGACCCACTGGGTGACCCCAAGTCAAAGAGAAAGAGCTCTGCACTCTTGAGGGAGCAGAGTGGTGATAATGGTGCAGTGATAATGAATCTGGCTTGATGGGAAGCCAGAAAGAAAGGCCCAACCAGATTTACTCTGCATTCAACTGAAAATATAGTCATTCTTGAGCTATTCTCTCCCATCCTTTGGTTACAAACATTTCTGGAAAAAATAAGCAACTGAGCTCCTGTTTTGAAAAACAGCCTTTCAAGGAAAATTCTCTGCAGACCATATCTGTTGGGAGATGACTTTATGTTATAGTAAATTAATTATTAGATTTAATGAATATTTGCATGCACAATATCTCCACTTTTTTTCCTTCAGTCACCATGAAAGCTTGGATGGGAGAAGCTAATTTTTCCATTTAAACCTTTTGATCGTGCCTTGAACATGGAACAGAAGCCCCAGATAGCTGCCCTGTCAGAGGATGCATAAAATCAAATAAATCACCCAATCACCATCATCTACATTTCTCATTACCCATTTTGAAATTTATAGCAGCTCAGCTTTCCTTTCAAATATATCTTCCAGTTGGCTCTTTCCCTTCAAGGAGAGCACGATGGGATGCCAGATCTTTTTGAAAAGCCATTTCAGCAGACTATTTTCATTACACACGGTGCTGGATTGCTTAAATGTCTAGTCAGATCTCAATCTGCCCTAAGCCCCACATGACACTGATTTGCTCCCTGACATTCCCTGGATCTCTGAGGTTTCCAGCAACGAAGCACAGGATGCTGCAGATCCGGGAGAAAGCGACAGCCCAAGGATTAACCTGCTTGTTGAGATTCGTGTTCCAGCACATCCCCTGACAAGCAGAACACTCCAGGGGTCAAAAAAAGAGAGAATACAGATTATTTTGATCAGAACTACATGTGTCTGGAAGACTAATCCAAAATTAATTAGATCTGGGCTGCATAATATTCATTTGGATTTGTAAACATAGTGACAGGGGCATGGGGATTATGCAGATAGAGAACAGATAAGGTAACTAATTTGTTGATGATGCTTTAATAATGTCACAAATGTACGCCTTTGTCTTAACAATTGCTAAAAATAAGGAATATTTTGCTGTGAATTAGGGTATGTAGACAGCATTTCATTAAAAATGAAGATGTTTTATTAGCAGAAATGAGATAGAGATAGAAATGGTTTTAGCAATTATTATTTAAATAACGTGTAAATGAATGTTTCCATTCAGTATCGCAGCCATCAGTTCAGAGCAGTACAAGGAAGGTTTTTTAAAAAGCCACCTTTGTTAGCTGGGAACAGATACTGAGTTATTTGGAACTAATTACTAATTACAATCTTTTTTTAACCATAAGGAAAACTTTCATGTGCTGCAGGCTGAGACTGCCCTATTGATTTCAACAGCGGTACAAGAGTCATTTAATTTTTAAGCAGCTTCTCCCCCCAATCAACTGAGCATCAACCTTTGTGTGCCAGTAAGAGAAACTCCAGCAACGTTTAATAATGAAAAAAAGCCCACCAAAACCTAGCAAAACCCCCAACGAAGCACTTGAAGCCACAAAAATACCGGGACAGCTGATGGTAGTGTCCAGAGAAACAGACAGATTATTTTCCCTAATTTCACATGGCCTGGGAGGGGTGTTGGGGAAAAAAAGTCTCTCTCAGGATTCACCTGAGGGATTGAAACAGATCCTGATAGATTCCCAGCCTGTCTGACACAAAGCATTGATCAGTTTGGAGGGGTGGAATAGAAATAAGGACAGAAGGTATGAAAATGGAAACTGCGAGCACTCACAAATTGGTTAAGAAATGTGCTTTTTGCAGACCGAGGTCATCTTTATTCAGTTCCTAAATTTCACATCTTCCCAGCCCACTGCTCCCCATCAACACGATCCAAGAGAGGTAACAATCTCCTCTTGTGCTGTGAGCACATCACAAACAGACCATTCCTCACTTTCCTTTTACAAATGGATTAGTGCTGTGACAATTCATGACCCTGTTCCAAACCGTGCTCCGTGCAAAGACTTTTCTTATTAAAACTATCTCAGAAGTCATCCTGTTGCATGTATATTAAAAACTCAGTCATTCTGCATACAGAATTTTCAAATGAAACTGCAATACAAATATTTCAAAGAGGGCTGACTGGAAGCAAGCTCAGAGAGCGGCACGCTTGCCAAAATGTCAGACAATGGCCCCAAAAGCTGAAAGAAGATGAGACAGATAATAATGCTTGCTTAATGAATGAAACCTTTGGGACAGGTTTTGTGCTGTGTCTGTACAATCCCAGTGCCCCTGCGACCTGGCTTCTTTCAGCACCATTGCAATAAACAAATGTGTCACATCAGGAGAGCTGCATCAGGAGAATAAGCAAGAGGGAAAGTTAAGATGTGGGAGGGCTTCCTCCTCACCCCCCACGGGAGAGTAAAATTAATCCTGCCAACATTTTTGACACCTGACCACAGTGCCCCACAGAATTTGCTTTTGGGGAAATGTGTTCCTCAGTGCTGCTGTGCACATCATCAAGACACCATTTCCTTCCTCACCTGCTTGCTGGAGCTTCCTTCAGGCCTCACTGCCTTTGTAACCAACCAGGTGACAGCTGACCCCTGAAATACCTGCTTAAGTTCTCAGCAGGCTCCAGGCAGAAGCTCTACAAAGTATGCTTAAAGCAGAATTCTCACAGAAATAAACAAACAAAACAAAACAAAACAAAAAAAACCCAAACCAAACTAGAACAAACATTTTCCTTTTAACATCAACAAAGTCAAGAAAGTATGTTGCTGTAATATTTAATACTGCTGAATGCAATCCAAGGGGGATTGTGCAGTGTCTGAACAGAGGGCTAACATAAAAAGGGTGTCTGCAGAGGAGAAGAAAAACAGAGATGTAGTAGGACTTACTGTGTTATACACAAGCTAAAAAAGAACTAAAAAAAAATTGCTAGTCAGAATTTCTTTCAGAAAGAATATTTTTCACTAACATGTTTCACCCCAAAAAGCCACCAGATATCATTTGCCTAATATAATATTATAGTATAATTTGCCTGTAGCTCACCATCCATGTACATAAAGTGTTTTCCACCAACGTTTCCCTCAGTGTGGAACTGAAATCAGATACTGGTACGAAGTTCTGACAATGACATGTCAAGCACAGAAGCCTGGATTTGTGCAGTTATTCCCTACAGCTGTGCTACAGCAAAATTAATCCAGCAGGTCTCTCCGAATATCCACACAGTTAGGAATAAAATTTAAAAATTCAGAACCTCAAAGCTCATCAGAAAAATCAAAACTTTGGGGAGCAAAATATGCTCAGAGTAATTAAAAATATTTTGCCTCCTGGCCTAGAAAAACACCAGATCAGTCTCAAGCAAGGCAAAAGCAGTAAGTGATGTGATGGGGATTCAATCTCACAATATCTTCACTTAAAAAAAAGAGCCCCAAATGGAGAGCTAGGGTTCTGCTCTGAAAGTGTGAACTTGCTCTGGGAAATATAAAACTTCTCGTTGCAAAGACTTTTACACCAGTCTAATTGGAAAGCTCTGAACTTCCTGTGAATAAAACAAGCAGTAGGGAATAAGTTGTTCAAAAGGGGAAAGCCCTGAGAGTAGGCAGCACGAGCAGCTTAGAAGAGGGAAGAACCAGATTTTCCTTGATATCTGGTGTTAGGGGAGATGCACTTCATTGGGCCCTTTGCCTTGTCTTTGGAGCAGCAAGGCTGAAAAAACCCAAAACTCCAGCCCTGCAGCCTTCAGGCTCTGCTTTGGATCCTGGAAATTCCTCACAAAAAAGGAGGAGAATTCTCACAAAGAGGAGGAGAATTCTCACCAAAGAGGAGGAGAATTCTCACCAAAGAGGAGGAGAATTCTCACAAAGCTCTGGTCCTCTTTGAGGCAGTTGCTGTGGGGTGAGCAGCTCTTGGACCCACTTGGCTCAAACCAGACACCAACAGGCAGCTAAAGCCTTACTGACACAAGACAGACACTGCTTAAGTTTTGGCTGAAGTACTTGTTTTAAACACCCAAAATACTACTTTAGGGTATAAAAGGGCATTTGCCTGGACCACCCAGGATGTTCCCACCTTCTCTTGTCTGCACGTGCTCCCCAGGCCAAGTTGCTCACCTCCATGTGCAGGATGCGAATCCAGGTTCTCCCACACTGGAGCAGTATTTCTGGGGCTGCACTGTGTAATATACACACAAAAAGAGTCTGAAAGAAGGAGATAAGATTTTTTTTCTCTCTCTTCATTATTTTTTTAAACCTGAATTCAGTTCGGGAGTCCCATGGAGAGCTGTGCCAGCACTCTCTAGCACAAGGGAGGAACAAGAGGCGCCAGAGCTGAACACATTTTATCCTGAGAGCACAGCATTATTCTAATTTGAGGAACACCCACGTTTTCCTTCAGACTCTCTAGGCTGCAGTGGTTATTTCTCTGTGTCTGCTCTCCACACGAGAGCTAACTCGACAGCTATTACAGTGCAAACATTTCTGAGCTAGCTTTAACCCAGGCAGATGGGAAATAAACACCATACAAGCTTACTGCAGTTCTACACATTGCATGACTAAAAGGAATAAACCCCTCACTTTTCAGTTTCATCAAAAACTTGTATTTCCTGAGCATCACTCTCCTAAACTTGCAACACTCACAGCAATGAACAGGAACACAGAGATACTTTGGAGAGACAAATCAGTTCCTGTCAGCAAAATGTGAGTTTCAGTAAGAACAATCAATAATATTCCCACTCCAGTCATTCCTAGAATTTATACAAATGATGCCAAATATTATCAATTGCCACAGTATCACAGTGTTCATCCGTTTAGTTAGAACATAGGAATGATCTGACCAAGAAAATGTGGAGATTTTATTTTTGAAAGTCCTTAAACTTAATGAGGGACATAGAAAGTGATCTATGACAGCATTTGGCCTTGTGGCAAGACACAAAGATTAGACAGAACAAAAAAAACCAAAAAAAAACCAAACCCACATAGATTAAAAAGTGATCAAGTAACAGAAAGTATCCAGCTGAAAACTTGCAAGTTTAAATAGGATACAGAATCTCTAGTCCATAGGGAAGACATGTCAGTGGTTAGAGGTGAAGATTTAATACTGGAAAACAGTTTGCAGGCAGCTGTTTTAATATAAACTTTGCACCAAATGGTGAGTAACTACCCTAAGGTGGATTAAGTAGACCTACCAAAAGAGAACACACTTCTGCTTTATTATTTTCTAGTCCAACAGAATCATAACCACTAAAAATACTAGTGAATTATTTTGGATATGGCCCAGAGAGCTGTTTATCCAGTACCACCCTTTCTCCTCAGTCACAGATTTTGACACAGCAATTTTCACTTACCTTTTATAGCACTCATTTTTCTGTCTGTATAGGGGGAACTGACTGATATGAAGATAAACTCATTTATGTTTGGGAAGCACTAATAAATTAATAAAACCCCCTGAACACACTGCAGACAGAAACTTTTCATCTTCCAAGATGACCAACACAGACATTGGAGAAAGAAAAGAGATATAAACTGTTCCAGCACTAAAAATATTGTATTTACAAGCCATGACACCCTTTGCATGTTTTAGAGAGAGCAATAAGGACACACTGCAAAAGAATTTTGGAAAGTTCTGTGGTGTCGTGCCTTGTAAATACACGATGCATTGTTCCTCTTACTGGGTACAGAAAAGCCAGATTATCACAAGAAGTTGGAGAGGGGTAAATTTAAAACACAACCTCAAATCTCAGCAGGTTAATGCAATTACATTTTTCTCCTGAAATACATTTCAGTGTCCTCTGCCATCCATTTTTAAAACCAAACAAAAATCAACCAAGTAAACAAACGAACCCCAAAGGGGACAAATAAAATTCAACCAACTTTATCCAAGACAAAACCTGATCTCAGGGCTGATATACCTGGTATTATTTTTAAGACCTTCTTAATCACTACAGAAACTTGCTTCATTCCTTGTGATATTTACATGATCTCAGTTGGCAACTATTTCAAGAGAGAAAGATAAAAATATACTTGGTAAGTCTCATTTCATCCTCTCCCTTTTATAAAAGTTTGCATGTACATACATATGTATATATAATTAGAAGGAAAAAATGCAAAAATGCTGAAACAGATGAAGTTATTTCATAGAGGTTATTTTTCTTGTCCTAATAATATTTTTGACATATCAGAATTTGCTTATTTTACATTATTGCACCAAGAAAAGTTAAGTACTTTTTGCAGATGATGAACTTGAGACATCCAGTTATATCATTGCTACCAAAAAAAAAATGCCAGAAGGGAAAAGGTAAGTACAAGAAAAGCTTCCAATCATCTTTCCTCTACATTATTTGGGGTGCAGATTTTAAACCATTTTCCCAAAGTGAGGCTAAATACAGCAAATAAGGCCCAGTAAGGGAAAAAACCCACATGAGATGTCACTTACAGTCCTTGCAGGAACAGCCCCACCACAGATACAGATCCCAAAGAAGCTGCTGCTTGCACAGCATTAATCTCAGCAGCTTTTGGTGGATTTGCCCTTATTAAAAAATTTCTCTCAGAGCATTTGCTTGCTCAGGAGCCTGGGCAACTCCTGCTGAGTCCTCCAGGGCACAGGTTCACACACTCACAGGAGATGCAGGAAACCTGAGTTCAGTTGCTCTCCTCCACCTAGGGCGGGGCAGGTGTGGTCCTCCTTTTATAAAGGTCATCTTAATCCTCCCAACCAAAAAAACCCTAAAAGAAACCAAAGTTTCTGCTGAAACTGCATCAGCCGTTGAGTTATATGCCTAGAGATTCCTCCCAAACGAAGAAACCCTACTGCACAACACTATAAAAGGCACAAGACTGTCACAGCTCTGAAGGATGGGGACACGTGAGGCTTGGGAAGGTTGTCCTGTTGCTCAATTTGAAGGCACCACCATGAGATATCCACCCAGAAGTCACTGTCAGTCCCACTGCAGCAGGAAATACAGCATTTCCTCTAACGGTTCATATGAATTTCGTAGATGGTTCTCAGAAAAAGTTAAACCACACTTTTCTAATTTCAACAGAGCTGAATTGTGTATCAGCAGATGAGGCTGTTTGCAGCCTGGAGCTACAGATGCTAAAAAGCTCGCTGCTTATTGTCTGGTAATTAATAAGTTATAAATTCATAGATGGCATATTATTATCATCCTAGACAATTAATACCTGTGTGTTTGTTATTTTATAACATACTAACATGAAATTTCCAGTACTGCATCAAGCAAATTTCACTTTGGTTATTTTTCACTTCTACAGATACAAAGCAGAGACTGTGAGGAAAGCTCTCTTTGACAAATTTCTATCCCAAAGGTTATAAATAAACTTGATAACTGCTCTCAATCCATACTGGCAAATTAAATGTTGTTCTACATCAGTGGAAGAAAAGGTTTGTCTTCCAAGAGCTCATTTGTACTTTCTGTTGCTCTGCCCCCACCTTGGCCCATCCCCTGGCCTCAGCTGGTGTAAATCAGTGCTGCTGCCGTGTCTTTGGCAAATGATTTCTACCAGCTGAAGATCTCATGGGCTTTTTGCAGTGTTATCTCTCCAGAAACAGAGCAGTGATTCTTTACATTGGCTTTCCCCATTAGGGGAGGCTGTAACCCCTAAACTGCACAGAGAACTTCACCACTGCCCTCAAGAAAAGAAGATTTTTGGTGCTTCTCTCATCAAGCTGGGACTCAGCAGGGACCTGCTCCCTTAAGAGGCTCTTCCTGTTTCTGCCACGGGCATTTTCAAATCATACAGCAATTAATAACAGACAGAACAGCACAAAAAAAGTTGTTTTCAAACAACCTAGGTACAACAGCTTCAGGCTCAGTTCCTTTTATAAACTCTGCCCGTGATTAGCTACTGCTCATGTATCAAAGGAGAGTTAACAGGATGGAAAGGAACCTTTTATAATTAATATTTGATTTGTTTATATATTTCACACTATCTTTACGCTACAGATAACTGTCCTAAAATAATTTTCATTATTAGGGGCACAGAAGATCAAAACCAAAGAAAAGGTAGAAAACATAAGTAACTTTTCATTTATACAGTTTGATCATCACAGAAGCCCAGCTTTCATAAATTGTTTTCCTACATGATACCTGAATCACCAGACTGAAATCAAACTCATTCTCTTTCCATGTCCAACCATCCATCAAAAGAGTTTTATTTAATAACAACTGAAACAGTCAAACACTGGCCATCAGAAAATGTTTCTGGGAAAATGCTGATCTTTTAAAAATCCTGTTAATTTTAAATAAGATATTGTTTATAGTAAGTTGTTTGTTTTTAAATTTTATCTAAATGTTTGATGTTTGTCTCATCATTAAAAATTAAAAGACAAAATGTTTGCTTTACCTGAGTCCAGTGATTCGAGTTATCAAAGAATATTTTTCCAAACTTTCTATTCTGTGAAAAATAGGAGGCTTATAAAATCCCACATAGAAATTGTTCATTTCCTGTGAAGTGAAAATTTCTAATTTGGATCTGTCTTCAACAATCAATGGTGGGCTCTAAAACCAAGATGAGAAAGCAATAAGAAAAAAAATTAAATATTTTGTGTTCCATTTGATTGACCAGAAGTTCATAGCCAAGGTCAGGGAAGGAGCTGGGGATTGTTTGTCAAATCCAAGATATTCGAGTCTTACCTACTTAGAGGACATTGGGAAAACCCTCTTGGCTTCTCTAATTAGATCCAACATTCAGTGATGGATGATTCACTGCCAGGTTAAGGAACTGCCACAGTCAGTAGATATTTTCTACACAGACCTCAGCAGAGCTAGCAAGGGCATTTAGCTTACAAAGTGGAGCTTTTTTTTTTTTTTTTCCTGTGTAGAGGAAAAAAAATTCATTCATCCCCATTATGGCTTTGCCTTTTAAATATTAACTATAGGGGCATAGAACTGGAAGGGGTCCCCTGGGTCACTGCAACTACAACCTCCTTATGCAGAGCTGTGCTATTGAATCCCTTGCACAAACTACCACAGTATTAAAGGCAATAATGGTTTTTGGTCTCATTAACACTATGAAGAATTTTAATTTAGCACTCAGACTTCTATGGATAAAATGAAGACTGATGATTTAAGTTGTTTCTCCTTTTCTTGGCATTTTGGCTCATAACTTCCTAATTCTCTGTTAGCAACCTTAAACATGTATTTTTCTCTCAGCTGTACATATTCATGCTGGATATTAATCAATTTATTTCTAAAATCCTAAATTCACTAATGCTTATTAACAAATTCCATTAACTGAACTAAAATAGGCTCTCTCTCTGTTTTTTATCATGGAGAAGGAATGAAAAAAAAAGGAATAAAGAAGCAAAATTTCATCCTATATTGTTTAAAAGTCAGAAAATAAGAGGGAGTAAGGTCACCACGTTTTAGTGGTGTTCGGATATGGCCCATTCCTTGCAATTGAACGGGGGTATCAAGAATTTTAAAGCCAGCTCGTAGGTATCATTCAGGAGAATGATGTGTCTGGTTACTCGGCTCAGAAGCTCCAAGAGAATCTTCCGTGCGATTTTTGTGAATTTTTGTTTCTACTCCCGGACATGAGCACACTCAGGAACCTGAGGATGGAGTGTGAGGTGATGTTTATGGTGTGAGACCACCCAGCCCCGAGGCAGCCGTGCACTGATGCACCACATTCCACAAGGGCAGGGCAGGGAGCACAGGACAGAGGTGGAGGATGTGCGTTGACATAAAACAGGAGAGTTTTAAGCAAGTAATTCACATGATTTTAAGGGCTCAAATAATCACATCCTTTTTTATACACGACTTCCACTGCTCTGATCTTGACAACCTTCTCCTCACTCTGTAACTGAAGAGCTTCAGCAATTCCTGTGTTATTCCCTTCAGCTCCTCCAAGCCTCCAGGGATTTCTTCTCCCACAAGAACAATCTCTATATATCCAGGCAGACCCTCTAATTTGCAACTGGACTGGGAAATGTAGTTTTTATAGCAGCAATGATTCCCTAATTTCCCAACTTTGAATTTCACAGTAATTTCATAGCTGACCTGGCATCTCCTTTTAGAAGACTTTTGCTAAGCAGCTAAGCATTTGCCACTTGAAGCACCATGTCTGTGGCCAGACAAGGCTTTTTTAGAACTGGTGAATTATATAAGTAATATACAAAGTGACAATTGTGGTTAAATTAATCATTCGATGAAAACAGAAATTTACATTAAAAATACATATTCCTGGTAGATATACTTAGATTATGAGGTTAGAAACTTATTTTTGTTCTATACAAATCCAAAATGTTATAAATTTTTCTTGAGCTGAATTTTGCCAAAATTACTTCTATCAAATTAAAAGTATTGTGCTTCTTATCCATTCCTTTCTGCCTATTTATTCTGTGCAATTGTTTCCTGTAAAAATCAGACAGAACCCTTCATTTCAAAAATTATAAAGCTGACAACAGCTCTGATCAAACAACCCAAGAAATATTTTTAATATAACTGAGTAGTATAATGTGAGTACAGTTTATCTATTTGATAGTGTTCCAAACCTGCCTAAAATTTCTCATCAGCAAGTTCAAAATGACTGAAGATTCTTCTGCTTGAAAAATCTCCTCATCTTAATGGTGCCTGATGCTCTCCCAGTTATTTTAACTCTCAACCCAAGATATTTTTTCCTTTTTTCTAATTTAAAACCACATATATAAAACTATATGAATCAATCTATGATGTTATTTTGAATAAGAAAGGACACGGCTTTTCTGGTGTTATATGAAGTTACACCATTTTTTGGTAAACAAGGTGCAAGCAATACTCTGAAAACCGATTAAACATTAACTCTTCATCATGGATATCCTCAAAGCTGAATATACATTATATACACACAGAAAGTGGAGCAAAAACTGAGTAGAACACAAGAAAAAAAGACAGGGTTTCGCCTTACATCTAAATTCTATCTTCTTTTTAATTTTAACCCTTATTATTGATGTATTTTGTATTAAAATACTTCTGCTGGTAAAGAAGACATTGGCCTGAGATTCATGAAATAATATTTAAAGGAGTTTCTCCAGAATCCTCCAGTCACAACTTATATGGGAGGTGGTTTTACTGCCTGTGTCTGAGTCTTCAGTGTTGTCTTCTTGAAAATAGTTCCACTTTGTCCTCAATCTTCCTGCTGTTTCATGTGGTTAAATGGGTCTCCTTTTGGAAATGCAACTAATTTTGGAGGGAAAGTAAAATGGACCAGTCCTATTCAGTGTTCATAGAGAAAAGGTTTTTTACTTCCTGCCCCTGAAGTTAGGGAGAGATAAAAAGATTTATTCCCTCAGTATTCAAACGGTAAAAGAACTTGTCTTATCTTGTTCTTGCTTAGCTCAAAGCTGGGCTTCTAAAACCACCAAAAAACAGGAAAGAAAAAATGAAACCAGGATTACAGCCAGCTCATGGGACCATGGCAGTGCTGTGTTAGGGGGAAAAAAGCACATTTCCATTCTCCCTTTTGTCCTGGTGAATCAAAGGCCCTCTGATTGCTGGTGTCACATAATACTGATCAGAAAGGAATTAAGTGGCCAGTGAGAATGTGCTTCTATCAAAGAGCTGGCAAATTGCAAGATTTAGAAGCCCAGAGGTCAGTGTAAATCTCCATATCAGAGGCAGCAGAGTGGAAAGTGGGGAAACAGAGGTGGGAGGAATCTATTACAGTCAGCTTAATCCCCTACATCCAGATTTCTGTGAAAACAGACATTAATGATCCCCCCTCACTTTTCAATCATGCTGTGTTCACCCAATTACTTTCGCTTCTAAAGACTTCACTTTTTTTTGTTCCTAATTCAGTGTTTTGTTTTTATCTCACAGAGATACAGAGTCCAGCCTGAGGACGAACTGAATCCAGTATAATAATAGCTACCTCAGCTCCTGCCGTCTCTCACTGAAAGATGATTCACAAAACCCTCCTAAAGCAAGATGTTTGTCATCTCAAGAGTTCACCAGCCATTCACTCTGCTTCAGATTGCTCCAGATCAAAGCCTTTCTGAGTGAGGTAGAGAAAGGGTGGTCGAGGGTAGGAACCATGAGAGGCCTGGATTTAGGAGGCTGCTATTCCTAGGTTGTGCTTTTGGAGCTCTGAAGACAGAATCAGAGGAGCTGCAGTGCAGATCACCTTTGATAACCAGAGGCATGTGCATATCTGACCTCCTTCACCCTTTTTTTTTTCACATGCAAGCATACAGAAAAAATCCTTTTCTGTTCACTTGAGATTTTACCTTTTCAACCTGAAGAGTTCTGCCCGCTGTCTAGAATTCCCCTGTATTTCAAGTGCTCATAATTATGTGGAAAAACCAGCTAAGTGTAGCTCAGGTCTTCAAATTTTCTCCAGTGGAACTAACTGCTAATGTCAGAAGGAAAATAAGCACTGCCCTGCTAAATCTCTTCTCAGTTACAGACTGTGTTTAATGTTCTTTAGAGAAGCAGAAAAACAATTTCTCCAACTGCAGAGCATAGAAGGACCCCCTTACAAGTCAAACTTTTGGATATTAATTTGTGTTTTGGGTAACCAGGGCTGTTCGTCTCAATGAACTTTCCTTTTCCAAAGAAAGATTAATTTTCTTATCCTTCATTAAACTGAAGTCAACGGATCCCTTATGCTGAAATTTGCGCGGCAGAGAGCTGTCAGTGGCAAAAGGATTGGGCTTTCAATCTGGGCATCTAAAATTACACACTGTCTGCTCAAATTGCCACAGGGAAGATGATTTGAAATTTTCTGCCAAAAATAAAAAGAAAAAATGAGAAAAAAAGATTTAAAAAAATTTTAAAAAGCAAGTGTTAGCTAAGACTGGATGACCAACAAGCTGAAACTGGCAAATCTATTTATCAATGCCCCTCTCCACAGGAGGTAATAATTCTGTCCTGGGGTGATTGTTGCCCTCAGTGTTCTTTTTATTCCGTGAGGGCAGAAGGGACATCACAAACACTTCCAGTTCCTCTCACAGAGCCTGCCTGAGCATCTTTAGGTTCTTCCTGTTGGTGTCTATTTTGCACGTGTTGCTAACAAGTGCAGGCAGCCAAGCTCGATCATCCCCCCGCATATGGAGCTTTGTGAAATGCAGATGGTGCAGCTTAAGTTGTTCATAATTAGGACTCATGTCACTGTAACTTGCATGCCTTTCATAATGGGATATAAAGCCCTCCATCTGCTCTGAAGCACACTGATGTAAATAACTCACTGGAGCAGCTATTTTGTTTGTTCTGCTTATAGTAAAAATAAGGAATTAACACGGCTGCCTTGACAGAGTCTCCTTATCCATTCTCTTCCCTGCTCTTCCCTGACCCACAGCTTTGCACTCGTCCCTTGCCTGGCTCCAGCTTCTATTTCCCTTCAGTTGCTCAGGGAGGACAGGGCTAATCCTCAGGAGGGAAAGCTCATTTATAACTGTAATTACAGCCCACTGGGAGCAGCACAGAACCAATGTTGGCATCTTTCAGAACTGCAGCAAGCACTAAAGGAAAAAGTTTCCCTCTCTAAGTTAGAGAAGCATCTGATATCCTCTTTGGAGATGACATCATTCCCTCTATTAGGGTGACTGCTTGACCAGACTGTGTTCCTGCATTGTGTTTATTCTCACATCATTCCATTAGCTTCAGTGAAGGCAGTTATTACACTAATTTAATTGCACATAATGTCCTGTTGTAGAGCCAGCCGCTTGTGAAATGACTAAAAGAAACAGATTTCTTTTACGCTGTTGAGGAGTTTCACTTGGTTGGTCTGTGACATCCCAAATTTCTGGCAAACTGGCATTCCTGCTCTGGCCACAACAGGAAAACTGAGATTTCAGGCACTTTCATGTGCTAAGACCTGTGAACACCGCACTGGGGGGCTGTGTGGGCAGAAGAGTGAAGTCCAATACCAATCAGTATAATGTGGCCTTACATTTCCAGGATCACCTTTCAAACCTTCAGAGTTTCAAGCAGTCAGTCAAGAAGGGCAAGGAAAATTCTGCACAGCCCAAGCTCATCTTTTGTTTGCCCTCATCTTTTTTTTTCTTCCTTTTTTAAACAAATATGACCCTTCCAATATTAAAAAGTCCTAGGAGAAACCAATATTCTTTTCCTTTTTTTTGCTAGTAACAGTATCTCGTGTATCATTCCGTACATTTTGCAGGACCCTGAAATCAGCTTGTACCTCACAGAAACAATCACCTTGCCAATGTTCTTCGCAAGGCGCTATTTTTAAACATCGCATTTCAAAATCAACACGTATTTTTGCTGACATGAGGCAAAGCTTTTTGGATGGTTTCCTCATCTCCCAGTATCATTAGCTGAAGGGTCAATAGTCCCAGCTGTCTCACCAGAGACCCTGATAAGACCCTCACTTGACAGAACCTCATATGGGACCAAGGCTACAGAACAACATCTGGAATTAGGGTGGGCTCTGTGGACCTCTCAGTATCATCTACCACAAATCTGAAGAATGTCTTGATTTTGGACATCTATAACTATATAAGTTCTTTTCCAACTATCGCATCTCCACAGAGGTGTTTAGATGTGATGCTGTATCAGTAAAATCCTACCGTTTTGCTTTTGCATGTTCTTCAGGTAATTTTCTTCATGTTCACTGTCGTTTGTTCCCTCTACTTTGAAATCTGTGTGAGAATATAGTTCTGCATCTGAAAGAAAAATGGAGCGTACAGAGCCCTGTACAGGTGAGCAATGAGTTAAAGTGGGTGAGTACATCCCTGTGGGAACACCTTAGAGAAAGTCTCTGAAACCTGGGCATTGTAATATAAATTCCAGGCTGTAAGAATATGCAAATTCACAGTAGATGTCCTTAAAGAAGACACAAAATGGAACATCTGCTTTTGTTGCACGGCTGCAGATAAAACCAGAAAATAGACTGTTGCATAACCTTTCCAAAACTGGGGATTTGAAAATTTAATATAATGACAAACTTAATGCCCCTTGTTTTGTTAGACACTTCAAAAGATGACAAAAATCCTGTTTACAAGTGATGATTTGGCCTTAAAGGTAAAATTCTCTCCTTATATGAAAACATTCTGCAGTTTTTCCTCACAATTTCCTCCTTTTCCATTGATCCAAAGCAAGAACATTATGTAAAAAGATATTCAGGGAGTTAAGATCATATTCTTAAAGGGTTTTAATGCTTCTCTTTACAGATAAATGTTGTTTTTTAAGTTGAAAAAAAAAGTCACGTTTCCTAAGCTAATTGAGCTTAAGAAGAATACAATTATTCATCATTTAAAACTTAAATTGTCACCTTTTAAAATATCCAAAATTATTTGAAGTCAATACTAGACAGCACATGCATGTGTAACATTAGGTCATTTTAAGCACTGCTCCATTTCCATGTTAAAGCTCCTTTCATTAGTTTTGATTGATGCTGTGTTTCCATTTACTTCTGTGCTGTATTTTTTCTTTAAAATTGAATTTCATTCATCTACTACAGGAACTTTTAATGTCCAGTCATGTTAACAAGGGGTTGGATTGTTCTGGCACTCAGGTAATTGCGTGTTGATCTACTTGTGAGAAACCAAGTAAGAAGCACAAAGACACCATGAAAGCAACTAAGGATTTAAAAATAAAAATCAAAACACAAACTCTCCAAAGCTGAAAAAAGAATTTAGAAATCAAAAAGAGAATTTGCCCACGTACGTAGAAAGTCTGTGAGATTCCTCTCTCTGTTTGCAGCAAGTCCCCTCTAAAATAGAGCTTTTACAGAATGGAAAGAATGAGTTCCATCCATTAGGGTGATGCTTAGATACTTCTTACAAGCTGAAAACAAATGAGCAAATAGGAGCTGAGAGCAAATGGCACCCACGATATCATTTGTTTTCTAGGGTTTCCTTTTTAAACAAACCCAGTGCAGATAAGCAAGGTCCTATTCTTTACTGGCAATGAGTCCAGGGCAGAAGCTCTCCCAGGCACAAATAAATTATACCCCAGTCGTAAAAGTTTAAAATCAGCAACAGGGAACTGGAAGAATTAAAAATCTCTTCCAGGGTAACAGTGATTCAGATGTGGGGTTTGCACCCTAATGCAGCACTACAGAAAACTAAAATTCAGAGCCTGATCTGGAGTGACAGTTTTGGGGGGATGATTTTCAGCCATGGCTTGTGTATCATCACAGGTTTCATCGGAGAAAAAAACCTGCCCTTTTTTGCCAGAAATCTGGACCTTCACCCTCTCATTTACATCCAAACACAGGCTGTAAATAGCAGCATCTGAATATGTGACAGCTTATTCTTTTATTTCTAATTTTTTTCAACATGACTGTGCCTTTATGAGTTCAGTGACAAGAGATGAGAAATAAGCCAAAACATGCCACAGATTTCAAAAAACCCCAACAAAAACAAGCCAAGGTTTCACCTTGGGGTTCAGCTTCCCTGAGGAAGGGGCACTGGGGCAGCCCCAGCCCCAGGCACCCCTGGGGACAGGTGGGGCCAGGCTGGGCTCTGTGGGGCTGTGGCCCTGCTGTGGCATCTGAGGGCGGGGGCTGACAGTCCCAGGGGGCTGATGTGAGGTTCTGAACCCTGGACAGGCTGGAGGAATCCTGGGGAAGGGGGTCAAGACCCTCTAGTGGCCTCAGGGCCCTGGTGGTTTTGTTGGAAAAATGATTTAAGACAGCCGATAACTCGGCTGGCAGGAGGCAATTTTAAACCATTGGTTGTTCTGACTAGATATTGCAAACCCGTATAATATTTTTGAAGAGAAAAAAGGCCCTCAGACTGCCCAGAAGCATGCAACAGCTCTGCTACAGGCCAGCAAGTATCCTTTTGGCTTGTACTGGGGCAAGGGCAGGAGAGAAAAATACATGAAAATCCCTTTATCACTTCCTCTCAGACCTTGCTGTTACAAACTCCTGCCCTGTCACACCTTTTCAGGCCCCCAAGCTTTAAAAGGGTCCAGTGTGGGGTCTGTTGTAGTGTCTGTGTCATTTGAGAGCTGCTTTGGAATATATGTTCTCTGTATCATCAGATATGGGCAAATGTATCCACATGATGTTTGCATTTGTGGGGATTTTTTTAGTGTATCAAACAGCCTTTAGATAAGGTTAAAAATCATGGCCTGCCTCTATATTTTTAAAGCATTACCTGCCTTTGAAAGAATATCGTCTGGATGTAGAATATTTATTCTGAGCCTCAGGGAAATCTTTTACAACTTAGTTTCACATTGAGCAATGCTGCTCTCTGGGCACTAATTTCTGAAGGGCCTGTGGCTTTGAGAGACCTGGCTAATGGCACTGAGCAATCACCAGGTTCCCTGGGCTTCTCAAGTGATAAGAATGCTCCAAAAGAGGTCTGGTTTCTAGGTTTGACCAATAAGAAGACAAACCCCGGGGAAGACGGCTCTTTAGAAATCATTAAATTAATCTGGGCATGAAAACACGGCCCTGTCGTGCCTCCTTTTTTTCCAGTTTGCCTGTTTCTATGGTATAGTTTTACCACTGCTTTACCAATCTGCCAGCCCCACCAAGGGAGGCACTTGTTTCTAAACATGAATTATCTCTATAAACCCAATTATCTAGATACTGAAAGAGGCTGTGGTCCAATAATGTGTGCTAAAAGTGCATCCTGACGTTTTCTTTTTTCTTGCTGCACCTCTGCTTTTCAACTTCTGCACCCCTCCTCTTCAACGCCATTTAAAGACACAGCACAGCTGCTATCATGTGAAATGAAATGCGCTTCCATTGCCCAAAACTGGGTTTCAGTAATGAAAATCCTACTTCTCTTTTAAAGGGATGTATTCAACGTTGAGACAGAAACTTCTCTCAGCCTAAAAGAAAGTATTTGACTTGAATAGAGTGGCTTAAATTATGAAGGTATGATTTTATCTAATTCTAGATAGGCCAAATAACAAAGACATCTGCTGAGACAGATACTAAATTATTACTCTTGCTAGTGCTTTCAGTAAAACTTTTTTCTAAAAATATGGATTTCTAAAGCTAAAAAACTTGTTTTACCATTGTAACCTTAAAATGGACAATCATGAAAAAAAACCATGGCTGAGTAACGCTCCTGGCTATAACTCTCAGACACATTCTGGTACTAAAAAATTGCATTCCCACAGCACTCCTCATTCATTCCAATAGATTCTCAAAGCAGTATTAAGTCCAGATTGGCATAAGCACTCTAAAAAGCCTGCAGCAGAAACTATTTCTCCCTGAAAGGTTTTGCCTTTGCTACTGGCCATCTGATATCTTTAATCCCTTTTGCTTTTTCTTTATGGCTTTTCTTGACCTGCGTTGTTGCTTTACATAAAAGCTCTCTTCTCTGTCAGTTTTTCCACATCTCTCCTGGCCTTGTGCCTGCTATGTCTGGTTTAGCTGGAGGTTGGGTATATGAAGTCTGATTCAAAACTTGTTTATCCCTTTCGGAAGAAAGTGATTTTTTTAAGTAGCTGGAAAGCACAATTGGTTCTGACAACGTTATTTTGGAAGGACTGGGGCAAAAACCAAGCAGCACAGCAGACATTTCTCAGACAATTTAAAAAAAACCAAAACAAACAGCCCAAGTCAATCATACATTGAAATGAATGGTTCAACATAAAAAATGTACAACTTTCTACATAGCAAAAGGATGAATGCATGCTTGGAACTTTCATTAACCCATTGGTTTTTAGAATATCGAAACAGAAGGGCTTGACTTTCTTTATGACTCAGCTTTTCAACTTTCTGGAGATGGTGAAAACAGGAAGACCTGAAAACTTCTCAAACATCAAAATTTTACCATATGAAAGGAATTGAAACTGCAAAGTGTCAACTTGCTCTATTGTTTCATACTGCACTGCTCTTGATTTCACCTGTTTGTTGTTCTGCTTAGCATATACAAGGTAGGTAGTTCTGATAAAACTACTGGGCTGATAAACTGCTCAGGAAGAAATATTCTAACAGAGTAGGCACCGATCATGATGACTGGGAGAAAATTTAAGTCCTAATGTCCTGGGAAGAGCCTAGAGAGAGATGGAAGAGAAAAGCCCACAGCAGTGCTGAGCTGTGAGCAGTTAATGTGCACATGGGAGAAAACTTCCAGCGAGTGCATCCACCAGCTTCTGGAAAGTATTCCCCAGGATCGACACAACCCTGGCTGCAAGAAGGATGTGCACCTGCAGAAACAGGATGTTGTGGTTAAACGTAGGGCAGGAAAAATGTCTGAGGCATGGAAAGCTTAAACTAATCGCATGTGATCCATGGAGAGGGAAGGGAGGTAGGGGACACAAGGAGGTTGTTTGTAGCCCTGGATCGTTTAGTTGGGCTTAGCTGACACATCAGGCAGGAAACCTGTTTGCTACAGCAGGGTTTTCACAGGAGCTGTAACATAAGACAACACTGCATCCTTGCCCTGTCACCACTCTCCGCTGTCATGCTGACATAGGAAACTTTGCAACCACACGGCCAAACTGATCATGGAACTGAGGATTCAGGTTACATTCTGCCTCATCTGAGAAGATGGATAAAGAGAGAAGCAAGGAGGGTAAGACGGCAAAAGGAAAAATGTGACTCTCTCTCTTCTGACAATTTAACCACCATTTCCATTTAGACCAGCTTAGAGCATGCAATGAATTGATCCTGGAGTGCTGAAGAGGAGAATGATGCCCAGTAATCCTAATTGCTGACGATAAAGAAAGATGATTTTTAATGTCCCCAGAGAAGAAAAGAAGTTGAGAGATTGTGCTGCTCAGTTGGTCTAGGCCCAGCAGTGCAGGGATGAAATGGGAAAGCTGAGGACTATTTTTGTCCTATTTACTTTTATTGGAGTACTAGCTGGTCTACTGGTCTTTTAATAACCAAGGACAAAATTCTGTCCCAAGTTTTACTCCAGGCACAAAATGCATCTATAATGACCTTTCCCTATCTCTCTCTCTCCAGAAGACATCTGCTTGGACCTGACAAGAGAAGCATTTCTGCTCTTGCACTTAGAAAGACAGAACCAGCCTTTGCTAATGGGGGACAAACAGCTGCAAATGGAGCAGAGAGAGCCAGCAGAGTTCCGGCCTGTGTGTCCTGGATGAGTAATTCAAGCTGAAAGGCCTTTGCGTGGAAATTCAAGTACTGCCTGGACTGTATCACCATTTGCACCCTGGCTGCTGCAGAAGAACACGTGTCAATACTTGAGGAAACGGTAAGGCCCCGCAGGAGAAGAGGGGCTCTTGCAGTAGAAAGAACACTCCCTTCTTGGATAACATGTCAAAGGCAGCTCCTCCACAGCACAGGCTATTGCAGCTAACTTTCTTGTGTCAGTGTAACTTATTTTCCTGAAAGAGTCTCGTTTCCTTCCCTTTTATAGGCACGTCAGGTGACATCCCTTATCTGTAACACATTCCTCTCTGATGTCAAGCAGTATTAAGCCTGGCTAGGTTGTACAGAGGATGCTGGTCCTGGACGTTATTTTAATAGCAATTCCATATTCATTAACATTATCTGATATGTCAGAGACCAAGTTATTCCACAGGGTAAACAAACCTGGCAGGATTTAATCAAAATGCATCTAACGACTATCAAGGACAGAGCATTTGAGACAATTTGCTGGGACACGGGGTCTGTTCTTGAAGAAAGTTCAGCTTTCACAGTTCACAAAACATGGAAGCTCTCTGGCTGTTCAGCAGAGAGAGCTTGCAGCCTCCAGTGGAAGATTTCCAAGGAAGGTCTGCCAAGGAGGCCGTAGAGGCAGCTGTCATCAAAGAATAGTCAGTCAGCTCTCACCTCTTCTGGGCTTTCAGAGTCTGGAAACCCAGAATTTGCTGTCCTCCCACTGAGCTTCTTCAACAGTAAGGAAACTTTAAGAAAGAAATGTCATGAAACACTCAGCTATCAAACATATTCCCCTATTCCCCCCTCATTTCAGCCCCACTCCTTTTCCTCTAGTCATTTGCCCTTAAAGTAAAGACGCTCCTCCTTCACATGATTTTGTTCTACCACTTTGGATCTGGAAAACCTTTGTGTTTTCTTAGGCTGAAATTGAGTCCCTGTTCTTGCAGCTGCCGCAGATGTTTTAAGAGGCATTTTATTAAAAGCAAAATCAATAAGGCAGTTTTGCAGCCTTTCTAGCACTGAAACAAACAGAATTAGCTTAAATGACAATCTCGTTACTGCTGTAGAAGCTTCAATAAATGGGAGCTCTTCCTAGTAAAATATAAACCAGACAAAATTAGACATAACAAAAAATCAAATAGCCCAATTAAGAACACTGCATCCACAGCACAAGTGGAAGATCAATACCCCTTCAAAGGTGCAGAGAGTCAATTGCCCCCATTTGCACATAAAGAATTCATTCATCAAAGCACCATCTCACAGCAGGATTTTCAGGTATGATTAACCTTTCATGGTGCTTTAGTGTTTAAACTACAGTCCTCAGTGCTGGGCCTGATTATGGAGAGCACTCTGTGGGCCTAAATGAAACAACATTTTTCTTTATGCATTAATATGGCCAGTCTTATTCTCACTCTGGCAGAAAGAAGCTTCAGAAGTAATGATTTAAACCCCACAGTAATGGTACTTTTGTGCTAAGTCACCATTTGAAATATAACATGATGCTCTAAAATAACACAATATTAATCATGGTCATTATGAAAACAGCTCTTCATTTTTCCTCTCGCTTCTCCATGGCTTTTTATTATGTTGAGGACATTTATTATATTAAATATTCATTCACTTTTTTTTTTTTCCTGTTATGATTAACACTGCTGAGGTCCAAATCCAAGAATTAAAAAGTGAGGAGATGTGGATTTCCTGAGGGCAGATACTAAACCCCTGGAGGTGTCGGGGATTGTACTTAGCTTTGCAAGTCACTCTGGAAAATCTGACTTTAAAGACCTTTAAACCCTGCAGAGCTCTAGTACAGGGAAAAAGACTGCAAGACTCTATATCCTATCTGTAGCCAAGATACACGGGGAAAAAATCACAATATTCATAACAATATAAACCTCTTCACCCTACGTGTCATAGAGGGTATTACTGTGAAATACTCTGTCAAGATCTCCAGATAATTTCAGAAATCACAAGCACATAAAAATTTAAAAGTAAGCCTCAGCTCAACATCTCCCTTCCCTCCTGATCATCCTAATTCCTTAATAATTTCATTTAAACACTTGCAGTCTCTTATTTTTTGTGCTAGCTGTTTCCTGAAAAACACACCTATTTCTTATGAGGGGATACAAGACCAGAGTCAAGTATTCTTTTGAAAAGATTGGAGGAGTCAGTGGAAAATTGAATTGTGCCAAAACCAAAACTGTGGAGAAACTGAAGGCAAATTCAGCATACAGTGTTGGTTGAAAGAAATGGGTGGGAAATATTTTGGAAAAGCTAAAATATTTCCTTTTAAATTTTGGGAGAGAGGGATGGTATTTAAATAATTTTGAAGGGTCATTTCTCATTTGGAAGCTGAAGTTCATAGGAAAAACAGAATAAAAAAGCAAATTTCTGTGGAGATAATGGGAAAGTTTTAAGACTAAACTGAAGTAAAATTACGGATTTTGTTTAATAAAACATTTTCTTACATGTTTAGGTTCTAAAGAGCTAATACATTTTTCGTTATTTCCTCATTTCAACCAACAACAAAAAGCCCCCAAAACCTCTCTAGCTATGCTTATTTTACCACAAAGAGTACTCATTGATATTTTTTTTTTTCTGCATGATTAAGGGGACTGCACCCACCCATCTCTGGATCAGTCAAACACTCTTGTGACTCAGTAGCAGCATCCAGAAAGGAAGTGGAGCTGGCAAACCTGCACCCCTTCAGCTTTCCAAACCTGTACTCTCCATGAATTCAAGGACTTTTTATTACCCTTAAATTGATTAATATATTTTTGCTGGCAATATATCATATTCATTTTCTGCCATTATTTAAATAGTTTTAAGGACTCGGTATCCAAGAGCCTTGCCCAAGGAGTGGGGCGTGCAGGGAGGAAATGTGGAAAGCCCACCCTTGCACAAGGCTGTAACTCACAGTTGCCTTTCCAGCTCTTTCTCCCATGGGAAGAAAATCATCCACCACATCTGGGGCAAATCCAGGGCTTTCTCTCCCTGCCTGCTTGGAGTGGTCACTGGGAGAGCTCAGCAATCTCCACATGGCACCAGCAAACACCTTCTCCAGCCTAAATGTGAATATAATCTCCTTTTTTTAGCCTGCCCAGTAAAACTTCAAGTGTTATGTTTCTCCTGCTGCTGTGGTCAGAATTTTCAGGGGAAACACGAAGTTCTGCACTCAAGTTAGAACCCCTAAAATCCCCTAGGTTCACCAGCTAGTGAAACAAACACCCAAATAGACTTAAAGGCTCCTAAAAGGTGAGATAAATGAAATACCAGCTGTGCAGTCTTACTGTGAAAGAAATAAATTTGGTATTTTTCACCAGAAAAGGATGTGGGATAAATAAGGCAGTTGTGATTTGTTCACCAAGAATCCTCAAACAAGGCTTTTAGGAAAGATGAAAGGATGCATAAGACGTCTTTTTAATTTTCAAGAAAGATCTTCTGATAGTTTCCTGGTGCTGTTTGGCTATTTTAATCATTAGCTGTAAAAATTGAAACAGTCATTTTCTTGCTGCAGCAATTAAATGTATGGAAAAAGGGACATAAGGAGTAGAAAGAGAAAAAAAATGTAAAGAATTGTCAGAAAATTTGTTTTCCCTCTTGAATATTTGACCTGGCATAAAAACACATTAAGTTTTGACTAACCTTTCTTGGGGTTGGCTGGCATATTTGTTTTTACTGCCGTGCACATGGTTAAACTGAGTTATACTGAATGTGCATTGGTTGTTATCAGGAATGATACAGAAATTCAACACCCAAAAGCCAGCTCCTCTTAGAAACTGGAAGTTATGCCCCTTCTCTCTGTCCTAAACTCCAATATCATCTCTACATGCAATTTTGCTATAAAAAAATTACTCTGCTTAATATTACTTAATTTTGGCTTCACTGACCATTGGATTTGCAGCTTCACACGTGATCTTAGATGCGTTTAGAGTTCACAAACACAAATATGATTAAATAGAAAGAAAATTTAGGTTTATATTTGTCTTGTTCTTTGCATTCAAGCCTGGCATGAACCCAAGGCTACATTTCCTCACACAGACATATCTGTTTTGTTGTGTCCAACACAGCCGTAAGTAGCACTATAATTTATGAATCCTGATAAAACATGAGTTTTTGTGTTTGTTTTTGCCTCCCACATTCACTTAAGTTAAACTGCAATGCTTTCATGCATATGTTGTGATTTTACCGAGTGTATCTTGTCCTGACTTCTTTGCACACATAAACATCCAAAGAATGTGAAAAAGAGCCCCCAAAACATTATGCACAGATTATCTGCATTAAGTCTGATTTTAACTGTTAGTCCTTTTTCACATGTTGATCTCAGTTTTGCCGTGCCCTGACTGTCTGGTACTTGGCATTTCCTCCTTCTCCAGGTATTTCCACTTTATTTCTAGAGGTCTGTGGAAATTTGTTCTTAGAGAGGAATAAATCGGAATAAATAAATGTATTTTTATTTTTAAAATTTTTAGTATATAATGCATAAAGAAACTCAATTCAAGGGTATGTTAAACTTTCTTCAGAACAAACGAGTCAGGAGAATCTCAGAGAGAAAACAAGTGAGGCCATTAACACAGGGTGTGATGGTCTGAGGCCCCTCAGAAAGCACACAGCCCCTACCAAACCATTCATTAGCAGCTAATGAAAAGATGCTGTTCTGTTAATATGGATTAGAGATGAAGTCTGAAATGTGAATCCTTGCCAATTTAAACCATTCCTGTAACAGCATGAATAAAAAAATCCATGGACATCTTCCTAACAAGGGGGCACTAAATCATCCTAAAATCAATACCAGGGCTTTGGTTTAGTCATCTCCACCAAGAGTTGAAGCAGGCTGGCATTTGTCTGCCAAGTCTGTGGCAGGATAAGAGGCACAGCTTAAATAAAGTGGAACAGAAACTAGTCCAGCTGCCCTCACACGCATTTTTAAATCCTGACAAGAGTCAGTCTGGGAATGTGAGGATTATGCCAGGCTGGATGAATGAAAAAGAGCACTGCTTCTGGAGCATATGTTTCCTCTCAGTCTAGAGGTGGTCTCCTCATGGGCCTGAATTTCTTTGCACTTTCTGTTCGGCACGAGTGTGCAGGATCCAAAGGTATTTTTAACACACAACAAGAAAGCATTTGGGCAAAATACCTCCCACACAAGATGACACTGTACTGGGTCTCNAATATATAATTATATCTATAATTAAATATATAATTATATCTATGTTTATATAATACAGATTATTTCACAGCGTTTTTAATTTTAAATTTCCACAAGTCGCAAAATAATTTCAGACACTTCATAAAAAAAACAAAGGACAATGAAACACAGTTATATTGTTACTGGGAATAACTGGCTCTTCCTTAAGTCCTACTTCTTTTAAGAAAATGTAGCTTCATTTCTCTATCTTATACGTTGCTGGAAAAATTCTGGGCAGAAACATTCCCAATAGTTTAAATACCAAGGGGTTCAAAAAAACCAAACCAAAACAAAAATAAGCATGGAGGGAGAAGTGATATGTTTTTTGAATAGGAATGCAAAAGGAAAACATTCTCAGCGTGCACAAATACTTCTATTCAGCTGAAATGCAAAAATTTCCATTTTCATAAATAAAAGATGGCTTCAAAGAAAAATTTCCTTCACAATACCAATTCCCAGTATTTAATATTTGTCATTACCTTTTTACCCTACATTAACTTATGTATTTGGTATCAGCTAGCAAAATGTTGTATTTCTACAGATTTGCTTTAAACTGAGCCACCACCTAAAATAAACAAAGAAATTATGGCTTAAGATATTACAAAAATCAGCTCAGTTTTGTTACTCTCAGTGAAATCATACCAGAGACAGATGATAATGTCAGTCTGTACTAAATTTAGTGGGCAAACAAAAAGGAAATCATATCTGAACATCCCCAGCTCAGTCTGATTAGAAGTTTAAAAGTTTTACTTCTCTCCTGCCCTCCAAAGCTCCAAGGTTTTGCTCATATGGTCTTGCTTTACCTCATTACTGAAAGATTTTAAGAAATTCCAAGGTTTCCAGGTGTAGGGGTGTGGTATAAGGAATTCAGAGATGTTTTCTAAGTTCTAGTAGAGACAGAGAGAAATGCTGCAGCCAACAGATTAAACCAATATAAAAACCCATATCATGCATAGTGAAGTGGGGTATCCCCAAGCTCCTTTCCTGATGTTCGTAATTTTCAGACTTATTTTCAGCTGAAAACTCATAAAAGTAGAGTTGGTTGGGAACGGTTTCACGAGTTACCTCAGAGAACTGGCTGAATAGATGAAGAAAACTATGGTTTTTAAGAGCTGCTGACACAAGCAAAATACTAATCTAGAACCAATAAAAGCTGTGGATTGAGAATGCCCAGCTGCCATGAAGGTGTGGGCCTACTGCTCTTGTGAAGAGTCTTGAGAAAATGGTGGTGGGCTGGCTGCTGGGACAGTGCTCACCCTGGCCCAGAAATTCTGAAGGAAAGGTAAAACTTAAAACTTGATAGGTTTTCCACTGCTGACTAAACCCTGTGGTAAGCATCCTTCACACTGGTTTTGATTTTACATGTCCTTCAAAACCACCCAGACTGGATTGAAGGTTTGGAGAGGGAGAATTTTCCACAGTCTTTGAAAAAATTACTTTGTATTTAATTACTCCCTGTCATTGTCATTTATTTTCCCTTCAGTCACTAATTTTGAATTTAAATTGGCTATGTGTACACTGTTTTGCCTTTCTATACAAGTTTTGCTGTGCTCCACATAGTAAAAAGCATAAACAATTCCGAACTTTAGTCAGATAAAACAGGGCTGCATTTGCATTCTCTGCAGCACGCTGGGTTTTGGAACAATCCCTAGGTTTTGAAAGCACAGTAAAATCCATCTCTGACAGCAGGGTGGTTACAGAATCTGTTTTCCTGATAGTGATCAGGCTCGTTCTGTATTCCAGCCACACAGCCCCAGTGCACTCGAGAGTCCTGCACATGAACACAGCAATAACAAACACTTCATCCTCGGCGGGGCTCAGGGTTCAGCTGGGGTGTTTTTTAATGTTGTTCATGCTCAGGTTAATGGGCAAAGCGAAAGGCTTGTTTGCCCTTATGAGTAACTATATTTCAAACTGCAATTTGAGTTGAGGGTTTTCCATCATTTGCGCTCAAAGTCACGGATCTTTGAGCACTTTCCATGTTTTCATAATTCCTTTTGCTGGTAGACTATTGATTCCTAAAGATAACACAACTTGAAAGATCAGTAAAGGTTAGCTAGTAAAATAAACATGCATCATTTAAAATGCCTCTGTGCATCTGGGAGTTCAACAATACCTATTAGTATTACTTAGGAGTTACAGGAAGCAACTGCTTTTAGGATGATTTTTAATCCAGACTTTTTGCCTTGTAAAGCCAAGCACCAGCTATCTTTTCATATGAAGGCAACTTGGACACGTAGTGACAGCACATTTGTCTGTTCAAAGTTAAATAAAACACCCAGATTGGTGTTTTACACCAACATTTGGTCTTCAATATGAAATCTCTCCAATGCCTGAATTGAGTGCAAAAGGAATCCTAAACCGCTGCTCCCTGAGCTGTTTCTGTCACTAAGTCAAAGAAATTGACTCTGGTTCCACTGGTACTGATGATACTTCCCCTGGATGCCACCAACAGGTCCCAATGCCTTGTCCCAGGGGCATTTCCATCCCCGTACCAGGCATCCTTCTTGGCCACGTGGGCCAGGATGGTGAGGCCAGTGCTGTGCCAGCCAGAGGCTTTCCGGCTCCTTGCAGCAGCCACTGGATGTAGCAGCTCACTCTGGGAAGGAGGCAGTGCAGAAAGGAGGTTAAGCAGTGCCAAGAAGCCCCATGTGTGCATGGGTAGAACACAGGACCTGCAGGCTTGGACCCTTAGATGCAAAAAAACCGCACCAAGCAGACCTTGGGGATAAAAAAACCCAAGTGGATCTTGCTGCCTTGTGGTAGGGGCTCTCTGCATTTTGCAGTTGTAGGATGACCCTGGCTTTTATTTCCACAATCCAACAATGAGGTGAGCTAAGTTTCTTCTCCCTGTGCTGAGTTTTAACTTTATCTACTCACTCCATGGGTGAGAGCAGAAGGAATAATTACATTTACTGATTTGTTCATTGTAAAATACAGTGGTTGAGTCTAAAGCAAACAAATTCCTTCCTGAGTCAAGTGTCTTACATGGAAGAGCAGCACTTCTCTTTACTTCTCTTTCTCCCAGTTCTTGACTGAGCTTTTAGGGGAATTGCAGGTAAAGCATGAACAAAAGAATTCAGTTTTCTAGAAAATTTTTATATTTATGAAAGCAATTGATTGCATTCAGAAATTCATATTAATACTCTGGCCTTTTATGATTTTTAAAAAAATATTTTCCTTCCTACTAGGAAGATAAATTTATTAAAATAATTAAAGAGATCACAGAAGGAGAGATTAAAAAGGTGTTTAAATTTTTACAACCTTTGATCAAACCTGAATTCACATCCACAACTAACAAGAAGTATTCTGTGTGTTTGGAAAAGCAAATCACAGATATACATGGAAGATTTTGAATAATCTTCTCGTTGTGTCTGAACTCACACTGTAAAATCAGACTCACTTATTTCTTGTGCATTCTTTCCACTTCCTTCTGTTCACCACCTTTCTACAAGCCCTTGCTATCATCCACTGTGAAAATCAAAGTTTTCTTCTGTCTGTGATAGGCTTCCCCAGCTATGATGTAGCCATTTTCTACCAGAAATAATGCTTTTATAAATTCAGCTTGCAAACATAATGAAGATGGCAATTTAGAAAGTTGAACAAAACATAAAATACCTGGAATAAAGGTAAAAAATGCTCTCTTTACAAACATTAAAACATTCAGTGCTTTACTGCTAATGGGCTTGTTTCTATTATCTATCTACCTACAGCAACATTTGCAGTGCTGTAATGCCAGAGATAATTAGTGCAGGCTTGTCAATTTTATTTTGGTTAACTTTTACGGCCTCTTTATGTTATGATTCCTGTGGGAGCTTGCAGTTTGCTCACTGGCCGAGCAAAAAAATGCATTTATTTTGGGCTAAACAATAGCACTGTTTAATTAAGAGGTGTCACACTATTTATTGCCTATCACGTGCTGTACCTTTGATGAGGGGGCTATAAACACAGAAAGTTCATCAGACTGAATTTCTCTGCTGTAATTTCCTACCGGAGAAAATGTGACACAAGGCAGAGAACCAATTTCCCATTTCTATTTAGCATTTATATTGACAGAATTAATGATTTTATCATCATCTTCAGCCTGCTCCTAAATGGAAGACATATATTGCCTGCTGAGACAGTAATTTTTCCACTAAATTATGTATATATGTGTGTGCATGCACTTACATACACTCATATATATATATATATATATATATAAAAGTATTTCTGCACTTATTTTTCCATGGGGAAATTATACCTTGTTATTAAACCCATATTGAGAAAGGAAGGGTAAATTGCTGGGAAAGGTAATTAGGAAGAGTAATAAGAATGATCTTAGACAATGATTCTAAAAAGGGCATAAAGGTGAAAGAATCCTTTGCACATTCACCATGACAAAGGGTTCGGGAAGGCCCAAGCCAATGAACTCATGGCGTGTTGATGGAACTAATTCTATTTCTGAAGTTCCCCCATGAGAATGCTATACAATATATATGCTGCACATTTGTCAAAGTTGCCATGTAAGAAATTTCAATTTCCTTCCCTGAAAATAATTGATCAAAGGATCATGAAGTTCAAAAGACTAGGGAAATGAATAAATATTATATAGAGATATAATGCATTGTAATCACACTGTGTATACTATTTTAATAGAAATCTGGAGACCCCTGTTACAGTTCTTGAACCTCTTAATGGAGCCAGCGAGATCCATTTTGCAGTTTCATGTGCTGAAATTGGGCTGAACTCCTTCCCTGGTAATCTAACCATCTTTATAATTTTGTTAAAGGTCACTAGCTTTAATTTACTGCTAAAATAATATGAAGTAGATGATATCTTACATCCCTTTTCATGAATATTCCATACTCTGAACAACTTCTGTTGGAATCTTTTGTAAGTAAGAAGCAAGAACAGCCTCACTTTGTTTTAGGGAACATCTAAACTCATCTGACAGAGCAAGATTCATTCAAAGGAAGAAGGACAAGTTTCAGAGGGCATGTTACACTTAACTCTCCTCTTGATGGCTTGACACAGGCAGGCTGTGCTCATGCAGGTCTGCAGTTTGGGGTTGTCAGGCTAAAATACCAAAAAACGTTACATTTCAGCTCATGTCTTTCCTGTTATTAAGGCTTTCCCCTTATTATGGGCTTGGGGTGCCATTCTCCCTTAACTGAGGCACCTAGGTACCCTTTTTTCTCTCTACATGAGTGACAGAGCTGCCCACCAGAGCTGCTCTGGGGCTTTAGGTCCCTTGGCTCCTTATCCCAGGCCAACCAGACATCTCACCATGCCCAGGCAGTGCAGAAAGGAGAGAACAAGGGGTAATTTCGCCTCCCAGACATCCTAGTGCATGGTCACCCACCCCCAGAGCCCTGTGAGAATGCACATAGGATGATTTCCCATTGCATTTTTACCCACAGAGAGGTGGCACTGCAGGAACATGGGATGACTGGAGTTAATGGCAATCTGAACAGAAATTAAAATATTTTATTTGAAATGTTTGCCTCCAGTTGCTCCACAGGCCAAATGAGTCAGGGTTCAACTCAAATCCTGGAGGTTAACTTACAATTTGCTGAATACCAGTGAATTTCTCTGTGAGCATCTGAGGAGGGAAGTGTTTTATTCAGCCCTAGAACACCATTCTGATGTTCCTATACCTTCCAATTACCCCACTGCAGGACAATCTTCCTCAATTTCCTGTATATGAATTCACTGGAAATAAATACTGAAGTAAAGCGTTTTGGTTTCTTTCTTTTTTTTTTTTTTTTTAAATTGCTCTTTCAAACTCCAAGTCTGCTTGGGAAAGCTCCCAGAAGTAAATCCCTTTTCATAGGGGCCAGCATCCTTGTCTGCAGAGTTGTAGGATGCAGATGTGTTCCGAGTTAAAGCGCTTATTTGATGGTTACCATTTCAACTTAAGATATTTGGCACGAACAAATTAGCCCGGGTTGAGAATATTCTTATGGGAAGAAGTTACAGAAAAATACTTTCTTATACAAAGCTACTTTTTTATATAGGCTTATAAAAATTATTATATTGCATAACATCCATCTGGCAACCATTTGGGCTTCAACAATACGTTAAAAGGCATTAGAGAGGTATCCTAAATTTACAGATTATTCCAAATGCAGGGCAGATACCCTTACAGGGTATACAAACAGCCTGTCCTGGTACTACAGACACTTTTCTGACTATAAAATTATTGTGTATATTTTCTACCCATGTGCTACAGTTGAAATAAGAGCAATCAGGATGTTTTCTTTTCATAAAAAAAGCACAATTTCAGTAAGTTCTCTAATGGTGGGCTGGGTAAGGCTTCTCCCAGATTTCAGTTTCTGGCAGGTTTTGAAAAATTACTGGAAATTAAAAAGCCATAAAATTAATGTTTGCACTCTTTTCCCCCCTACTTTTTAGTCATTTTTATCAGTAAAACAACCAACATACTTAAAATACCATTCAAGGGAATTAATACTATTAAATTTTGTGTTATAATGGGAGTTTTATTCAGAAATAATACATTTTAGATGATGAATGAAATAAAAATGTCAGTTGCAATTATATTACTTTTTGAATGCAAACTATTGAAATTTCATATTGTAAAAGTTATAGAGGAGTCCTATTTCTTCTTAAAGTGTGGCTAATTTATTATCTGTAAGGACAATATTAACAACCTTAGAGGACATGTAAAATTTGAATTCTGCTGTCCGCAAAGTCATCTAAAAAAGACAAACTTGCACAGTTTTCTGCCTACCTAAAAGGGACGGTAAGGGTAATGTGATCATTTTGGTAACTTATATATGAAATAAACTTTTAGAGGTGTTGTAATTATGTATGTTATGGGAACCTGAATATATTCCTCATCTGGAAGGGCTCTCTGTCTCATTGTAAGCAAGAAGAAGTAGATCCATCAATGACATCAACTTCCCTTCCTTTTGAGTATCAAGTCTAAAATGTCCTGAGGAAATAAAACCCAAAACAAAGTCACTGGGAGCTGTGTCTTGGTTACAGAAATGCCTCCCTCTGTAGAGATGTTCTGGTTAATTTACAGAGTTTCCAGTGCTCTAATTGGAAATGCAGAACCCAGGATAGCTCACAGATCTCCAACTCTTCTGGCCATGGAAGAGTCTCCCACAGCCTGGAGCCCATGGGAGTATCCCAGGCATGAGCTCTTACTGGGGGTATCCAACTCTTTTATTGCTCAAGAAAAACTCTAAAAAATTAATGTAAATTACTCCAGTACAGATAAGAAATAAAATCAACCCCCCATTTAAAAACTATTGACTGCTAAAGCTGATTTATGAATGTTAAGGCTTATTATCAGCAGCATTTGTATAATGCGGGTACTTCCCCAGTCACTTGTTCTGCCACAGCTTCCACCTGACAAAGGAGAGGAAATTCCTGAATGGGAAACAGGGAAATTACGGAGAACCCTTTAGGAACCCACATGCCTGTGAAGGAGGGCAGTTCATGATGGCCCCTCAAAACAAGAAATTTTTTGTGCCACATGATTAAATCACATCAATAGGAGAGTCTCCCAGAGGAAGATGTTCCCGCAAAGTCTTGCCAGGCAAAATGTGTGATACAATTTCTGTGAACTAAAAAAATGGATCATGTCAACTAGTCTTTAACGAAGTTCAGTGCAAACAAACACCTGAAAACTCAGTTGTGATGCTTTGCATGAGCTTGGCCCTGCTTGCAGAGATTGAGAGATTAAAAAGGAAGGGAGGAAGGGAGGAAGGGAGGGAGGAAGGGAGGAAGGCACTGATCCTATGTACAAACCAAGTCCCCAGAAATGTGGAGCTGTCAGAGTTTAGTTTGGAAAACGGTACATTGAGAGTGTGAAAAGGAAAGGATGTGACAAATTAATTAAGGAATTTTAGCTAATTTCAATTGATTCTAAATATCTCTAAATATCTCCCAAGAATTAAGGGTATTATAAAGGTGTTGTCTGTGAGGGTTAATGACAATTCTGTGTTGTAACCTACCCATATCTGACCCCTTGCAATAGCATTTATTGTGCATTTATTGTAACAGAGGAACTAATTCATGAAGGAAAAGGTAACCACTGCATTTTGCTTCTTTACCTGCTCTGTAATCAGGCTGCAATTTCCTATAATGTTTTCATTACCAAAAAATTGTTCAATTAATTCCTTCAACATTGCAAACAAAGCGTGAATTACTTTCTTCAAATATTCACTCCTGAAAGAGTATTGATCAGTCCACATTAGCTGGATAAGTAAATAGCAGTGTTTCTGCTCTCCATCAGGCTGATACTTAAGGACCTTTGGCTCAAACACTTGTTTATGAATCCAAAACTGTGGATCATGAATAGTCCAGCATACAAGTTTGGCATTTGCTTTGCACAAACATACATCATGCTACCAGTCACTTTGATTTTCAAAATGGCACGATTTTGTTGGACCTCTGGCAAGAATCAAAGTCAGCACGGCGAGCTTACGACAATTGACATTTTACCTCCTGGAATCAAAATGACAAAGTTTTGCTTTACAATTTTTTTCCCCCCATTTCGAGATGGAACTTCAGAGCCACTGAAAACCTCTGTGAGATTTAGAGCCTCGGGAGAAGGTAGAAAGTAGTCCCATGCTTCATTTTAATCTTCACCTCTTAGTCATTTTTATAGCCCCAGCATTGCAGCCATCCCAGAGGTGGAATGCCTGCAAGCAACCCCAGTGCTTGGGGAACGTGGAGCACTGAGCAGCCAGTGGACCCTCACAATGTCATTTGGTAAAAAGAGCCTGAAAAATTAAATTCATTTCATAACCTCATATTTTTCTTTTATTGCCCACAACCATAATCTTTTACTTCACTGAAATGGTATGCAGGAAAAAAGAGCAGGGGAAGATACAGATATTAATGAGGTAATGGAAGAAATTACTTAAAAATAATTCTAGGAAAATTGATTTTCAAAAGTTATAGTTCTGGCTCCTCACTTTGGCTTGGGTTTAAGGTTTTAGTAGCCACATTTTCAAGCTCAATTCAAGCAAAACCTATGGTCTAGCACTTAAACGACCTCCACTCAACCAAAAAGAAAATGCAACACCCAAAAATAGATTATCAAGTAATAACACAGCTCCAAAGCCTAGAGGACTGCCATTCTTCAAATCTGATGTCTGCAAACCAGATCTATTTAAGTCCTGGAAAGGATTTCAGCAATGGATTAGGTGACAATAATGTTTACCAAGAAGCAGAGTAGGAAATACAAGATGATGGAGCAAATAACGATATTTTCATTATGCTTTAGTTTCAAGCACAAAACATGCTAGACCAGTCCAGCACTTAAAAGCAGTGTTATTAAGGAAACTACACCTGCACAATGCATTTAAAACTCTACTGCCTTCCAGGTTCATCATCTTGGCAGGTGGTTAATTATTCCTTGCTGTTTTGAGATATAGAGAACCCCGAAACAATTTTAGAGACGTCAATATGGAAACCACTTTTTATCAAAGGAACTCTGGACTAAGACAGACTTTTTTTGCCCGCAGATACAAGTTATTCTCTAAGTTACTGCCAGGTACATATAAGGCAGTGGCATGCCAAAGGGGAACCAAAAAGCCAACACATTAATTCCTTATGCCAATACTTCAGATGTTGTTTGACAAATAATGTGCTGAGAACACAACCTTAAACAACAGACAGGTGAATGCCAGTTGTTTTCCAACAGTGACAGGTGCAAGAAGTCTTGAGGAAAGTGTTCATTATGGGCAAGGCTCAAATGAGGTACTTAAAAATTGTGGCTTAATTTAGGTCATTTATCATCCTCCTCAAGGGCCCTTTTGTACAGTTGAATTTTGAAGTGCTTTGTTTGCTCTTAGATCATCACAGCTGCTGTGGTATCATGCCAAGCAGATGTTCCACAGACAGAGTGCCCAGCTTGTTTCCAGAAGTAAATCCAAGGCCCTCCCTGGCACTGCTGCCCCTGGATGTGGATTTGGCTGTGCAGGAGCCACTGGGCCAGGGCTCTGCAGGAATAAAGAGCCAGTGGTGGCACATCCCAAACTGATTCCACTATGCAGAGCTCAGCACTCTGAATTCTTAACTCTCATTTTCCTTTTGAAACGAGTTGATAATAAATCAGCTCAGATGATTATTGAACTATCTCAGATCTCTGCTGTAAAAATAAGAGGGAAATAGGATTCTTCGACTTTTCACTGTTAGGATTATTCCCTACATGGTACTTGTGTAAAGTGCAGGCTCATCTCACAAGCTAACAAATAACTCTGGTGAGACAGAAGCACTGTTCACCTGCACGTGGCTTCTCTGCCCACGTGGCTCTGTGCTACTGCTCAGCCTGAGATCAGGGATGTGGCCCTGAGGGAATGCAGAAAACTCACTGGAGAAGAAGTTACTTCACTCTTCCAAAGAAAACATAAGAATGTGTCTCTTTTGCACAAGGCACTGAAAATTCTTTGGCTAAAGAACCTGTCTGAAAAGGACGTGTCTGTAATTTTGTGTTGGAGGCCGTGGTGGGTTTGGCTATGAGATGTGGAAGGTGATGGGAGAAATATGTCCTTAAAATGAGCAAATGCTGTGCAGGTCAAACAGCTCTTGTAAAATGGCTCATTGATGGCAATCCTAGACTGGGAGGCACCCGAAAATTAGCAAAGAGCAGAATTAGCTCAAAACTGGCAGATCAGCTCCATCTTGCACGACGTCTCTTTAGTTCCAATAAGCATGAGGGCAGAGACATTTAATAGATATTACAGTTCTCTATTTAGACAGAGTTAGGATGACATAATCACATCCTTTGAAGGCAATGAAGTACTTTCCAGTCCATTAGTAAGGGAGAACGGTGTCATTAGACAATATCCATTAGAGAATTAGTCATTAAAAAAAGTTTAACTCCAGGAGTGATGATGACTTTTGCTCAAGACTCAAGAAGTTTTGAAGATATGATCTCTGGCTTGCTATTACTTCTAAAAAATTGCTAAAACAGGTATATTTTTGTTAAAGTTCACAAGAAAATACATATAATTGTAAGGGAGGAAAATCAATCTAAGAAAAAAAGAATGAAAAATTTAGTAGGGATTCAAAATCCATGTTCGAAGGAATATAATTTTATGAAAGACAAGTGGTGCCCAATAATCACAGTGGTATCTTTAATAAGGTAACGAGTTTAGACAGTAAAAATAACTGATATGTTAAAATTAGATTTTTGGGAGATTTTTGACTTTCTTCTACATATCTCCCAATTAATAGCACATAATAACAAATCACATATTATATGAATTCAGACTTCTCTGCTTCTGAAATATGAAAAAGAAGGTGAGCAGTTAATCAATTGTGAAAAGTTTGTTTAATCAGGAATTTTTAGGGATCACTTCTAGGCAACTATCTGTTCAACTTCAAATCAAATGTGTCCATGGCTGATAACATTGTTGTAGTTGATCTGGATTCTCGATGAAGTCCTTTAAAGAATAACAAAGGGTTTAAAATATGTTGAAATCTTAGGATAAAGGTTGAGATCTACAAAATTACTTGAGAGCAGTTGGCTAAGTCATACAGCAAGATACTTACAGATGCCAGCTTGCTTCTCTCTCTCAAAACTTGGGTAAAGAAACTTAACATTAATAATTATTTAAACCAGTTAACAGTGGCTCAGGGGAAAAAACAGCTGGCAATTAAACCAATTTCAATTAAAACAAATAACAGCTTGATTACCTTATTCAAAGCACATAAACAACTTGAACACATCCCTGAGGGACATGCTATGATACCTTCAAGTCAGTACCTTCCTAGGAATTTAGTGTTATGCCAACACGAGTCTCTAGACTCAACACAATGTTAACTGTGTGAAGTGTAACAGCCTGTGGAAAACAGGAGTTCCATCAAATTGATGTAACAGTCCCTTTTGGATTGAAACCCTGGGAATTCAAATCTGGGCCTGAAAAATGTTAGGAAGAAAAGAACACCCTCTCCAACTACTTAAAATAAACCCACCTCATATCCTCACCGCTGCTGCATACTGTAATCTGCCACTTGAAATTATTAACATCTCTGGAGCCCAGTTTGTTAAATAAGGGGGAAGAAATGCTGGCTCTGTGCCTAGAAAACCTCAGCTCTTCACAACAGCATCTCAGGCAACAATGCTTTTAGTTTCCATAGACTGTAACCACAGCTCGTCCTTTAACCCCACTTTCCAGAGTTAAGTAGGGATGACGTTGATATCCAGCAGAAAATTTGAATTTCCTGTCGGCATGGGCCCTTGCACTAGCTGTCAGTTGTGGGTGAGGCAAAGAATTTATCTCCATCCTTATGAAGTCCTAAAACAATCATGAAAATCATTTCCTCTGCTTTGCAAACCCTCAAGGAACAGTTTCTTGAAAAGCACTTCCATATGGTGGTAGGTACAGGAGAGGACTCATTTGGCCAGAGATTCCCTCTCTCTCAGACAGCAGAAAGGTCCAAGATGGTTATTGCTGGGTCTTGATGATTAAGGTATTCCAAGGTACTGCTTTTCTCCTCTCTGCCTAGATACTCCCACTTCAGGAAGTTCCTCAATACAGAAAAATATATATGATTCATTAAGATTGAAGCTTTTCAATTCTCTTTCACTGATCACTCATTAAAAAGTAAAAACCAGATATTAAATAGAGGAAATGTTCATTTTTCAGAAACATGTTCTCATTCCTATTTGTCTGCAGCTGGAGAGGAAGAATGTAACAATACCTCAGTTACCTCAGTGCTGTGAGGTGGAGATACAGAGGTTTGGACTTGCCCAGTGCAGGCAGGAGTTACTGGTCACCCTATAAAGTTATATTTTCATTTGCTTTGCCTGGAGAATAAGTTCATTAACATAAGAAGACCCAAAGACATCCTGTTCATCACATTTTTAAGCTATATACAAGCTAAGAATGAAATTTGTCTAAATCATACCACAGAGAAATTAGATTTTTATAAAATCAAAATCAGAGTAAAATTTTGATTTCTTTTTGTTTTGGATAAAGAGATATGGCCCAGTTTGCAAAAGACTACTTATTTCACCTTGAAAGATAAAAGCCTTTGAGCACTTGCATCAGTTTGATAATTTCCAACTGAAAATTGATGAAGAGCCATTTTGTTCAAAGCCTGTCGTGTGGTGTGAATCCACTTATGAGCGCTGGAGAAAATGATGAGACTTCCCTTTCTCATTTACCTGATCTCCAAACTCTATTCATTTCCCAGCAGGGGTAAAACCCCAGCCCTGCATCAGTTATTTGGCATCCTGACATCAATCTTGCTGGGGTCAGCGTGCTGTTCAGCACTTCATGGGGTGTTTTGAAGCACCAAAACTGAGGATACCCAGGCGGGGGGGGGAAAAAAAAAAAAGAGATTTTATAACATGTAAAGGGGTGATTTTGACTCAGCTAGACTTCAGCACAGCAACAGCAGTAAGCCCAGGGGCAGCTCCAGAAGGCTCAGCATGGCCTAGTGGGGTTCATCTCATTTTAGAGGGCTCCAAACAGAGAAAGGAGCCTCAAAAAGGGCATTGGGACTTTCTTCCAACAAGCACAGAATTCTTCATTAACCTCTAAATCTCTGCTCTTGGTTGGCAGGGAAAGTGGAGAAGGAAACAAAAAGGGAAAAAAGCCCAACCCAAACAAAATGCCAGAATCAGCTTGTGCATCCTATAGCGGCAAGAAAACGAGACAGGGTGTGGATCTAAAAGAATCACTGGAGGAGAGCCTCAGAAAGCACATCTTTTACCTTGAAGACATGGATTTGTACTCACTTTCTAACATTTGGTGGGTCTGTAATGGAGCTAAATTGGAAAAGGGACTGAAAGTATCCATCTTTCCTCTGTAACTTGAATTATGAACAATGTTAAAGAATAAAATACAGAGTGATCATGCCATTAAGGCTAAAAAAGTATTGTGTATATAGCACAAGCCAGAGACATAAGATTTATATGAACTGTTTGAACAGTTCTGCATTTTTAAATACTGCATTGCAGCCATTTTAAACTTTACCTTTAGTGACTGCAAAATAATTTGTTTCTTCTGTCCCTGCTAACTGGGAATGCAATATCACAGAATCACAGAATGGTTGGGGTTGGAATATACCTCTGGACATCACCCAAGACAGGGTCACCTGGAGCAAGTGACACAGGAACACATCCGGGTGGGGGTCAAATGTCTCCAGAGAGGGAGACTCCACAACCTCCCTGGGCAGCTGTTCCAGGGCTCTGCCACCATCAGAGTAAAGAAGTTCTTCCTCACTTTGGGGTGGAACTTGTTGTGGTTTAGTTTATGGCCATTGCTTCCTCATCCTGTCACTGGTCACCATCCTCTTGACCCTGCCTTTGAGATATTTAAATGCAATAATGAGATCCCCTCTCAGTCTTCCCTTCTCTGGCCTAAATAGGCTCAGCTCCCTCAGTCTCCCCTCAAAAGAGAGGTGCTCCCTCATTGTTTTTGTGGCTGTCTGCTGGATCCTCTCCAGTAGCTCCTTGTCTTTCTGTTTTGATATTTTGGGTTAGAATTTACAAGGCAGAACAGTTACACAGACCTTGTGTCAAGTCGCACACAGACAGAAAAGGCAGAGATGGCACAGGCTATGGCAAGATGTGCTGAGAGTGGGGATTCTGAATATTACGTGAAAAAATTTTAAATAAATGGGCTCCATTTAAAGTCTTGAGTATTTGCAAGACAGGAGAATTAATTCTTCCTTCAGTATATCTAAGCTTATTGCAGTTTATTGCAGAATTTGTGCCTGGAATTAATAACTGTTAGCAACTTTGATTTCCTTTGTAAAGCAGAATACATTTAAATGGAATCACTGGGGAGAGGTAGGAAGAAGATCATAACAGGCTGACAATTTTTGCCTGAAAGGTTCTTCCAGCAAGCTGCATGATCCCCATCAGCAGGGGGTGGCTCACACAATTTGGCTGGAGGAGTCAGGAATAAAATCACAACGACATCTGGCTGATATTTAAATGTCAGCAGTGCCTGCAGTGTAACTGTGGTCCCAGAGAACTGAAAAGAAACGAGCTCAGGTACCTCATGCAATACCAAGATTTGATGTTCACGTGCTGTTTGGAAGGAGCAAGGGGAAGAATTAAACCTGTGGTCTCAGAGTATTGCTGTGCTACATTCTGCCTCAGCTTGGCCATTATATCAACAATTATCTACTGCAAACTAGGTTTGGATGGAATAGGAGCAATACAATACAGAATTTTGTATTCAAGGGAGCAGGCACCACAGCTGTCTAACCCCCTTTTTTTTCCCTCATTAATGCCTGTGTTCCCTTCTAATCCATAAATTAGAGTGGCCCATCCATGTGATCTTTGGAACAGGATGTAAACTTGTACATTTAATGTGATAAAAGTATATCAGGAGCTTAATTTTCGCAGTCCTGACAAGTTTGGGGAGTTTCCTTCTGATGGTTAACTCCTACCTTGCTGAAGCTAAGTTAATAATCAATTACTTCTGTTAATTTAAGGCCTGTCAATTTATTTTTTGACATGACTGATCATCTTCTTGAGTTCATATAACTGAATTTCAGAAGTTTACTGGTACCAGCTGCTGGTTTTCCTCCTTTTGCCCTTTAGCTCTGGAAGAATAAACTCTGCTGTGGTCATGAGAACAGGGAGGTGGAGCCATTTACAGAATCATCCTCCACCTTTCAGTTACTTCCATTAATTTTGGTCACTGAGATTAAGGTGGAGTCACTTGAGGTTTTTTGGGTGGAAAAAAACCCACCTCTTAAAATAATAATAATTTCCCCCAGTATCTATAGGTAGAACAGATATACTAATAAAGAGATAGTACAACATAAAGAAGTTAAAAAAACACAAGACCCTTTTAAAATTCTATGTGTTTCAAATATCATTCTTAGCACTATGGACATTTGGAATGATAAATTGTGTCAAATGGTTTACAAAGCCTAAAATTTGCTAAGTGTTCATTCCAAATACTAAACTTAATAAATGTTTTACATCTCTTTGTGGGATTTTTTTTCCCAGAGTGCAAGTGTCTCTGCCATGACAGCAGCTTTATCTCATGTTCACTTGCACATTTATTTTGTGGTTACAAATAGGATGTTTAATAAGTGATTTGTTTAATAATATTAACAAGAATCATAAAGCCTGAAAACTCTAATAGTACTACACAAATCTATGTGAAGAAACCTACAAAAATGAAACAAAACACAAGGCTCACAAGCTCTTCTCACTCTCAAGCCCCAAATAAGGAGGTAAAAAGACAGAAGTATTCTTATCTTCACTGTTTTTGTGCTTTCAGAACTACTCACTGGGCACTTCTTTTTCATGTGTTCACAATAAACTTGAGGCTCACACATACGGAAAAGTTAATATCATACAGTTTTCCTGTTCTGTTATCCTCACACATCTCCAGTCAGCATTTCCCACGGAATCATGCAAGATATTTTGGGATTGGTCCCTGGGGTTGCTCTAATTTTGGCCAAAAGGATACTTTGCTGATAATAGTTTGTCCATACTGAAAACTTCCATTAGAAGCACGAGCTTTAAAATGATCCTGTCAAAACACTCCCGAGCAGCCTTACTCCTGAATCATGTTTATTTTCCCCTTGGTACACCCTTGTATCACGAGTTCTGGTGTTTTCCCACTTCTTCATCCTGTAGCAGCCAAAGTTCCCGTATTTTTTGTCAGCCCCCCTGCTGTTTACATGATTGGAGGTGATGGAATCTTACTGCTCACGGGTTTTTTTGCTGTCTCCTGGTGATGACTCTCAGCACGGCTTCTCCACCACTTTTTTCCTCTTTCCTACAACTTTGAAAAGGGCCAAGCTTTCCCACTCTGTTGCCTCTGTTGCTGCTGTCACAAAAGGCACAGTATTGGAGCCTTTTCCTCTCTTTCTTCTCAGATTCATCCAATTCCCAGTTATTATCACTCCACCCTTAACAGAGCCAAATATCCCCTTTCAGTGCAGGCAATGAAATCTTTCATTCTTGTTTTAATTTTCTCACCTTAACAAATTATCTTCCTTTCTGCAATTCCCATGTTGTCCCAATACACACTCCAAAACCAGGAGATACAACACTCAGTTCCTTCAAATTTGGAGTTTACCTTGAAATTTTTTTGAATTAGTAGCCCTTAAACTCTTGCTTGAAAGGAAGTGACACATTGATTTTTCCCTGTCTCTGTACTTCATTTCCTACTTTTTTAGGAATTGGGATGCCTTATTTCGAGGGCTATCAAGTACTGTCAAATTCGGAAAGCATTTCCTTTGCAAAAAAAAAAAAGAAAAAAAAGTTGTTGAAATATTACAAAGAAAGATTGATTCATCTCTCAAGAAAAAGTCACTGCTGTCTCATGGGTAGTTTTGGCAAAATCATCTACTTGGATTAATATCAACTGCTTACTTCCTCCTTTCCTTCCTCCTTCCCCAACTGACTACTTAGTTCTAGAGAGTGAGGCATATGAAAATCCATGTTTTCTTGAGGGCTTCTCTGTTTCTGAAATTATATCCTGCCGTTGGAGACCAATAAAACTGTAAAACTTTGTGTAAATTGCTGTTGGGATGGAAAATCACTGATTTTGCAAGCAAAGGATGTGACTTTATATGGTAAACAAGCATCATTCATTCTGGCCTAATCTAAAATAATACAAGGCTTCAGAGACAAAATGGGGAAAAAAATAAAGAAGAAACAGGAAAAGAAATCCAGGTGTCCAAGAACAGTTACTAAAAAACCTCAAAAGTCAACTAAATGTTATATTAAATAATTTGGTGCCAATTACCTCTGTTGAGGCCACGTAGGACCCACAGGCAGTGATTTGGTGGCAGAGTCCAAGCCATGAGTAGCTGCATACAAACACTTTGGCAGTAATTTCGTGCTTAATCTTCTTATTTCTGACTTTGTTTTGAGGAAGAGGAATAATTTGTTCTGCATTCATGTACATTCAAATTTTCTCCTGTCTATAGTGCTGCTGATAATTTTGTTTATAAAATAATAAAGTTTTCTGTGTAATTTTTTTTTTTTTCATGTGCCAACAGCAGCGCTGCAGTTTGTATGATTTAGGATCAACTATGTTTTGGGCTATGAATTATATAGAGATCAGAGCAATAAGCCAAGCCATTCTTTATCTTTCTCAGTGAGAATAAAATTTCTTCTTTCTGAAGAATGTTAATTTTTGAAAATGAACAGAGTCAGCAATGAAAGCATCCTTTGCTTGACAAAGAAATAAATTCTCTTGTATCACATGGGGGTTTGTAGTTTTTAACTGAGTTGCAAAGAAGAAATCACCCTTGTCAAGCCATCCAAACGACTGTAGATTTATAACTCAACCAGTAAATAAAGACTTTTGTTGCTAGAAATCTTACAGCTCTACTACGTCTTTTATCTTTCCGTGAGTGACTCTTTAAGAGATGCTTCAATTTTCTGTTGGAAGAGCCTTTGCTCAGATATGAATTCCCAGGGATGAGCTAAGTGTTGTGAGAAAAGAGAACACATCCCTTTCATGGCTATCAGCTGTGCTGTCAAATTCACCACTGGACAAAACACCCAGATAGACCTGCTGAGTGGAATAATCCATTCCTTCTCCAGAAATTCTTTGGTTGACAGTCTCAGCAGCTGCTCTGGTTTCTGTGTTTACCTCCTTACCACTTGGCACAAAACCTGTCCCCATTTATAGTACAAAATGTGTTGGTTTTTTCTCCACATTTTCACCAATTTCCCCTCTTGTCTCCATCCCTGTTGTGTTCCTCTGCTTTCATCCATCCCTTTGGATTTAACTGAAGCCTAAAATCTACTGAAGCACCGAATTAAAAGCCAACAATGTGTTTAACCACCACACACCAAGAGGTCTGTCCTGATCAAGCTATTGCTGTAAAACAAAGATACCAACACCACCAAGTTTTTATCAGGGAGTAACTGATCAGATGGGATGCAGAAATAAAGACAAACAGAGTATTTTCACTACAGAAAAGCTCTTAGCGCTACACAAGAAATAGAAATATCTTCTCTTCACAGACTTGCCACCCATTTTCTCCACTTTCCTGACACAGTATTCATTTTGGTGAGCACAGGAATTTCTCACACAGAGGTAGAGGAAAAAAAAGATTCTTCGACTGAGGGAGAAAAGAAGGGATGGGAGAAAAGAGCCTCAGGGCACAATGCAACCTGTCAACACATGGAATAAGCAGTGATGCAAGCCAGACTCATGGCCCAAACTCCTCCCAGCACAGATTTTGGCTTAGGAAGGCAGTGTTGGAATGGCTCTTCATGCCAGGAGAGGCACAGAAGAGAAATGGAACAAAGCCCTCCTGATAAAGAGCACCCAATGCTGGTTAGATTTCAGTTTGCCCCTGCTGCTTTCAGCCTCTGCTGCTCAGCTGCTGACAGAGTTTTCATGGAAACAGGAAAAATTTCAAAGTTCTCTCATTGAAGGTTCAAGGTCTTTTGTCTTTCTTCCATCCTCGATTTTGTTTTGGGGTTTGGTTTATTTCGGTTTCTTGGGGGTTTCTATTATTATTATTATTTGTTTGGGGTTTTTCAAGAGTCTGTTTTACTTCCTGCTTGTTCTTTGTACTCAAAATTCCCTGCTTTGAACTTCTGCTGCTTTCACCCATTCTTGATTCTCCATCAGATACATCTCCTAACCTTTACTGATTTCTCCCTCAGGCTGATCAGTATCACTCTCCTGCAATCGAGAAAAAGCCCAATTCTTCATTTTTTATATATGTATATGTATTTTGCTTACCTGAATTATTGGACAAAATTTATAAACCAAAATTGTAAAGTGTTCTTTTTAAACAAGAAATTTGGATTGCTGATCATGAAGAATTTTTTTTTTTGAAAGTACTGACCTTTTATAGTTCCCTTTGATTTCCCCCCAGTGAGACACCTAAAAACATTCAGAAAATCCAATTTAAAACATGCTTTGGTCTCTGTAACTTCCAAGAGCAAAGCTGGATAACATTAAAAATAACTTTTAATCTCAAATTTAATAAAATTATTTTCTAAACCTCTGTTTCAGATATTTTCTTCCACTGTCAGCCCTGTGAATGCAAGAATGTTCTAACCATGCTCTCACGTCCTTTACACACGGCTATACATTCTACCTACTGTGAATCAGAAAATAATCCTCATTTTACAGATGAGCAGGCAAAAAAAGCAGTCACAATATCCTGAATGTGGCCTCCAGTTTTGACTCCTGTGTCCTATCAGCTCACCTAGTAACAAGTACAAATTCTAATATCTCCCAAATCATACAGGGAGCTTCTAATATGTGTTAGTTATAAAAATATTAATGTTAGAAACAAAGAAAGAGGTAAGATAATAGTAAGACCTCTTGAGAAATCTGGTAAGGATGAGAAGAAGGCCAACCAGAAAAGCCCAGCTCCCATTTTTGGGACTTGAAGACATGGCCACCGTTTGCCATCTCCATGATTTTCAGAAGTGCCTCTGAACTGGAATGAATCACATCGCGCTTTCTTTCATTTGCTTGCTCAGGAAGATTATCTTGTGATCATAAATTATCAAAGGAAACTTCCTTTGGTTCAATTGTCTCTGCTGATCTGACAAAATGACAAAGCCACCGCTACTCAGAACCCATTTGATAGTGAAATACTGCCACATGTAAAAATAATTTTAAAAAATAAATTAAAAACCACTTTAACACCCAAGACAAAGTTGTCATAGAAGTCAGTCAAGGAAATGGTAAATCTTTAAAATTATCGAATAAAATGAGATGGGAGTATTTGGCTGAGATTCCTACTGCTTAATGTTTTTCCCCACTCCTGGTCAAAAAGGTTCCTGACAGAGCATTTTCGGGAATTTTATCCAACTTATTCTGAAATGACGTAATCAGCAGGAGTGACACAGAGCAGCCAAGTGTTCCCAGCAGCAATACTGGTAAATAACACCCTGTGAGCATCCCCGTACTTGCTTTTTTCTGCAAACCTGAATTAAAGCAGTGGCAGCTTCCCACACTTTGCCCCTAAGCCACGATGCCAGGGCCGCTGGTCTGGCTCACTGTCCTGCTCAGGAGATTTTCATTGTTTCATGAAATATTCTATATTTCATTTTATTATCTCATTTCCTTTATTTCACAGCACATATTTCAGCCTTTGCACGGAGCCACAGCATGAGCGAGCACTACAACACTTTGTGATCCACAGGTGGAGGAAAAATATTTTGGGGTTTCTTTTCTCAAGCAATAGATTCTTTCCCTCTTCCACAAATATGTTTCTACCCTTCCATGGAAATATCCCCTGGAATATTACACCTTAGACTTCCTAGGTATTAGAGAATTTTTATGGGTACTTGGGGTGAAACTCACAAAGATTTTCTTTTTCAGCAGTGTCCTCTATAACACCGTTTCATAAATTGAAGAAATAAATTTGCGGAGTGTTGACATTCCACGTTCCCTTGGGGTCAAAGCACTGCCTGACCACACACCTCAGTGTTATGGGTGACAACAAGCTCACATGATCCACACAGTAACACTGGCTAAGAAAAAAGACTCTCTAATACCCTCGAAGTCCTGACATATCAGTCCCAAAAGTCACTTAGATCTGGTTGTGGTTTAGTCTGCAAATAAAAATCCCTGATTGAGTTTGTCTTCTTTTTTTAAATTTGGTTCATTGTAAATGTAATAATTAAAAAATTTCTAGTGATTTATTTTTGCCTCTAGATGAACCCAGTGACAGAGCTCCCTTCCATACACCCCAAAGTCCTTTGTGACTCTGGGGAAATTGAAGATTATGTGGGCTGCTGCACTTCAGGCCTCTGAAGAAAAAGTTTAGCCTTCAAAAATTGAAAGGATGTTTTTTCTTGGTATCGGGAGTGTCAGATGTGAATTAGTCAGATGCAGGCACTTATGCACAAATGTGAATTAGAGAGATGGGCAGTGGGGTTCTCTGCTGAGCCCCACTGACACCCTCAAAATAAACTGGTCTGTTTATTTTATCATTATTTTATTTTATTATTTTTTTATTACTATTATTTTATTTTATTACTTATTACTTTTTTTAAAAAAAAAATATTTATATTTAAACTGGCCAGAGCTGGATCAGACACCAGAGGCCTTCAGTGCTGGCAGGGTTCACAAGCCAAGATAAAACTCAGTCAGACACACGTGGACAGCCATGGAATGCACACCCTGAGGTGGGCTCTCTCTTTGCTGTCCCACTCCATCTTTTCCTTCCCCATTTTCCCTGTGAAAAGATGTGAGAGCAGAAAGAAGAGCCTAGACTGCCTAATGATTCTGGCAGAGAGGGAAAGAAGAGCCCAGTGCCAGACTCCAGACTCAGCAGAGGTAACTGCTGCTTTAATTTCCGAGGGACTTCTCCCCCAGATGCCAAAAATCTCCCATATTACATCATGTCCCTGTGGACCTGATGTTGGAGAGCGAGAGAAGACAGGTTCATTATTTGAAAGGACTTGGATACCTGGGCTGCAGCCCAGACTTCTGCAAGCACTCAATGAGTTACTATGGGTTCACTGTGTATTAGAGGAAACTGGTTAAAACCAAAAGAATTTTCATTTTAAACCTCTCTAGTACTCAAATCTAATGTTTTCAAACAAAGATGGGACTTGCTCCTGCTTTATGTCTTTGTAGGAATGTATGTCAGATAATAGTTTTTGATATATATTCCTAACATACTCCTGAAAAATCATGAAGTCAGTCAAATAAAGCAGGTCATAAGTGCTCACTTAAAAAGAAAATCACATTTGGAACTAGTCTTGGACATGAAATAGATATACTATATATATATATATATATAAATATATATATAATCATACATTGAATCTAAGGGAGGCTTTGCACATCTCTGCTGAAGGGAGTTAAAACTGCCACAGAAGAAATATAAGGGAAAAGTGCATTTGAAACTATAAGCTGCAATGAAACCTCTTGCAGGCAGATAAGCCCTTTCAAATAAAACAATGTAACCAAGCCACAGGATGAAACACACAAAGAACCTGAAGGGAATCTTTCTGCCATTAAATTTTTGAATTAAAATTTGATTAACACAGCTTGCTAATTATTGGAAATACTCAAACAAAGCCTTTTTTAGTTCTTAATTTATATAACCTACATTTCCACTTACTTCTTATGGAAAAGAATTTTGAGTGAGGCCCAACATTTCCAGAAGCTGTCACTGAACAGAATCACTGAATATTTCGTGGTTTTTTTATTACTACTTAAAGCATGGGTGGGACCCCAAATACATGAGGCCCTTAAAGGACTCTTAACCTTAAACTGAGGCACAAACATTCGATAAAAGGTTGCCTGTACCTTTCTCTAAACCAAGAAGTCTTCCCGGAGTCCTCCATTCACACCAAGACTGTGGGAAGGTATTTCTGCTTTGCACAGAAGATGCCCAGGAATGCCACAACCAGGAAAGCAGGCAGGCAGTGCCAGTGCAGCTCTAATTGTGGCATTAAGTCTGGAATTCTGCTGTTTAGCAGTAAAAAGCCAACCTTTCCTTTCAAAATGGGATGTGAGCAGACAGCTCCTCATTCTCTGCAGGATTTAGCCCATAGCTGTGATCAGCTCTTTCACTTGATGTGTTGATTGTTTTGGCTGTGGCACACACCACCAGGTGGTTGTCAGGATCTGTTGGGATTTTTATTTGATCAAATAGCTGCTCCTGATAAATGGGTGAAGCTGTGCCGTTCCAGACACAGCCCTACACGATTGCATTCTGCTCTGTCATATGTAGATCCACATCTGGAGCTGGGGAATTGCTTTTTTTCCTTTTACCATTTAAATTCTTAAAGGACACCAAGAGGTGTCCTCATACTCGCCTTGACAATGACACAGGTGGGGAGCCCATTCCTAAGGACACTGGAGAAGAGGGGATTCAAGGGCAATCTGTTCTCCTGTGGCCCCAGGAATTCATCACTGGTGGTGTCATATATCTTATAGCTTCAGGGAATGAAAAGATGTCCTTCCTGAAGGACGTTATCAACCGTTGTTCTTAATTTAACACACGCTGACTGAAGGACAGAGATGTCATCATAATATTTGGCTGTAGTTTCCCTGACTGTAGGTCTGTGCCTGTTTTCAATTCTCTGCATCCTGCCTTTCACCTACATGGTGCCAAAACTTAGGGAGTTATAAATCCAGGGTCCTTTAACTGTCTTTCTTTTTGACTATTATTTAATATAAATCCTTATTATAGAGGGATTTTTTTGTTGTTTTGTTTGGGTTTTTTTTGTTTTGGTGGTTTTTTGTTTGGTTTTTTTTTTTTTGAGATGAGCAGCAAACTACAAAATTGTACACCTAACTGCACAAACCAGAATTTTAACAGGTTGAAAATTCAGTGTACTGAGAAATGTTTGAAACTGTCAGCTTAGACCAGGTTGGAAAGAATTGTCTGAAAACCACAAAAAACAGTGATGAAAGTGAGTTTCTTTCACTCTGATCTTGTTTTGCAGAGGAAAACAGTGAACAAATATTAATTGTTCTAAAAGCAGTATTGGCAACAAGTGCCTTCAGAATAGCAACTACTAACAGCAGTTATTAATATTAACAAATATTAATATTATGTAGGCATACCTCTGAACAGGTTTCTGTCCTTATTCCTCAGATTTGAAGCATGATTATATCATAACCAGGAGAAGTGAGAATAAAAAATATCAGACAGTTTGAATTTTCAGATCTGACATTTTCCTAGGTTATGAGAATCTGTTTACATCTTGATTATATACTTCACATTTACAACTATCTATCTTGAATTTACTCTGAACTGTAACTATACACACAATTATTTCCTCTCCAGTTTTCCACAAAGTCTATCATCTTGATGTTATAATTGCTTTAGCAACCTTATCAAACCTATGCTTCAGCTGCATCCCTATTTTACCTTACAATAGTATCTTTTATCTGCTTTGCAAACACACACTTTTCTGGCCCAGAGATGATCCTTGGGGGCAGAGAGGAATGAGAGAAAAGAGAGGTGAGGGTGAGGGGAATGTCCAAAGATTGGTTCTGTGTAATGGCTGTAACATAGCACACTCCAAAAACGCATAAAAGCCTTTCTTCTGCTATATTTTGCAGCTGCACCACACACGACCTAAGCAGAAGACTTGAAGACTATTTTTTCATGCTGTACATGTGTATGGCATGTACCAGACAAAGATCCCATCTCTGTGTTTTATATTTGAACACACACCTGAAGAACCGCATTTGGCACAAAAGAAGAAGGAACATCACTGCTGGCCTCTAGTAAAAGAAGAATTTTTAACACCATTTGGAAAAGAATCTGTACCCCATCTCTTTGCAAGAAACTGAGGATGTTAAAGGAAAAAAGAAGCTGCCAATAAAATCTGGGCCACAGAGCAGAGTATACTCAGTGGAACATGTGGCAATCACAGTGCTCACCTCAGTGTCCTCTGCTTTAATTTAGATAAGCTGCCAGCTGGATAGAAAGTTTTTCTCCACAAACGCTTAGAAGAAAAGCCCGAGTTGCTCTCAGAGTAGTAACAGATACTTTTTCTTATTAGTTTCCTCAGGCTGTAGAAGAGAAGTAAAGATATTTCCAAAACAACATCATAACAACAGAAGGAGAACAAGGAGACCTGAAGCTCACCAAAAGCATTTTTATTTCACTGAAGCTGTGCACATGTCTTGGCCCAAGCTGAAGGGCTCTGAGGCTTCAGAGCTTTGTCTTTTCCTTTGGAAGGAAAGAAAAACCTTTCCCCAAACCAAGGGCTCTGCTAAAAGCTCTGCAGTGGGAATTTCTTTTTTTCTCTCACCCCCTTGTTTGCTCCCTTGGGAGAGTGATTAGCCCCCAGGAAGCTCTGTGATGGAAAGCAAAACCCGAGGCACCCAGCAGGTCACACTGCGAGCATATATTTGTATCTGGCTTTTAATGGAACCTAGCTACCTTTAAGCTACAAATTAAGACCAGCTTAATGAGCTTGAGTGGCTGCATTCTCAATTAAAATTCTCATCCTGCTGATGTGAGCCTGAATGCTGGTCCTGCCAAGCCGCCAGACAGCAGAACTGTCCCTCTCACCTGAAGAGGGATTTTGCAAGAAGCCAGATACACAGGAATAGATAGGGAGGGGGCTTGGTTAGGCTTAAGGAATTTTTAAGGTACCTGGTTTTAGCAGCTTATTCTTGTTCTTTACAGTCATTAGGCATTTGCAGCCCTAGAAGCATTTATCCCCCAGTCACTCCAAGTGGAACAAAAACTGTCATTTATCGTCCTTGCTTTTATAGGACATGGAATAGAGACACAGAAAACGAGAGGGCAGAAGCTCCCCCTTCCACAGCAGAGGAGCCCTGAGAGAGTATTGTGGTTCCAACCTGCCTTCCTCTCTCCATGGATTTCATTCCATGAGCTCCAAAGCCACTGGCAGACAGTGCCCTGTGTGTGTGTGACTGAGGTTCCCAACCCAGCTTCATCCATTCATAGCTTAGCAAATTTCCACAGGTCAGCTCCCAGCCTTCGTGTGCACACTCTCAGCAAACTAATGCTGATTAAAATAATCCTTTTTCTTGTGGGTTGGAAAGAGAATGCACTGCTTTTTCACCACCATGCACATGGACAGTTGGTGGGACCACTGAAACTGCCATCATTTGCTTGGGTGTGGGAGTTTTGAGAGAGCATGAGAGAGAATTTTGAGAGAGAATTTTTGGCTGTTCAGTGTTCAGCATAGCCTGAACACAGCCATGCAATTATTTGGTTTTTGTAAAAACAACCCTCTCTCTCACGTTCCCAGAAGCCTTAAAAACATTTTGTGGCCTTTTATTTTGCTCAACAGGCTACTTAATATTTACTTTTTCAGGGAAAAAAAAATAAAAAGGATGACCAAATAAGACTGAAGTAAAAATAAATTCACAGTCTCTTCAGAGGCACAAGGGGATTGTAGACTCAGTTTGTAGTGGCCAGGTCAGAACCAGATGAACTTTAAAGTCCCTTCCAACTCAAACCATGCTATAATTCCATGTTACTGCTTCTGTGCCTTAAGCCTTCCTAATTTTAGCAGCCTAAAACTGCCCCCCAGCCATCCTCCCTTAGGAGCTCAGCATCTCCCCTCCCCGGAAAGGGCCCTGGCCAACCCACAGACCCCACTGTGGGCACCACCACAGCCAGACTTGGCTTCCCCCAGCTGCAGCAGATGTTTTGGGGTTTGGGCCAAAGGAAACTTTGTCAGGCTTTTCCTCCCTCTCAGGGAGGAACGCCAAAACAGTCAAGAAATGGGAAATATATAACTTTATTCAGCTTTCCAAACCAGGAGGGAAATGCTGCTGTTGGATTTTTTGGAAGGGTGTAAGGGGCCAAATTCTGCCATTGGTAAAAAAAAAAAAAAAGGGACTTGCACCTGTGTAACTCAAACATCCCTGTCTGCATAAATGGGGAGAAGTCTTCTCTGCATTTCAACAGATAATATATAATTTTCCTAAAACTCCTTCAGACAAGCATAAAATAGCAATGTATTTTTTAAAAATGAGTTCCAGAATGGAACAAGGAACATTTTCCTACACAAATATGGTGCTTTATCTTATCACACTGCGATAATGATGTTTTAGTTGCCTTCAAAACATGGGCAGCCTAAGATTCTTAATCAGCCAATTCTTTGTTTAAATTAGATTTTAAAATGAACTGTGCCAAGCTTGTCATCAATCCAAAATTTCACTTAGTTTTTAAAATTCTAGTTACTTTAATGTAAATAAATAAAACAGCCCAAGAGAAGGGGAATACATTTTATCTGCTTGTATTTGAATTTTCTGTTTGCAATTTTTCCTGCCTTGATAATGCACAAAGATGTCTTCTTGTGGAAATAATCCCAATTTTCAAATATCACTCATTCAGGATTATGAACAGCTTGAACATTTACATTTCTGCAGACACCCTGCTTGTAGATCTCTCTACTGCAAATAGAGTATTCCATCTGAGTAATTAATTATTTCACTGAGAAACTGAGCCATTCAATTCGAGATAAAAGCACTACAAGAATTCAGAGAACAATCATTGAAGGCAAAAGACTGAGCACATCTGCTACATCCTTGACCTACAGGATGGGTTTGGTTTTTTGGCTCTAGAGATGGACAGATGCATCAAGAAGCCACTAGGCTCCTGTTCAAACTAATCTTAAATATGAACAAGGTGAGTATCAGTTATTTCACTTTCTTTTGGTGTGGGATTGTTAAAAAAAGCTGAAGTTACACTCACTCAATATTTAAGCAAGTCAACAAAACACACTCAACTCACAGTTTGTCTGGAGTTTCACAGCAAATTTCGACCATGAGAACAGCATTTTTCCTGTGAGCATGAACCTTTTAAAACTCCCAGTCCTGTAAATCTCTGAGAACTGGAAGAGACCCAGTACTCTGTGGAGCCCTGGTGATCTGAACTTGGAGCCCTCCCCACTGCTCTGGCAGCAGGGCAGTTCTTAGGATATGTACTTATTTATGGAAGAAGTCAAAACACTCATGGAAATAATAAGGTCCTGAAGACAGAGGCAAAGCTTTTGTTAAAGTGAGAATTAAAGACTTAACATGATAGGTGAGATTGAAAATGTAACCAAAAGGAAGCAAACCCCAATTTGGTGAACTTACGCAAGCATTCAGAGGGAAAATCTCAACTTTATTTCTCCACGTATTTGACCACCTGCAGGATCACCCCTTGTCCAGTTCACCATCACTTCTGATTTGTGCACTTATCTCTGTAACTTTTAATATCAGCAAGATGTTTTTAGGTTAAAATATGACTTTCCTACACTCCAACACTGCAGTTTGGCACTTGGCTCCCAAGAACCTAACATGATTCTTACTTTCCTATTCCAATATGTGCCTAAGCCTACCAGAGGAAAAGATGCACATCCAATCAACTGTCCAAAAA
>VZRV01010993.1:270175-345545 GCA_013398115.1 Falcunculus frontatus | reverse complement strand
CAAAAAAAAAAAAAAAAAAAAAGGTACACAAACCACACACAGGTTCTTTAACCTGTGTGAAAGAACAGGGTGAAGCTGTGAGTGTCCAGCCACAGTTTCACTCAGTCATCTATTTCAAGAACCTGGTTTTTCCCACATTGTTCTTAAATGTGTACAACCATGACAATTCAGGAAAGGTTCCTCAGCAGACCAGTGGAATCCAAAAGTAGTCCCAGGGAAGCCAATTTATTTTATTTTACAAATTAGTCTCTTTACCTTTAACTAATTATGAGTTAACTGAAGCCTTGTTTGTGTCAAGTTTGGTTTGTATTTTGAGGGTCTGACAGTTCAGAATAAGAGACTTGACAAATTACACTTTTTTATTTTATCTCAGGCTGAATTATCATTTATTACTAAAAGTGCAATTGAAGATTATGACACCTAAGGAAACTTTTTTTTCCAGGAATTTTTTTCTATGTATTTGCATAGTCTGAGACTCTCATTCTCACTAAACGCCACAGCCATACCTCACATTAACTGAGTTAAAACCACTCATGCCCAAGGGTTGTGCATTCTCTAGCTTATTTATGGGTTTTATTTGGTTAAAAAGAAACCATAACTTACACAAATATTTGCTGAGAATGTATGAACACGCGTGTTGAGGTCAGGAAGTCTGTAAGAATTGCAGTTCAGATCGTTTGGGACCAGCCCTACAGTGGCTAAATCCTTTCAGAGGAACATTATCAAGGAACTTGCTGTTCCTTAGGAAAGTATTTTCTAGAAATGATTGCTACAGGCAGGTGAAAAAGCCATTTCTTTTCCATTATACCCTTGATGCAGAGACTAGAGGGCAGGTTCAGAAATGTCTGTCTGAAAGGGAAGAACAAAGGCCTGGGATAATGAAAGCGCTGTATTTCAGTGCACAAGAACAGTCTATGCTTGTGGCAACAAAACAGAATTCTTTTGTAATGGGTCATCCCAACCTCACCAAAACATCTGGTCATCTTTTCCCATCTGGACTCTTTCTTTCTTTTTTATTTGGCTTTTCACATCTTGGGACTGGTGAAGGTGAAGCAAGTGCTGGCAAAGAAAACCAACGAAAAGGGTTTGATGGTTTGGGGCTCAGCCAAGAGGAGGATGTCCAAGCTGTTCCACATTGACCCCCAAGTGCCTGAAGTCTCCAGCAAAAGAGAAGAGCCTCCCATGAGACAAGTAATTCAATCTTTTTCTGGCTGGCTCAAGTATTCTTACCAAAGGCTACGAGTTCATCGCAACCTTAAATGAATTAAATGGAACTCTCTAATTCATAGCTATTGAAACATCACCTGCAGCTTTAACTCTCGCTTGGGAGACCTGAAATATGATAACTATTTTCAGTTACTTCCATTTCCAGAAATCCTCTGTACATAAAAAATAATGCCAAGGTATTACATGACCCTAAATACATGGCTGTTATCAGTGTAGGAGGATTAGCACTTCATCCCTTCATAAACAAACCTCACCCCCTTGGTGTTCACGCTGCAGAAGTCCCCTTAAAACTTAAATCTACAACTAAATGAATCACAATATTTCAGATGACTGATGAAGACTCACCTATTTTTACACGTTCATGGCTGCCTAATTTTTAGTCTAACAGTGAGCATGATGTTTGTGGCCTGTTCCTCTGCCCAAAAATAAACTTTTAGCTTTTAAAACCACCAAAGCTGGAAGCATATACTCTAAGATGGGACTTCTCTTTAGCAAGCTTTTCCAGAGCAGAACTAATACATATATTTTCAAAAAAAGAATTAAGGCTTTATCTAACAATTCTTCACCTATTTTGACAGAGTAAATCCTTTTAACCATTAAAGACTTTCCCTGAATCTTATGTTCAGAATTTTATTGAGCTTTTACTTTCAGCCTTATTTTTTTCCTTCTTTCTTTGACTTTATGCAGCTCCTTTCTGGAGCTGTGCTGTAAACACTCTGTGGTGCTCCAGACATTCCATGATTTTGGGAGTATTTGGTGAGAGTGAACAAAGCCTCCCAGACAGTTTTTAATCTGTTGTGAGTGGAAATGAACCCTAGAGGAGGTGAACATCCTTCAGAGAAGGAAGACAAGGGGCTCTCTTCTCATCTAGGCTTGTTGCAATTCAAAAAGAAAGGTGTGAAACAGGAAAGGGCCAACAGCAGCAGGAACAAAAGTGGAGGAAGCTGGTCAAGGGATCTCTCACACTCAGCACTTGTGAGGTTGAATCTGGAACACTGCACCCCATCCCCACCTCCTCAGTCCCCGAGACAAAACGAGACTTGATAAAGGTCCTAAGACAGGTACCACAGTGAGCAGGGGCTGAAGGACATGTTCTAGGAGGAAAGGCTGAGGGACTGGGGCTGGTTCAGGCTGGAGAATGGATGGCTTTGAGGGGACCCAGTAGCTGCCCCCACTGCCTGTGGGGAGGTCATCACGAGACAGAGGCAGGCCCTTCCCAGGGGTGCACAGCAGGATGATGCAGGCAGTGGGCAGAAGCTGAAATCAAGCAGTTCACTCTGGAAATACGGAAAAGCTTTTCCCCCATAAGATCAGTGAGGCAGTGGAGCAGCTCCTGCCCAGTGCAGTCTCCAGCCCTGATGTATTTCAAGATCTGGCTGGATCAAGCCCTAAGCAACCTGGGCTGAACCCATGGGTGACCCTGCTCTGAGCAGGAAGTTGGATTAGTGGTTTTTCGAGCTCCCTTGCAAGCTCACTTGCTCTCTGATCCCATGAAAATTCATGTTTGCCCCTCAGGTGTTTCTCTCATGACTTTTTCCAAGCTTCACAGAGCTTTTAAGAGAGCATTATAAATATTACAGTGGACTCTTGCTGGCTCCCCTATGATCCTGAAAGTCCTGCTGTCACCACTTAGCAATGCAAAAGAGATCATCAGCTGTCTTGTGAGATTTTCACACACACCTTGCAGCGAGAAAGTATCAAGGTACAGATTCTGTGCTAATACACCTGCAGGGACAATCAAAGACAGGGAAAAGGGAACACTTTAAAGGGGCTAAGAAAAGGTATTATTTATATAATAATATTCAGTCAAGCCTAATAAATACAGAGAAAGTACAGCAGCCACGGTACCATGTAAAGTTATGATAAAAAGAATAAATATTGCAGAAAGGGGTGTACAAGACACGATTTCTGTATGATGTAGCATTTTGGGCCTCTGGGATGCCTGCAAACCTTAATTTACTGCACCAGGACCCACAACTGGGCACTCTGAGCTCGTTTCTGCTCAGGCTGGACAGACACTGCAGCCTCTTCTTCAGCCCCTGGAAGGAGATGAACCCTGGTTCACCCCTCGCTGCTTCAGGAGCTGTGGATGGACCCCATCAGCATCACCCCACTCTGTCCATCCAGCACTTATCCAGGCTGGGGAGGGCACAGACTGTGCTGGGGCACTCCAGTTTCTGGCTTGTGCTGTCTCATGGATGCAGATTTCCTAAACAGCTCCAAGTGAGAACAATAAGGAGAATAACACACCACCTCTAAAAGAACTATCACACATGAATGTCTCAGAACCCACCCCTAGAGCTGTGTATCAGGACCTGAAACATCTGCCACATTTATGGCCACTCAAGTAAAAGCAGAATTTAAAAAGAATAGATGTGCGCTGTTGTCCAGACATGGAGCTAATCTCACCAACAAGAAAATGTGTCCTCTGCAAAGTTCAAAAAGGTAAGGCAGGCATTATAGAGAAGCACATTTTCTGAGGTGCTATTATTCCCTTGGAAGACGCTGTTCAATCCTTTAGCAGCTCCAGCAATCGGAAGGAAGGCAGTGAATTTGCAGAGTCTTTTGGAGCAGTTTAACTGATGTCACTGCAGAAGGAGGGCAAGACAACCAGAGCAGCCAGCTCACCCTCTACTGATACCACTGAGAAGATAAATATTCCCCAGGACTCAGCTGGATGAGCAAAGCAGTAAAGCTCAGCTCTCAGCAAGCTCCCAGTCGAGCACTGATTCTGTGTTTTAAAGTTTATAGGGTTTTGGTCTTAGCTGAGTGCAAGCAGTCCCTTATTGATCTGTAATCTGGGCCATTTCACAGAGCCCTGTAGAGTAGCAGGGAAGATAAGGGTCTCTGACAAGTAATAACTCATTTTCACCTCTCTTTTTGATTCTATCTCCAGCCATCAGCCTTCCAAAGGCACCTGTAATGAAAGCTCCTAAGCAAATGAAACCCAGGTCCCCTCCATAAGTCACAGCATTAAAAATACTTCTGAGGGTTTACAGCCCCCCCAAAAAATGCACACTGACTGCACAGAGAGCATCTTACGGGAATACCTCTGGGACACGGAATTGGGAAATTCCATCTTTGTGAAAGATGGGTTTTATTTAATCTCTGCTATGCTCAGCAACACCATTATTTTGGTTAAGAAAAGCATTAAAGAAGAATTAGATAAAATAAAGTATATCCCCCTTTGGATCTGAGTATCTCTAAAGAATTTTAGGAATGGGGATTTGTAGTGCCCCTGTGCCCCACATTTTTGCATTTCCCTATGACCAATTAGGAAACCACTGAAGGCATGAATATTCTATGCTTCAGAACACAGTAAATTTAATAGGTTTACAGCTTCACCACCTCTGAATGCTGCACAGCCCTCACTGCAATTGGTTATGAGTTGGAAGAGTAAAACTTTGTTTGCCCAAGAGCCCTGGTAAGGCCTCAAATAAAGTTTACTCAAGTACATTTGCAGAGGTGTCACTGAGAATCCCCATAAAATGCTCCTTAAACTGCATTTAACAGGCTTTACTTGATTAATTGAGAAAGATATTGGCTGCTATTGGTGATTAGTAGACACCTAAATGTTTTCATTTACAAGAGTCTTAATAAGGAAGCATTTGAGGAGAATAAAACTTTAATTTAATTTAAAAAACCAAATCAAACCACACAGATTTCTTTAACACATCACCTGAGCACACCATGTTGAACCCAGCAGCAGGAAATCAAGACTACATTGACAACTGCTGACTATCTGTACCCTGACTAGGAAACAATTGTGTTTATAGTATTACTTTAAATCATAAAAACTTCTCCAAAAAAAATATATATAAAATCACTTTAACAAGATTTAATTCATCCTTTCGAGATACAAATCTGTTAACTAATTGGAGACATATTAATTCCTACATTGTTCCACATCCTAAAACTTATTTTTATTGTTTATTTTTAATCCTCCAAATTTCTCAGCAATCATTTATGTGAGCTTTACTGGATCGTCATCCAAGATCTACCTGATCACCTTGTTTTCTCTGCAGCCAGAAAAAATACTTCAGTTAGGAGGTGCTATAAACTCAAAATAGAAGTATTCAGTCTTTGCTGATATAGGTGCAAATAAGGCACCTTTTAAAGCAACGAATAAAATGATTACATTTACCAAACTCAAGGCAATAAATTTTAAAGAAGACAACCAATGAGTATCTGGGAAAGGTAGAAGCAAAAGTAATTATTTAACACTTATACAGCAATAAGAGAATTTATCCCAGTCCTATTGATTTCAAGTGATACAAAAGACACGAAATCCTTGCCCAAACCAAATGTCACATCAGCTTCTGTTCTATGCTGAGTCCAATCCCAGATTTCCAGTACATTTTTAGAGCTTTAGTCTGAACTGGTTTCGCAGTCTGAGCAAAATAACACATCTTGCCCCAAACCTATGTGTTTAAAGCTGAAAGTAGCTGTTTGAACAAGGTAATCTCAAATGTGAAACACTGGGGATTATTTCTGGGAAAATGCTGTCTGAATTGTACAAATACTCAATTACATCTTCCGAAAAGAGGAAATCCTTACGCAGTATCTTGCTTTTAATTACCACTGATAAAACATCACCAGTGCTACGAGAATCACACACACTATACTAAGAAGGAAAATTACATCCAGGAACCTGGATTTCTGCTCTAAAAAGTTGACATCTGCCAACAGTGCAGCAATTCCAAGAAATTTGTGTTTTCTCCCAAGGAAAACAATCTCTACTTTCAAAATGGGGTGCAAAAAAATAGTCAGGAAGGAAAACTTTCAGGACTCGGTAAAACATAGAAAGTGTTCTTGGTAAGTGAATAAAACTGGTTGGTTGTACTTCAGAGAAGACTTTGTAGAGGCCCAGTGGAGCCCAGAGCATGAAGAGCAAACAACTCCAGAGCAGATGATATGACATTTTCCCAGAAGGAGATTTGGTCTTGGAACTGTCAGCAGAATAAATCCAAATGCTGCTTTACAGAAAACAAGGCAAAATTTTCCCAATCTGATTCGCAGCCTGGCTGACAAAGTTTGTCTCTTCCACAAGAAGCCTAATAATTAAAAACCCACCACATGTTCAAAACAAAAAGAACATTTTCAAATATACCTCCGGTTTTAAGAAAATATTCTTGAGCATTTTACCACTTTGCATCACACTTTGGCTTGTGGAAATAAATTTAAGATATTAAATCTGCTCTGATTCTGCTGAAAACATACCCATTCAATTCCTAAAAGGATGTAGCTGATTTTTGTAATAATTTTCTACGCACTCTATCAAGTACTTAGGAGAAAACTCTTAGCAACTCAAATAAAACAGAAGAAACCCAAAAGCAAAAGTGCTGACTGATGTGGGGCTGCAAAGACTTTTAAAAGCAGGGCAGTCCAGAGAAATTAGATTTGTAACCCATATACCTCCAGTTTTACTTGTGCAAATCAGCACGGTGTTACCCCATTTTAAAGCACTGTTCCACTTCACTGTGTGCAATTTAAAAACCTACAGAGCTGACTACATTTTATTAGTGGAGAGCAGCTGGGGAGAGGAGAATTCCTACACAGCACCTTGTCGTGTCGAAACACAAGGCATTATTTTTATTAATTGTTAAGCAATTTGTCTGCTCTACCACCAAACAACTTTCCCTCATGTGCAATCCACAGCCCTGCCAAGAGAACGCTGCCAAATCACCACTCCCTCCACCTGAAAGCCATTTTCATAAGCTCTTGTTTAAAGTAGAGACCAAATGGTTATTGTATTTTTGTTAATGTAGTGCAGCTCGATTATAACAACCTGTGGCAGATACACAGGATTTGGACATTCATGCTAACAGATGTTTGGGATGGGAACAATTCTGTTTGGGTTGTTTATATGCCAGCAGATCTTGTGCTGGATCTATACAAAAAACATCTTCCTCTCTCCCGAACATATATATTAGAGAAAGGACTACATTAATCCCCTATGTAAATCCACTGAAGTCAGCAGTGTTACATCAGCAATGAATTTGACCTTTTGTGGTTAGCTGACATTTATTTTAAAGCACAGTCATGAATCCATCTTCCCCCTGTCTGCCCACCTTCCTTAAGAGAGGATGTGTTGCACCAAATAATAAAGTGAATTGCTTAGTGGTGGCTTTCTGAGTAGGGGCCGAACTTCTCCAATTATCTAAGGATATGGTTTCACATGTTTAACTTCTGTATTTGGATAAAGGGATTACACCATGAGTAATGTCTAACGACCATTGCATTTGGTTTATTTGCTTTGCAACATCTGCTGAAGCTCAAATCCAATTAAAAAAAAAAAAAACAAACTAGAAACTAACTAAAGTCTCAGCAGTGTACCGAATTAGGGACGCTGCTTTTTGGCTTAACGAGCAATGTTCCCATGTCCATGAGAATACAAAATGGCCCTGCCTCAAGCCCATCCACTGATTTACATCATTGGTGTCAGTAGGAAATACAGCAGTGAAAAGAAAAATAAACAGCGGAAGAACAACAAGGGGAAGAAAAATAAGTGCAGGACTGAGCAGAAATGGAACTTCCACGAGGATGCAATGCTGGGAGATGATGAGAATCAAAATAACAGAGGAAAGGTTTTGCTGGTGAAGTAATAACACAATAGAGAGAAATTGTGTTGGACGTTTTCAAGGTTTCTTTGAACAAATCTTCTATTTGCAAAGGGCTTGGGTGGCCTGGCAATCTCCTTCCTTGTTTTCCCTGTGATCACTGACATGTGGAACACGTCTTGGAAGGTCCATTAGGAAAGTGACTCCATAACAGATGGATTTCTTTGCTTATTAGCAGGTACAAGCTAATGACAAACAGCACTGAGGCTATTACCTTGTGCTTAAATTATTTCCTTAGCAAAAGACCAGTACACTTAACAATTCCAAGGAAAGAGGGAGCAGGAACACATTTCTAACTTTACTTCTCCTAAAGAAAAATGTGTCTACTGTCTGTTTCTTTCAGGTTTGCAACTCATATTTTAATGTCTCGCTTTTTTTTAAAGTGTTCATTAACATCCCTAATGCCTTGAATGCCAAAATGGAAACCTTGACGAGCAAGCATTACACTAGAGAAATAAAATCTTGGTCAAGTCTCCTCTCACTTGGTCCCAACACAAAACAGGAGTTGGAATTTATTCTTCTTGAAAAGGGATGCTTTCAGTATCAGCAGTATATTTATGCTTATTCTTTAACATAAGTAAGAAAACAAAGAAAAGAAACAAATGAGAAAGGAAGATGTTTCACTGATGCTCAGTGGTTGGTGTGGCCCTCTTCAAGGGTTGTTAGAACACGGAACAAAATGTTGGACACTGAGATTGAGTGGTCACTTCTGTATCCTAAAGAGATAAGTGAGGATTTTCATCTGAAGGTTATAAAAAAGAAGGGGGAAAAAAAAAAAAAAAGAGAGAAGGAACAAGGTCAAATAAACTGAAAAATCTGAGGCTGTTTGAAGCCTCTCTCTCATCATTTAGGGAGAAATCATCTCATCAACAAAGCTTACTGGTTCTCTTCCATTTTTCCATCTAGAAAAAGGTCCTAAATTATGTAAACCCAAAAGAAGCTTGCTTAGAGCATAGACAGTACCTGGATTTCTTATCCATGCATGGCAGCTTTATCTGTGTGATCATTTGGAACGTTGTCAGTCCTGTTAGCATTTCTCTGAAGTGTGAAATAAAGACCGTACATCTCTGATCAACAATCCTTATTTATAGATCCTACTTTTCAGCTAAACTTGAGAATTGTAAATGGAATTTACCTTACCTTCATCTTCTAAAATATTGAACACAAAGACATAATTTAAAAAAAACTCAGAGCAACAGTTTTCTTGATTCTGTGGCAAATTCCAAGTTAACAGAAAAATTCTGGACTACTTGAAAAGGTTTAATCTAAGTGATATTTACTGTAATAGCCACTGCACAGTTTGCTGTTCCATCCCAGAGCAACCATCAACTCAATTAAGTAAATGAGAGAATCAAGTTATTTGGGGAATGTACACCTCTAATTAGCTGGAATTATTTGTGCAGTTAATTCATTTATGGATAGATTTCTCAGCAAGCCCACAGCTTCCACTGCTTTCTCACTCCTGTACTGGGCTTAATTGCCATTCTGTTTCTCTTAAAAACCTTAATGGGTAATTGAGTGCTGTGGGGGGATGCAGGTGGGGAGAGTGAGGTCTGTAAAGGACAGGCTCTCCTCAGAGCTGGAAAATAACCTTTTTCTTCCTTCTGACAACTCCTATTGCCTAACCTGCCCTTCTTGTTGGCAAAAACAGGCACCAGCATGGTGACTGCACCTTGCCAGAGAGGGAATGTCCAGCTTGAACCTCACCTGGCAAACACCATCCTGCTCCTGGCAAACCCTCCTTGCTGTGTGTTAAAGAAACCTGGCCTCCCTTCAAAGCAGTAAAGCAATGACTCTTATCAAATGATGGAATGATGTCTGAGCAGAGTTGTCATTATTTCATTACCACTGCAAATACCCACATCACAGACACATAAAACCCACAGAACACATCTGTCTTCCTGTTAACTTCAAGTGATTGTCACCAGTTCAGAGAGCAAAACTACAGCTGATTTTAGGAAAGCATATACAAATAATGAAAAAAAAAATTATCAGTTTCTGGGCCGGAGGATTTTGCTGTCTGACTCCGTGAGGGAAGGGAAGACTCCTCCATTTTTCAGTTTTTTATTTTTACTGAAAAGCACTCAAGACAGATTCTTTTTTTCCTTTTAGTGACTTACTGCACTTTGGATGTCGAAACGACATGGTTCTATTTAAATTAGCAGTTAGGCATCTGACCAAGTCACTCATGGCTAGAGCTATCCAAAAATACATGTCTGCTGAGAGGACTATTTTTGACTGATTAGAACATGGAGAATTTTTATCAAACTGGATCAGTTACTGTTTAAAAATTACAAGGAAAGGATTGTAACCACTGAGCTGAGATATATTTTCAGCTTACATAAGTTACTGTCTTGTGACAGCAGAAAGAAAAGAAAACAGCTGCTAGAAAGAGTGAGAGAGAAAAACAGGGAGTTTCTCTTTTACAGAAAACATTTGGTGTCTGTTGCGTGGCTGAACCACCACTGCATTTCTTCTAAGGAGCAACTTTCAGCTTAGCATGTACATTACCTATGGACCATTGAAAGAAAGCAAAATACTCCAATATGCTTGATAAAGTGGAACATGACACCCAATTCCTGAGGCAATTTATGACCAGAACAAACACCCTCTTGCCAGCAGCATGCACTCAGTTTGAGCAATGGTTTGCTCTGCCTCCCCCAGCCCCCTGAGAGCTGCAGGCTCACCCCTTGGGAGCTGAGGGATAATTTCCTAACACCAAAGCAGAAATCATTGCCCAGTGGCTGAAATTCAAGAGCTCCCTGCTGAAGTTGCTCACTTCCCTGAGGTCTGCTTTTAGATATGTCACTTCAACACTTTTCCATCTTCTTTTGACTCCTGGCTGCAGCTGTTTGGGTTGCAAAGCACACAGATGAGGGATGGTCACTGCTGGCTGGGGCAGCACCACAGCCCTGACCCCAGCCGAGGTTGCTAAGTGCTTTTGCAACACAAATAAGGATCTGGAGCTTGGCAGCTGCCTGAAATTAATGGGCTGGAGGGGAACTGAGGGACTTTCCAAGGGTTTTGGAGAAACCTTAGGCCGGCCACTTCCCATTCTGGATCCCAGCTTTTCCATCTGTAAAAGCTGAGGGTGAGATGCTGACTTCATGTGAAAGCGCTTGGGAGCCCCCACGAAAGCCAAATGCTAAAAACACGCCCCTCTGTCAAGAGTTAGAGCCCATTTGTTTTAGTAATATTGGACAATGGGAATTGCATTTAAAGGAAAAAACCCTAAAATTACTTCCTTAAATATATAAACTTTGCTTGCTGCTACCTTTGCTGATGATGCAACCACACAATATTTGGATATTAGGCGTGGGCATGGATATTTGAAACATAGTTCACAGAAAAGATACATAATGCCCTGCTATTAAAGTCGTCAGAGGAAAGATTATTTATGCTCTAGAGATTAAACCTGAATATATTGGAAAGAAATAAATGCAGGTATGAGCTGTTTGATTTTTAATTAGACATTTTAAGATATATTTATTTTAACTGGCTTTGGGGACAGATCATTATTTATTGCCACATCCGGTTTTACTGGAAACCGGAGGTACAGGATTCGTTTGCCAAACTCACTGCAGACAGGGGGGGGATAGACAAGTGTCAGTCAACAACTGAGAGGATTTTGGAGGAAATTTTTTGATGGCAAAGCAATCCCAAACAGCAAACCTAGAGGAATTATAATTTCTACTGGTGGAAAGTAATAGGGCCTACATGGATGGTAACAGAAGATATTGCAGCCTCCAGGAAGTGAGGGACAGAGCAGCACTTTCTGCCTAAAGCCTACAGCCCACATCCCCTGTACTCATCTCCTGAACACCTCAAAAGGCCTCCCAGATAACAGATCCCTGCCCTGAGAGGGTCCCATTTCATCCAAATCCTCTTATCCCCACCCCTCAAAGCCCAGTATTTTCTGGAAACCCCTCCTTCCCAAGGGCTCTACCCTCCGTGGCAGCAGCATCACTTGTAAAGGGGTTTCAAGTCACTGTCCTCACTGCAGATGTGGGATTACACTCCCTGGCTCTTTTCCTGGGAAAATCAGCCAAGGGATAAGGCCAGGAATAGGAAGGCTTTGAGCTGCAGAAGTCTCTTCCTCCCACAATACTACACTGATTTGCCTTGCCTAGAGGGCTGCAGAGCAGAAAATAAAGAGCAATGTTTCCAGGCAGCTCTCACAGATAAAAATTATTGCCTCTTTTTTTTGGCAAACTTTCCAGAGTCTTAGTACAAGATATGAGAGCAACAAATCCCCTCAGACCTGGCTTTGTGGTCAAAAGGGGCATGCTTGGGAAAACAACCCGGTTTCCCCCACTATTCCCCAGACACTGAACAGTATTCCTGCAAAAGTAACTCTCCAAGCTGAGCCCCTGGACCAGAGTCCACCCTTTCAGCAATAAATCTCAGCTTCAAATGGTGCAGAGGCACCTTGGGAACAAGGGACAGTCGCTGTGCCCAGGCTGCCTCTGCCAGCAGGACACGGCTGACAGGGAAGGAGGTGCTGCAGCACTGCTGCTCATTCTGCTTTCCCCTTTATTTTAAAAAAAAAAAAAAAAAAAAAAAAAAAAAAAATCTTTGAAGATTTTCATGGAAAAGAAGCATACCTGAGGCCAGATAAGAAATTAAGGAGGTTCAGAAATTTTTTCAGGCACCCCAATGAATATATGTGGGAAAAATCACAGTCATCTATGCTTGTCTCCAGAAGCCAACAGCTAAAGACTAAAGCTGAATTACCCTCTAGCATAAAAGAAACTAGATAATTAACTAATCAAGTCAATTCTTCTGAGAAGTGATGAATTCATTCAACCACTCTGTCACTGTTTACGAGGCACTTTGAAGACAGATATCCAATGAAAGCCCTGTAAGTGTTGTGCACTGACAAGTTACTGGCATGTTTTGTTACCTGTGGACTTGTATTTCATTCTTGTCTGCCACAGGAAGGAAAACGCTGCAATTTATAATTACCAGGAGTGCTTTTAAGTAGTGTAATTTTTCAGTAATACACACAAAAAAAAGGGGAAAAAACCCCAACAACCAAACATCCTATACACACACACACAAAACACCCAATGAAAAACCCCAACCAAACAAAATAAAGGACAGGGAAGTCCAGAATTTTCTCTTTTTAGTTGAGGAGGTGCTCTCGTGCCTTCGTAAAAAGACACAGCTGGCTTTAGCGGAAAGGAATATGTGAAGAATTCACAATTAAAAAGCAAGTGACAGAAATTAGGCCAGAGTTTACAGAAGAGCAATCAGGCAGCTAAGTGTCTCCCCTATTCATGTGACCAAGTGCCCTTAAAGCTCAGGTCTCCACCAGGAACTCAGACTCAGTGTGTAAATGTGGGGGAGTTTCTGAGGATTCCCCTTCCTCCCATTAAAAATCAAACCTAAAACTTATTCTTTTGATTATGGAGAAGCACACAGGCCTTAAAAATATTTCAACTTTATTTCAGACTAACCCAGCGTTATCAAAGTGGACACTAAACTTAATATTTATATAGATGAATAAATAAAGAACAAGTATTGTAGGTCAGCAAGTCAAAAGCTTCCCCCAGTTACTGCCATCACACTAAGTTCACATTTGCTAAATTCTCCTATCACTGTTTTTAAAATCCCACATGTGCATCACAGTTCCAGGAATGTTCAAAACAAAGCATCTCCAATAGCTCGTTTAAGGAGCAATTGTCTGGGCAGGACACTGAGCTTTCATCTAGAAGTCTCCAAAGACATCCAGAGTGTGGAAACAAAAAGGAGAACCAATATCCAACTAAAAGTGCAGTCTGAGGACTTCTTCTTTATTTTCATTACCATACTTCAATTCAGAAAGACTTAATTACCTACTGAGGATCTCACTGTGACCTAAGCCACTTCATGTTTTTAACAATGAAAGCTGTCCCACCGTAAGGAACTCTTCTCTCATACAGCACCACACCAGATATAGGTAATGATGAAATTATTAGAAATAACTCCTAAGAGTTCTCACGTATGAAATCATACAATGATTATTTTGGGGTTTTGGTTTCCAGAGGTCTCCTTGCCTGTCCAGTTCTGCTAAATCTCTCTCCATCCCTTGCAGCACCACCCATGCTAACGTGCCTCTCTTTTTTGCAGTGCATTTTTCTTTTTTTTTTCCCAAACCCGTTATTAAAGGATTTGTTTGTTGGTTTTTTGTTTGGTTTTCTTTTCTTCCCCCCATTTATTACAACAGAAGAAAAGTATTTACTAAAATAATCCACAATATATCCTTCAAGTTCTGACTTTACCTTGAGGATTTCTAAATATAACACTTCTACCTCTCAAACACAGCAGTAGTTACAGTCTGGCAAGATCATTGTCCAAAGTGATGGAGCACGTGGGACCAAGCTGGAGCAATGCTGTTCCTCTTGCAGATGAAAATAGAGTAATGCATTTGTGGGTCCATCTAATCCTTTCTTTGCTTTTTACAGGCCAAAGGTCCTCTGGGGATCATTGCAAAGTGTTCCCAAGTGCTGCACTCCACATTTGGGGTTGACAGATGTGAAAACACCCAGCCAGACATTCTCCAACCAATGCACAAGAGGATGCTGAGAGCCTAAGTAATCACAGATAAATTTAAGAATAATGTCCTTTTAGATTTAGGTTATTTTATTCTAAGCTGAGTTTTTTGTTTGTAATGAATTTATTGTTTACTGATCTGCTTAGAATCCAAACTTGCTGTTTTCTTGCTGCAGAAAGTCACCAGATGAAGACTAAATTCAAAATGAAACAAGCGTCCGCTATGTGTATAAATTCTAAATGATTTTAGAGTAAGGAAACAGGATAGTCTGGATCTCACTGATAGCATTTGAGGCCCTAAATATTTTCATTTAACAGTAATTTATAATTGCATCTAACCATTTTATGCCTCTTCTCTGAGTTCCTTCCTAACCTCATTACTTGCATGTAGACACTGAAGCTCACAGTTATTTCCTGAAGTTAATCACCATTTTTATCTTTCTAGCTCTCATTCCTTTTCTACCACACATCTTCATGTCCTATAATCACATGACACGGTGCTTGTTTTTAATGTGTTCCTCCAAGATTGATACTTAGCACAGAACGTCACTGTGTATAAACCTTAATCCAAATCCCCGTGGCTGTTACTGAATAATTTAGAAAGCTAGTCACAAATTGATGGCATTTCTTTCTGGTAAGATGTGTGTAGTATAGCTCAGAAAAGCTTTCTTACACCACTACTTCTCTTTTCTGGGTGAAAATCCCTCACTAACGCTCAAGATAATTTTTTTTTTAAGATTAAACTCATTACAGCAGAAAATGTTTATGAACCTTAAGCCTGATTTCTGGATGTTTTATTCTCTTAGCCTTCTCAGCTGGATGCTTTATTCTCAGCCTCCTCAGATTGCTTGACAACAAATAGCCCAAAGATCTTTATGAAATCTTTTCGGATACCTGCTCCATTTTGTCATGTTTCACTTAGATCTCATTTGGCAAGGGTGATTTATATTTTGAGCCCTTGGAAATAACAAGCTGGAGTACAGTTCACTGTCTGCTTGTGCTGCCAGGTGTTTTAGAAAGTGTGCTGAGCCAAAAGCTGGCAGTGAAAGGTGGAAGGGACTCTCCTCTGGCCAACAAGGGCTGTCCAGTGGTCAGGGCATCACTCCTTGGTGATCCCTGAGGGCTTGGTCAGCAAGGACCACTCTTCCTCCATTCGAAAACTCCGGTGAGGAGGCCAATGAGCTTTTGAACCACCAGCTCAGCCAGCCATGGCCATCTAACAGCTCTCCAATACCATTAAATCAGAGTCAGAGCAGCAGCACCAAGTCAAAATAAGGGTCCAGCCACTGCTCCTGTCTCCCAAATAATTCCTGCAGCTTCTACCTATTTGCAACTCAGACTTTCTGAGCCTGATTTAATAAATTGCGTTTTATATCAATTTTCCTGGATGCCTTTTAACAAATGAAAACATTTAGCTTCCAGATCACCTGAAGTGAGGCCTGGATGTTACAGACGTTGCAGCAACGAGGAGGAAGAGAGGTGACATTTCTGTGATCTTCAGAGCTCCCCAGATGACAACACACATCAGTAATATGAGGGAAATGAGGTCAACTCTTTTTGAAAGACATGCACAGCACTTCAATAGAATTCAGCGCTGATCTTTGTCTAGGCTTTTTTTTGTTTGGGTTTTTTTTTTTTTTAAATCACATCTATTGAACTTTGAGGCCACAAATCAAAGAACAGAGTCACTGCTGCAGAGGTGTTCCCTCATTCCTTTACTGCTATTTATTGCCCAGGCCCCTACATGCTTGCATGTACCCAGTTGTTAATTTTTTAACTGTCCTCAGTCACTCATTGAAAAGTCTGTCAAAAGTCTATTTGCCAAAGACAGGTTCAGCAATGGAGCATGACTTTACTTGCCTATTATGGAAAGGCAAATATCTATCTTATTTTCCTTTTGTCATCACTGTTTTGAAAGCTTTGGTGCGTTAAAGTATGAAAAAATCAGCCATACTGGCTGTTACTTATTCAAGAGATTAAGATGACAAAAGTGTCGAAACAAAGAAGCACTGATCTACTGAAAATATTTTGTCTAAAAGCTCTCAGGAATCCATTCTTAGCATATACCACATGTCTCTTAACAACGTGGTATTACTGAATAGGGTAAGAATTGAGAAGGTTTTGGTAAGTCACCACTCACAGACAGATAATCTTCTGCATAGAGGAAACTCACACTGGGATTTCTCAATATGAAACTACTAAAAACGTGCACAAAACACAAATGGGCCAAAACCACAAACAAGTTTCCAGCCCACAGTATATGAGTACACATTCCCTTCTCTGAATAAAAGCTCCCGCTGATGTCGGAAGGGCCAGAATAGCACCTTAAATCTAACACCTGCCTCTCAAGGTTTGAACACATCACTAGAGGAAAGTGTGAGGACAGAAAAAAGTATGGTTGCTACTTGGAATAAATTAGAGTAGCATAACTGCATGAAACACATGAGGAACTCGGTATATTTATTCACTACTCAACTCCCAAGGTGCTGAACCACCGTCCTAAAGCAGAGTCTGTGAATTGGTCATTTTTTCTCCTTGGTCATGAAAATTTCAGTGTCACAAAGCATAAAAGATGTTTATAAAAGCAGTGCAACACAAATATTTTAAAGTCTTTACAGCTGTTAGGTGAAGATGCTGGTTTTAAACACACCATTCCCCATTTCTGAGTAGGATCAGATGGCTCACTATGTGCCTTGAGATTCCATCTCCAGTTTCCTAAAAATCCCTCCACTTCAGCACCTCACTGCAGTTACCTCATCCTCCCTGCTCCACAGAGTATGACTGTCCTGGCCATCCTTTTGAGGAAAGGAAAGAACCCATTAGTTATTAATTTGTCCTGGCCATCCCACTTCTCTCCTCAGTCCCAGGGTGATTTTACTACCATGGTTTGTTTCTTTGCCATTCAATGCCTCTTGCAGAAGAGTTTCAAGTAAAACCTATGCACATTTTTTTCTAGTAGTACAAATTTGACATCCAGTGGGATTTTTTTGTTTGTTTCTTAGATTTTTTTTTCTCTTTTCTTGAGAATTTTTCTTCCTTTTTGATGAAATCTGTTGAGACTACACAAGGTAGAGGTGGATATTTTGTTACCTTCATCCTCTGGAAGATATAAAGTGTATTGATCATCGCAGGCAATGTCAAACACCCAACAGCCACCTGAAGATAGCACAGCAAGCAAAGAGAAAGAGTAATAGTTGTAAATAAGGTTAAAATCTAGAGTGAAAGTAGTTAAAAAACCCCCCAAACCAGAATAATGCTAGAAAATCCTTCACTGATAATTTATGTGTGCTAAGGAGAGAACACTGAAACCTGAGCAGTGTGGTCAAAACCCAAGGGTACAGCAAGAAGTAGTACTCAGTGAGGAAACCAAGAGTAAAACACTATATAATGTACTGCTGGGAGATGATCCAGGTGGGAGATTGGCTAGGACTGTAAATCACAGTCCAGGAAGTGTTCACAGAAGGAATAAAATCTTTTTCATCTATTGCTATTGAAAAAACCTCCAAACCAACCAACTAAAACCAACGAAAACCCCCCAAAACAAAACCAACCCCCACCACCAAACAAACATCAAATTTCTTTTATAGCTTAAGACTTATCAAGCTTATTCTGTGTTTCAGTTACAGTTTTATCACAAATTAAGTAAAATAGAAAAAAACCAGGCTAACAGCACAGGTAAAAAAACCCCAAACCAAACCTCAGACAAAAATCAAGCACCATCCAGTTTCTGAAACACTACTATTTCAAAATCTAGAAGTCAAGGTACATTAAAAATTCCATCTGAGGTACAATAGAAGAAAAAAATATTTTTAAAATGTGTTAATGAATTATAAGCTTTTAGACCCTTTTCACTCTTTTTTGTCTCTAAGGATCTTTTGTTTTATGAAATCTGTAACAGGTTTAAGGTATCCAGGCAGAAAGATGTGGTGGTAAAATTCAAAATATGTCACTGTACTCAAAGGGTTGGCGTTTTCCTTCCCCTGGCTTTCAGTTTTGTACCTGGTTTTGGTTATGGTCACAACAAAGTAGTACACAGAGGCAGAATCCCAAATCTACATTACAGAAGAAAATGACACCTGTGGAAGAGGAAACCTCACTAAGATGAACCCTAAAATCCAGTTACAACCCCAACTATGATGGGCAAACCTCCCATATGAGTTTTGCTGTGGCCTTCTCAAGTCATGGTTTTTTATCTTGCTCACAGAGTCAGGCAACTGTCCAAATACACACATTCTATGGTATAGGATTTTATTTCTCCATGTTCCTTTTACACGAGTTTCTGAAGGTTTTGTAACTTGCCACCTTGACAGGTTTGAAGATGGATATATTAATTTCCTGACACTCTGGCAGCAACTCCTATGATAAAAAGGTAATAGCAAGAAGAAAAATAGGTGTCGCTCCCCTGCATTAATTCATAATATCGTTTCACATTCTTTAGATCCCTTCCTCTCCCATGAAGTCACCAGTGTAGGGCACTGGAGCAATAATGAAATTCTGCTCTAGTGAAGGAGGGAAAAGAGGCTTTTCAGTACCCACAATGAAATGTGAAGACTGAAATTTATATCTAAGTTGTTCCCTGGAAAGCACTCCTCCTGCAAAAGGCTTGCACAGTGCCTGTCTAAAGAAATGCAACTGCTGCATTGTCAAATTTTTCCCTCAAGGGTGGGCATTAAGTCATCCCCAACAAACTCACACCCCTCTGAAATCTACATTGCAGGGCTAGATTCCTTTGCACTCGTCAAGATTGGAGATCTACGATTATGCACATCTATAGTCTAGCAACAATTCATTAATCTTGAATTTATTTCTTGCAACAAAACATTAAGTGCCTTAAAACATCCAGGGCACAGATTCCCTTATGGAACTAATGCAAAGTGAAAAACTGTACAAGGAAGGTACCAGCACAAGACAGATACACGCTAAACAAATGTTATTACGGAAAAATGGCAATTAAGATTCTCTTAATTAGCCTGTCATTTTGTATTTATCATCATAATGTTTGTTTTACAATGCTTTATTAAATCTGGCTTTATGACAAACAGTCTGCTGGCAATGCATCCTGCTGTGCAACATATGGTGTTACACCTAATGAATATTAATGTTGTGAAGTACAAATGGTCTTCGGGGACAAGGGCTGATGGCTGGGAAACTCCTGCAGATGGCATCATTATTCAAAGAGCTTCACCTCACGTGTTTCTCATCAGGTCTCCTCCGCAGCTACCTAGGATGCTGCCAGCGGGCTTTCAAGGGAAGACTAATACATTGAAAATCTTCACAGCCCCATTCCCAATTTTCAGGGGGTTTGGGGTTTGCGTGGCTTTTGTTTTCTTTTTATTTTGTTTTCTTTTCTTTTTGTTTTGGTTTTTTTAAACAAAAGTTATAGCTTAGCTTCATATTACAAGTTCTTCTAGTCTTTAGTTAAAAAACAAGACACCAACAAAAAAAGCCCCAGACACCTTCCCAAGCTGATGACAATCCTCATTTGGGATTTCTCACTGGGCTAGACAGTGTCTGGTGTTGTTCTGCTCCTGTTTCTGTTTCATGGTCCTTATAATAGATATGATGGAGAGAGACATTCCCTCCCCAGACAGAAACATAGGGAGAAGAGTCTTTTTCCCTGGTCACTTATTTGTAGCTTTGGGGCCAGCAGTGTCACAGCTCTCAGCTGGAAACAAAGGGACCATGGTAAGGAGTCATGAAAAGCGTTAAGCCTTGTCTTTCCCTCTTCACTTTTGGAACCCTTTAATTTCCCCTGGGGAGTTCACAGCAGGAGAGCACTTGGGCACATCCAGCTAACAGAGCTCAAGTCCCACCACACTTACCCAAAATTAAACCTGTGTCATTGGAAGACTCTTGAAGAGACCACAGAACCAAGTTTACACTAATTTTGTGTCCTGTAGCAGCCTTCGTTGAGAAAAGCCTTACTGATTACTTCAAGAGCAGGTACTTCTACACAGAACCACTTCCTACACTGCTTCCCTTAAGGGCCAAACCCCTCCAGAGAGACCCTGTCCTTTTATTGTCACCTCCCTCTTGCAGCCCCACCTTCTCCAGTGTGATCCCATCAATTGGTAACTCAGTGGAGGGAAAGGTGGATGTGCTATCCCCAAATTCCCTTGCCCAGGTGTGTTAGTGGTACATCTTCTTTATTGAAGACAGAACCACCCAACAACTGGACAGTCAGTTCTCCTCCACCCGTCCCTTGAGGTGGAGGAGGTCTATCTGTCAAGAAGTTCTCTCCCTTTTCTCTGGCTGGAAAATCACACCACCAGGAGAAGTAGTTCATTACGGTTTCTACAGCCTATCTGTTTAGGGAGCTCCTGCAATTGGACAGATTCCTACTCTGAACAAGCTTCTTATTATTTCACAGCTTCAGAAAGTAGCTCATGTCTGGCAGTGATATGACCCAAGAAGTTATTTCCCAGTCCTTTCAGCACATTAATTTTTAAAGATTTGATTACTGAATATGATTAAAAAAAAAAAAATCTCTTGCTTGTTTTAAAAATTACTTTGTCATCATTTTAAAAAACAACAAAACAAACAAACAAAATAACCCACAAAACCCCCCAACCCTCATTCAAAAGCCCTGATTAACTTTGCTGTAATTACTTCCCTTTGCACCCAACAAAGAAACAGTGCTGTATCTCATCGAGCAAAGAGATTATGGCTTTCCCTGCACAAAAAACAAGCATGTTATGTTTGAGAAATCTTCTGGACTCTTCTGGAAGCTTACAAATTAAGAAAGACAAAATAGAGCTACCAGATTTTCATAACAAGCGACTCCCAGATTCTCCATCAAGTCTGACTATAGAAATGACAGCTGCACTTGCCAATAGTCACTTTGTTTATGGTACACCAATTATGCAGCATATTCTCCTAAACAGCTGGGCAAAACATGTTTATTTGAATGCCATAAATGCTTCAGCTATTCACAGAACCACCCCAATACATGCTTTTGGCTTCCTTCTGCTGAGAGAAGTCACAGTTTAACTCAGAGTAAAGGAAAATAAATACAATGCAGGCTGCCAGAATGCTGAAGATAGGCTGTTGGCTTTCCCCAGATTTATTTTGAGAATATTACATTTATTTTAGTCTTTCAATTGCCTGTTGCTGCAACAAATAGAAGACACAACTCTTTTATGATCAAATATTCCGTGTAAGCACCACAGAGACAGCACTAGCTGGAATGGAAGAGGCAAATCAGCAGCTCACTGTAGGCCATAAATATCCTTATGACTTTTGCAACACTTCCCAACCCAAAAGGTTCAAGTGTTACATAGAGATGGTCCAGAAGAGTAAGAGCATAGTGCTAAGCTAACCCTACACCTTTACAACAGAAAACCTCTTCACAGAGGAAAGAAATGGATCTGCAGATTAACCCTCACAGGGTCAGGCATCAGCTTCTCAGATGAAATCAGAATAACCTACATTTTCATCAAGTTTTCCAGGAGCAGCAATCACTGCACCTGCTGCTCTCCAAGCCAGAACAGTCTGGTTTGAAATGAACTGAGTCTCATTTATACATCTTAAGGTTCTTGAGGATATCCCCTGGACAGACAAAGCTTGGTTTCTCCTCTCAGAAAGAGCTCTACCCACATCATCTCCCAGCTCCATTCCCTCGTTCCCAAACAGAATCTCCAGTAGACATATAAAGAACTAATTAAATTGACAAATTAACACAATAAACTGTGGCTGAAGAGGCAGTAAAGGTTCACTTAAGCCCTGAGGATCAGAAGGGTATGAACATTACAGTGAATGATTCAGTGCAGAGAATTCCCTGTCAGTGGAGAGTTCCTCTCCGGTGCTTGAGAGAAATCACCTGGAAGCTGCCATAATCCTGGTGTGAGGCAAAAGCAAGAGGAATAAATGGCAATAGCAGTGTATTAAAAAGCAATTGCATTTATCAACAAAAAAAAAAAACCTGTGGAGTTTTGGCTGTCTTTGGACACAAGGTCAGAAGCTGTCCTGCCAATGTCCTCCTCCATCCCTCTGCTTGGCCGACGCTTTTTCCCATTGCACGTTGAGATCAAAGTGGAGGTTGGACTCCCACCCTCTTCACTTGTTTTCCTGTTTGTTAAAGGCACCATCAATAATGAAGGCAGACCTCTGGGAAGAAGGCTTGTTATTCAGCTTGTGACATTTGTTGTAACTGGATCCAAAAAGTGTAAAACATCGGGGATGTTTCCGTGCAAGTGGATAAACAGTAGCTGCCGCTTTATGGATATTTTGGCTTAGGACTGAAGTAGTTTCTAAAGAGGCAAATTCTTCATTTTTCATATGGGATCTAGGGAATACATCACACCAGATTAGACTGAATTTTAAGGCAGAGACATAACAGGCCAAACTTGCAGTCTTGATATAATAGATCTTTTACATTGCTCAACACAAACAGTGTTAACTCTCTTAGAAGTTATTTCTCCCTTTGTCTTCCTTTTACAATAAAAGGAAAAAGAGTTCTGAGACACAGAAGATGACAGAAAGCTTATATTTTAAGCCTGATAAAGTCAACTCCATTTATTTGCCAGTTTTAAGGAGCAGCCTGCTTTCAAGGAGCAGGATCTCTCAAGTCATCTGTAGTTTCACATCAGAATTGTTTCTTGCCCAGAGTGCTTCTCCTCAAGGCACCCACCCTCAACTCTCCTGTCCTGGCAGCCCCTACACCCAGCTGGGTGTCTGAGCCTGTGGATGGGACAGCAGGGAGGAAGGGGATGAGGTAAAACACAGCAAAATCTCTGGCCCTTCTCCCTTTTCCTTGCACACTGCCTCAGGGCAGGCCAGTCCAGGGCTGACCAAACACCCTGGCTGGAAAGAACAGCCTCGACCTCCTGGGGAAGAGAATGCCCAGGAAAGGCACTCTCTTGGCACTGCTGAATCCCAACTACTGCAGCTGCTGAGACACCCAAAAGGTCTCTCTCTGTTTGGCTTAGGGCTGTAATATTTTAGCCTGAGGCTGCTGTCTTCTTTTGCCTTTTTACCCAAGAGGAACAATTAGCAGTTTCCCCCAAAAGAGCTATTTGAATACCACTTTATGATTGTTATTCCTGCTTGGTGGCTCAGCATACACTTTTTTAACCTTTATTTAGTTTTCAAATTAACAGTGTTTGTATCCTGATCAATTTAAACCAGACAATTTCCACAGCAGTTTGTGCTCTTGTTACCAAAATCTGAACTACTTTATTTCAGCATTCAGACCTCTGACTCTGAAAACCTCATCCAAATGATTGATAAGGGGGCTTCATTCTTTGACATGGATCTCATTCCTGATAAAGATACTACAAAGTAAACTCAATTAAATACAGGTCTGAAAACTTTGCTGCTCCTCCTCCAGTTCCAGACAGCTTTCCAGATACTGAGGTCAGTTTGTGAAACTCTGCATCAGATCCCCCTCCAATACCTTTGTACATTTCTAGGAAGTTCAAAAGAGAAGCTACAGAGAAGCTAAAACCCATAATGGTTTCCAAGGATGAAGCCTGCAGCTGCAGGGCTCACTGTGAGAGCAGAGTCAACTTTTCTTGGGCTGCTGATACAGCTTCAGAGATAAACACAGGCACTAAAATAACCAATCTCTCTCTTATCTATTGTATGTCAAAGCTGTTTTCTCTCTGGCACGGTAGACAAAGGAAAAACTTCTTGGCTGTTTGGTATCTTATGCAGCTGCTTGTTCTCTCTGAGGGGACATAATTCAGTACTGAGAACTTTTCATACCCAGACATAAGTGAGAACAATAACAGATTACAGATTTTGGGGCAAAACTGGAAGAAAAGGGACTTTTAAAAAATGGTTGGGTTATGCCAGCTCAGCTGGGAGTATTCATTACACTTCCAAGTAGGTTCTCTAAACAACAGAATAATTCTTTTAGTTGGCACTAACTTCCAGCTGCTGGGGCTAGGGGTAGATTTTCCCATCCTTGCTACCAGGTTCCTGATTTTTCCAAGCAGGTGTGAATCCCAGAGTGTCCAGGTTATAACCTGCACCCTAAGCACATCTTCCCCATCACTATACCAATAAGCAGGTCAATTCAGCTGGCTGAGATGTGCAGTTTCTCCAGAAGATGTAAACATCTCATCAAGTGTTCTACCCCTAAGCAAAGCAGCAGAGGTTAAAACAGCATTAACATTGATGTCCTGCTTATGAAAGGTTTCTCACACACAGGAGGCAAGTGGTTCACAATACTGTGCTAATTCAATAATGAGAATAGCCAGGAAGTTTGTGTTTTTAAATTAATTGGTGCTGTATCCATCTTAAATGTCAAGTACCGAGTTCCTAGGAGCTATGAACCATCCATGAAAGTAGCAGAAATGACAGGTATAATGCATCATATCTTATATACTAATAAAAATACTGACTGCTAGGCTTTATAAGGTCATGGCTTACTGCTGTCTCTCAACAATAAAAAGCTTAATGCAACACTGGGCTCTGCATGATCTTCATAGCCAGAATTAATGAGAAGGAATCACAATTAATGGTTTTCTACAAACCAATGGATCACAAGTGACAGGAGCTTATTCACAATTTATGAAGACCTGATTTTTTTTTTTTTTCTTGGTGGGTAGAGGGCTGGAAAATTGCAAAGAGATAATGAAAAGCAACTATTACACAGAATAATGCAGGTAATGCAGGTTCATAATCAGAAGCTCCAGACGTGCCCATGGCAGGGAACTGGTGAGCTGCAAGCCTGCAGCTCCTACAGGGATGAGATTTAAGACACACTGACAGAAAAGTACCTGGGGCAGCATCTGCAAGTAAATCACTGCTGTATAAAGTGACCTACAGAGGGCATCTTTCTGTATGATTTGTGGTTTGAAACATGAATCAGAAAAGATAGAGGAGAAAGGTACATGATGAGGGAGAGCTGAGCGAGGAGGCAGACTTTCCTCTGCTCACTTACCAGTCACAATGTCACAAGGTCCTCCAACCCTCAGGACCCAGGTTTCAAAAGAAATCATATTCTGAATACCCACAAATCAAATTTAACTTGTGGGTCTAAAAGTTCATAGTTGTGTGGCTCAAGCTACAAGAGTTTCAGTTCCCCAACCTTTTCTAGGTTTATCTTAAATCCTAGAAAGGCTCATGTTTATACCTTTGGGCACATTCAGAGTTGTCACAGTCTTGGTACAGGTGGGTCCCTTGCTCCTTCTTTGTTAAAAAAACCCCAACCAAACAAACAAAAAACCCAACCAAAAAAATCAGCAAAAATTACCCCAAACCCCCCATGATATAGATTCCAGACTTTTTTCATTTAAAAGTGAAATATTTGAATCAACATAAAGAGTAGACCAGAAATACTGGGTCCTAGACAAGACCTTCACCTCTTCTCCCCAGCCTTTCAACAGTATTGTCCCTCTTTAGAGCACAGGATCATTTTAGACCTCTCCTAACTGCAGGCAGCTCTGCAAGTCCCCAGGAGTCATCACAGCCACACCAGAGCTCAGACCAGGAATGTCAGTGGTACAGTGCCCAAGCTTCCCTGTGGCTCAAACCCTCAGCTTCTTCAGCTCCTTAAGATCTTCAGTGGGCTACAAAAGGAGAGCAAGGTGATCTCCTTTATCTTGTAAGGGGAAAATACCTATGGAATTATTCTGCCTGGGATCTGGAGTCAGCGTGGCACGTGGGCCAGCACTGCAGAGGGTTTGAACTGAGGCACTCAATAAAACATGCTTTGCTTTCTTGCAGCTGGAGAGCAAGCCCTTCTATAGCACAGGGCGGTGAGCGAAAAAGAAAATTATTATTTGTAGCGGCAGAAAAACACAAAATTGAATGAGTTTGGGAGGACTTTGCTTGTATAAATGCTGTCAAAGTGAGCATCACTGGTTCAAGGCTCCCACATCCTTTCTCCACCCCATCTCACCCTAGAAACCCTTTTAGCACCTAAAGCTTAATGTGTTTTCTGTTTTAACATTTTAACATAAGCAAACCCAGTGATTGTGTCCCCTGTCGCAGCCAGTTAACAGGGAGATACAAAAGAAGGCAGAGTGATGAAACCTGGCACAATAATTCCAGCTATGACATAGATTGTGCACTCTTAGATTAATTATTCAATTGGGGTGATTGCTTACAAGGTGAGCTCCTGTTTTCCTTCTGCAGCAATAGATGCAGATCAGAGCAGGCAGCTGCTGACATCAAAAGGCCTGGGCAGCATATCTGATTTTCCCCTTGCATCTGCATAACTCCACTGATTCAGATTTATATTGGGATGGAACAGAGAATAATCAAAGCCAGTGTGCACCATCTGAGTTAGGGCAAAAAATGTCAGCAACCTTAATCTTTATAAGGAATCAGTCAAGCGGGGCTTTAATGCAGCCTGGATGCTACACCCAAAGCTGCTGGTGCACAGTGATGGATGCATGGCAGGTAACAGAGCTTGAGAGCAGGGAGGAGATAATTGAAATACATGTGTAAACTATTAGGCTATCACTCCCTGCAGGGCATGCAGGGGGAGCAGCAGCAGCAGCAGGATGGCTTCCAGGTGGAGCTTCTGGAACCTGAACTGTCTCCAGCCCAGGAGGGGACACATAGCAAGAGATCAGCATAGAAAATGTCTCTCGATTATTGATTGAAAAAATAAAAATACTACCCATGCACACAGCACAACTACAGATAAGAGCATTGACATGGCAGAAGGAATCTATAGTTAACAGAATTCTTTCCCTTAAGTGGGCTGGTAGTGGCAGGAGGCAGGGAGGAGTAAGAGGGTGGAAGGGACTTACAGGAACTGCATCAGCCAAGCCCTGACCTGGGCTAACTACACATTGCAAGCTTTCAGCAACAGAAGCGACTCCAAGGCCGCTGAAGTCTAGAAAAACCAGCCCTGCACATATTCCCCACATTCCCCTCTGTGTGAGCTGTGCAGAGCGAGGCACAGCTGAGGTTGTGTGCTTGTAACCACAGTCTGCTGGACAGAGCCTTCAGAGTGACAGTGCACAGAAACTAAACCACCAGCAACATTGATGCAGGGGTTCTAATGGCTTCTCACTACCTGCAAGAGTGGAAAAACACCTTTAAAATCCTATGTGCATCTTCTATTCTGATATATCTGAGGATTCAGCCCTAATACTCCATTTTTACCCACACAGTTATTTTAGTCTTTGATATGTGAGGACAAGAACTTCAGAAGTCACCCCATGCAAAGCTAAGGACACAAGCAGAAGAGTGATCCATTTGCAGGGAACTACTTGGCATGGATTAGCTACTGGTCTAACTATTAGAAGTGAAAGAAAATGGGAGTGCATATTTTTACACAGCCATAAAAGTCAGAGCTGTCCTTATAAGTGAAAGAACAATTATTGCAAGAAAAAAAGCTGAAATGCTTCATGTAAACACACAGATGCACAAACAGTGAACTTGTGAAGCTGTGTGCTCGTTGCAATGCTGCAGAGAGTAATAGAGCAGAGGCAATTAATCTCAGTTAGAAATGCACAAAAAGCCTGCACATTTGCCCAGCAGCCACAGCACGTGGTCTGCTTGCAGTGGTGATTTCTTCCATCGTGCTCCTGGTCACAATGGATGTTGTTCCGTTCTTCCCCCCATCCCTGGTCAGTCCCCCTAAAACACGGATAGGTGGTTGAACTCTTCCAAACAATTTTTGAAGGCAAGTTTGTTTCTGCTTTACACTCTGAATGGGAAATAGAGCTGAGAGACACCTCAAGTGATGACATCAGCTTCAATACAGCCTCACAACTTAGATTATGCATGAAACATCTCTTCAACAATTCCCCAAGCCCCTGGTATTTTTCCTGGCCTCCAACTGCAAGGTGTTAGCCAAGAAAAGACACACTTCATATGAGTTCTGGAGATCTTTGCTCTGGTGATAACTTGGGGCTGTGTTCAGCACAAAGCCCCTACACGATGATCTGAGCTGTCACCTGCTCCTGTCTCCCCACACACAGCTTTGATGCTGATCCCCAAAACCCCATTTCCACCCTGCACCTCCACTTTCTCCCACCACCCTGGGTCTCCTGGAACATTTAGCCTGAAGATGTTCTGTATTTGGAGCATCAAAGTATTTTCTCCAAGACCTGTGCTATTTGATGTGCACGTGGTTCTCATTAGTAAGGAATGGTTCGGGCTTTATGAAGAGATTAACTTTGCTGAGCTCGTTCATCGGGTGAAAAACAGCTTTCAGACGCAGAACTTCTGTGATCCTTCCTTACCCAGGATGATCTTAGGATATGAAATAAACCAGTTGCAAAATCAGTCTTGCTCCTTGCAGACCCTGTGAGTGAGCAGCAATAAAGGGCATATTCATCAAAGGTTAGTGCTCAGAGTGAAGGAGTCCATATGGCTTTAGACTGGGGCTGGAGGGGAGGGGGAAGAGGCAAAGGAGGGGATGAAGGGGGAAAATTTCAGTGAGGCCAAAAACCAGGGGAGAAAATGCATATTTGAACAAGAATATTGCATAAGGAGTCCTGAATGATACTTCCAGAGACAAGTCCAACAGACAGCAACATTTCAAGTGCTAAAAGAGAGAGAGGAGAACTGTCAGCACACCTGGGACTGCATTTACCGTGCTCACTAGAGTGGCTGAAGAAGTCAGATGAGCATACAAATTAAAAAATAAACTCCTTGAAGTCCAAACTGTGAAGATTTAATTTCAAACTCTTTTAGTCTCATTATTTGTATATTTCACACAGCTATTTTTCAAGAGCTACCAGATTGCATTGTGACAAGACCCAGAACAATACACCATAAGTGAATTTATTCCAAACAGAAAGAGATTTATTGCCCTGGAAAGTTTCCCCAGATATTCCAAAATCATGTAACCCATACCTTGAATAAGTGTTGAGAGCCTCCCACTGCCAAATAGGGAATTTAAAAATTCTAGATATTGAAGCTAGATACTTGAAGTCAGCATGAAAAAGAATTACTTAACTGCATAAAAATGAAGAGCACTGGCAAAATGAAAGAAGTTTGTGTTAATTCAACTTAAATATAAAAAAATAACTGACCAAGTACCCGACCCAAGGTATTGTGCTGCAATTCTCACAATTTAGCTGGCATTCACGCCAGACCTGCCTCTGCCTCATCTTTCAGAGAGAGAAGAAAAATTGCTTAAAGCCTCAGTATCATCAAGAGATTTATAAATGGTGAGGTTTAGTTACAGCAGATTGAATTCGTGCCTGTGTCTTATCAAACCGGGGCCAAATTATGCCACAGATCTAAGGTTTAAGGCGAGGCACAGGGAACAGAGAAGCTATTCATTTGCACCCTGGACACTAAAGGGAAGGGCCAGATGTGGGACGGAAGGTGAAGTATCATTTAACCAGAGATGTTAAATCCGGGTCTTAAAGTGTTCCAAGGGAAAAAAAACCCCAACCAACAAGTGAACAAACCCATCTGTTGTTGTTGCTTAACTCAATTGCAGCACCATCTCAGCACTGCAGGAATTACAGTGTGCTGCACAACTTCTCGCCAGGACTGCAGCCCTGCACTTCCCCAAGAGCAGGGGGAATGCTTTCTGCCACTGAAAGCTATGAGAGAGCTGAACATATTTCCTCCCTTGCCAGCACTTGCTGTACAACTGAGGCAGAGTTTCACTTGGCAGAACCCATGTTCAGAAAGCTTGCAACACACCATCAGACTCCCCTCATCTTCTTTACACTTCCTCATGCTGGAGCAGAATGGAAGTTATTCTGAAGACTGAGAAAAATGTCAGTTTAAAATATTCCTGTGCGAATTTGGCACCAGTTATCTTGCTCAGTGTCTTCACTGTAAATTAATTAGCTCTTCTACAGACACATTTTCTATTTATAACACTTTCCTTTGTGACATTGGTGCTGACTTCTTCCTGCCGAAATATTAGATGCCATCTGTGGGCTCCCTGTTGTTTCACCCACAAGTCAAACAAACAAACCACAACTGAAAGCACTGCTATCAGTGCATTCAGAAACAAGGCTGATGGTATATTTTAAATTTGGTGATATAGAATGGACAACATGCATACATAGAAAACAAAACCAAAAACATTTATACAAATAGCTGCCCCATCTTTCTGTGAAAAGAGGATGCTGACCCGAATTGCTCCCATCACTGAGGGTCTTTTTCACCTTTGTCACTCCCTCCCTTTCTCTTATAACAAAATGCAGGTGTTCTATACTATGTTCTGAAAGAAACTTTAAAAGACTGTGAAATGATGATTCTAATATGCACAAGGAAACAAAATAAATTGTGAGAAACCACACAACAGGTTATAGCTAAGCCAGGAAACTTCACATAACCAATACCTAACTCTACTGATTTCTTCACTGGTCTGCTCTGTCTCTTTATAGGTTTCAACTGATTAATAAAATGCAGAACAAATATAAGTTATGAAAAAAAAAATTAGAAAATAATTTAAATCTTTGTTTTAATCCCTAGAGGTGGAGCTGCCCTCTCATAATAAATTTATTGCAATCCCCTACAGATAAATGGCATTTAAATTTACACACACACCCCGAAAAAAAAAATAAGGCACTTCAGTTGGGAATAGGTAGCTGGAAATGCCTTCTCCCTCGAGAATCTAATTTAGAAATACGTTAAACAAGAGTTTTCTTCCCACTTAAGGAAAAAAAAAAAAAATCAATCAACTATTGCAAGGTATACAGCTCATGAGGGGACACAGGGGAGAGGGTGAGGAAAAACAAGGCCAAGAAGCCTTTGGGGACAGGAAGCAGTGGTGTGAAAGGAGCGCACCTGAAGAACAAATATTGCTGTGCAGGGACTTGCAGGCTCAGAGAGGGGAGAAACCTGCGTGATGCATCCACGAGATTGTTGCTCAAGCAACTGCAGAGATAAGCAACTGCAGAGATAAGCACTGTGCACTGAAAAGAGCATGAAGAACCTATAGAGGAAACACTGTTGTCGATCTAACAATATTTTTTCTTTCTCTAGATAGAATATGATAGAAAAGGAAAACTTATTGCCTTCATGGATTCTTATCAATGCTTACGATGTCCATGTATATCAGGCATTAATATTTCACACATTCAAGGTGAGTGAAAGTGCCCCTCCTCCCCTCAGAGGTTTTCTCTTTGGTGCACAGCAGAGATTCTTGGAGACATCCCTTATCATATACCAATTATTCAGCAAATATTCCCCTATGACAGCTTTTCCTAAAGCTTCCTACAGGACCCAAAGGTCTGTTCCAGTTAGTGCTGCATTTAACCAAAACTAAAACCCAGCACCCAGAGTCCCAATGGTCTGAACTCTATTCCATAACACTGATCGATTTTCTTCTTCACATTCTGGTTACCATTTCTGATTCAGCTTCAGACAGAAAAAGATAGAGGGAAAAATCTATAGATAAATAGATATAGACACATACACCTTGCCCAAACATCCTCGTGCACCTTGGAGAACATTTGATGTGTTTTATACCTCCCAGTGACCCCCAACATCAATTTGCAGTTGTAATCAACTTTTCATCTTGGCTATCACACCACAAAGATCACTGGCTAATTAATGGTTGTATCTTTTTCTGTCCTTATAAAACTGGGGAGATGTTAAGCTTAGTTATAGAGTGGAATAATTCCTCAACCCTGCTTTCAGAGATTACTGCCTCCACACCAGCTAGAAGCAAAGAGATCAAATGTCTCCATCTACAGCTTTCAGGTTCTTCACTAACATTTCAAACAGAGATTTTTGACAAAAATGAAGGCAATTGTTACCCCTGAAAAAAAAAAATCTTCAGCCACTTAAGGCTTCAAAATGACTTATTAAATGATTATTGAGACTCTAATCAATCACATTCTAGAGATAATATTATTCTTAAAAAAAAAAAATCTGAAAGGCTTTAAGGCTTTAGCACTCTTTATGTCTGTAATAAGTGCTTAGATTCCATAGATTCGCCTGGATTTAAACACTTCCTAATACATTTAAGTTCATCAAACTTCTGCAAGGTCAGCATAAGATGTTCTGAGGCAAATGCCTTCTAAACCTTGCACATCCAAGCTCCAACAGCAAAAGAAAAGGAACTTGGGATACATCAGATAATTTGTTTGCCATTAATGTTACAGATCGTCTCCACTTATGCAAGGTTTAGCAGAGAGTGATGCAATGATTAAACAGGACCCTGGTTAAAAGCAGTGAAGACTTCAGAGGGCAGGACAGGAGAGTGAAGGAAAGGTGACAAAAATCAAAAAATTGGTGTTTGACTGAAGAAAAAAACCAAAATAGTCAAAAGCAGTGGCATGAAAAACCAAGAGAAACAAACACAAGAGGAAACTGAAAAAATATGAATGAAACACACGCAAATGAAAAATCAATTCACTTGATATAAAAAAATGTTATGAACTGGGCTTTTTTGTGTCTTACATTTACACAAATAAGAGATGCAGCAGGAACCAGGGGAATATTAAATGCTCAATCCTTCCCCAGCCACAGAGAGTAGAATGAAGTTTGCATCATGACTCTGAGAATAGAATGGACATACCAGAGTTGCTCACTGAAGTTAAGCTTGTCGTATTGTTTTAAGGCCCCTTTTTAGGGACAAGTTTCATCATGAGGACAGGCCCAGTAATTACAGGCAGGTCTCCTCCTCAGTGATGAAGTTCCAGCCGTGCCCAGACAACATCAAAAAGGAAGGAGCACCCAACATGTCTCCTACAAGCCCTTGGTTACAAAACTGGGAAAGCACCAAGCACAAATAAGAGGGAAATGATGGATCTGAGCAACAATTCTTCTGACATTCCTGCTAAAGGTTCTTCCAGAAACAGTTTATATCCAGGCAACTCGTCCCAGCAGTGCCCATAGCTTCCTAATCAAATCAGAAAGATTGAGTCATTAGGGTCAAGTGACCAGCCACAAAATGATTAAAGACAGTAATCAAGAAATCGAAACTAATTAGTACCTAAGCCTATTAAAATGGCTTCAAAATAAATTACTTCTACATGAATTTATGTCCAGAGGTTCAATTTTGAAAAGCAATAGAAGCTTCAGGTACGAGTTGCAGCATTCCTGAGGAGAGCAAAGCATTTCTCTGGGACAGCAAAACACAGAAAAAAGGGCTTGGTTCCAAGTCAGCATTTTCAGGTGAATAAGCAGATTTTGAAGGGTCAGGTGTCACAGGGCTTGCAGTCTGAGCTCATCTGAACAGTCTCGCACAGAATTTATGGTTAACTCGTCTACAACCGCATTTTTAAATACCCAGATTCAGGAAATTTTACTCCTAAACATAAAAGCAACAAAAGTAACAGTTTTCAGAAGTTCTGAGAAGCTGAGGGGAGAAAAGTAGAGAACAAGTTGTAGTCTCCATCGATTTACAGTTGTTAGAAAACCTCAGAATCTGGGTTTCTTGTATATGTGGAGACCCAGAAGCTGAGATACCCTCCTGGTTACACAGAACTGGATAGGCCACCAGATCCCTAGCTTTTTTCTAATGGAACAACTGCAAATGCAACCCTTAATTTAAGACATTTCAGCATTTCTGTATTTATTCTCCATTAAAACCAAGAAATGAAAATGAGCATAAAAATTCGGAGTTATAGAGAACAGCAAAATCTCACGCAATGATTTTATATGTCAAGTTCAATTCTGATTTCACTTAAGAAAATAATTTTGACCTGTTTTTATTAGGAACACGAATCCAAAGAGATATATGCACTCCCTATATGGCTTATCCCTGTGCACAGACAAAGTTCTTTCGGAGACAACACTTCCAGGAACTGTGAAATTAAGCACATTATTCTTTCCATAGCTGAGGTTTTCTTGCTAGCCCAGTCACTTCTGCAAGCTGTCAGTACATTTTAGGAAACACATTTTCTTGCATCTCAGCTCTTACTTCAAAGCACACTCACAGATTTTCCTCATGGCAACAAGTAACATAACGTGCATAACCAACTAACCACATCATCAAAAGTAATAACACAGCAAGCAGTTTCTAAGTTAGAAATTAATGGTGTGATGACTGGAGTCAAAATAAAAGCAGAATTCATCCTTTTTTTTTTTCTTTTTATCTCTTGACCATAACGATTCTACTCCAGCCCTACACATTTTCAGATGGGTTTTCAGCTGCTATATCACCCAATTTCATAGAAAAAGGAGTTTACTCTCCTAGTTGTTAATGCAAACATAAATACCTGATACTCAAATGCAGCTGAGGATATATGGGATTCTGGAACTCGAGCAGTCTGTCATACATTGTAATTTCAACTGAATGAGATTGTTTTTTAAAAACACTACTTCCCATGGGAGGTTCCATTAGATTTCATTTTTAAAGCACAATCTTGCAAATTCTGATGCAGAAAAATGTCACAAAGAGATTCCTCGGCATCCAGCAGGAACAGGAATTATAGACCTTATCACCCATTACCACCCTGTCCTTTAGGAAGTTAAGTCACATATTTTAGCTTATCAGTGAATTAGAAATTATATTTCTTTGCAAACTTTTCTCTTTTCTTACACCAGCTCTTACTACTTTTCATATGTTCCCTCAATTCTTGCCTCAGCTCCTTCACTAGATCTCTATGCCATCTTTATCCCATCTTCCCCCTACAAAATCCCATAGATTATTTCAGAGCTGTGGCTGCAGCATTTCTCTCTCCATCTCTCTCTGATGGCCCTCCTCCAGTCACTGCCTTGTTCTAGGGCTCGGTACAAAAAAGAACCATCTGGTACACGTTAAATGAGCTTAGATTGAAAATTACTTTTTTTTCTTGTGGCTGGAATAGGCCACAACTGGCTAAAAAGCAAAGGGAAGCTGGGAACACCAGCTGCAGACTTTATTCAAACCCTGCAGAGGATTGCATCTGCACCATGCCTGAGGTGAGCACAGCTCCAGGTTCTCTGGCCTGAGGCACGTGGGAGAAGCTTTGGTTGGGGTAAGGGTAGGAGCACACTGAGCTCAGGGGCAGGGAGGCCCTAAACTCAGCTTTGTAGGTGCCAGTTGGAAATAAATACTGAGATCACTTCAAATCTGCCCCAGTGAAATCCCTGCAAGCACACCACGAGCCGCACAGGCCAGCAGGCAGCTCTGCCTGCTGACACAGAAAGGAGTTATAATGCTAAAAATTACATGCACAGCACATTTCTCAGTGTTACACCAGATAAGCAGCACGTCTGGCAGTCATTCAGTTTGAGCCTGTTCTATTTCTAAGGGTGTGTGTTTCTTGAGGTTTGGCTACCAAATGTTGTGCTCTAATTATCATTGCTTCCTGGAGCTCTCCAGCCCCTGAGAGAGATCCTCACTGGATGTATTGTGCTCTTTGCAGTAGTAGCAGCTGCTGGTGTTCACCTGGATGCATTCATCAGGGTAGAGCTCCTCAACACCATTTCAATCATTTTTGCAGGAAAATCAGTGCTAAGCAACCCCAGACCTCTCCTCTGCTTCTTGCTTACATGAAGTTTTCAGCCATCCTGAAGGTTACTGTAGAGATAAGAGTCTATTGCTTGTTAGCAATAAAAATGTTAATTTGGCTCTGCTATAAAATAAACTCAATCCTAAATTAAAAAAAAATAAAATAAAAATCACATTAAAGTAGTTACAGCAAATTTCCTAGGTAATGAAGAAGGTATGGTCCTTCATTTCCACCTCTATCATTAGTTACAGATGTTGAATTTTAAAATATTTTTCTGTGATCATGGTCTGCACGCCCTGGGAAAACAAATATCTGGGGGAGGGAGAGGAATTTGCTGAGGAACATTTCTCTAACAGTAGTTTTTTCATCCACTGATTTACAAGCCACTGATTTACAAGCTGTGAATGAATAGTAGCCTTCAACAACAGGAAGCCATGGCATTGAGAAACCCTATAGCGTCAGGTGGAGCCTGGAGACAAGGCTGTCTGCTAGCAGGGAAATTCACTGCAGGAGCCCCCTGTAATCAGAGCTGTTAGCCAGAAGGAAATGTCTTCAGTGCTCTTACATGGCTCTTAATCAGATACTGACAGAGTCCCTTTGATCAGTGCATTTCCAGAACGAGGGGAGCTGCAGTTTGCAGTGTGTCTACACAGATTTCACAGCCAGTTCCCAAAGTGTGCAGCCAGAGGAATTGCTCTCACTTCACCCTCCTCTCCCCTTTTCTTTTGCTGTCTCAGAAGATAGTCAGGGACTTAGAAATTGGTACCACAGATGCTTAACAGCTTTGCTGGTCCCCTGCATGCAGCAGGGAGTCAGCCTTCCCTCATGTGCCTCATGGCATTTTACAGCCTTGGGGATGGAGCAGCAGGAGAGAGAAGACACTTGGTCAGCTGCTCCTGACTGGTCCAAACACATGGGGAGTCAAGGCTGGAGAATCAGACTAAAACAGTCTCCCATACAATAACTGAGGTCTAAATAAGAGTGTAAGGAAAGTATTCCTGAAGATTAGGGCCCTATATCCTGTCAAGCTCCCTCAGAATGGATTAATCAAGCACTAGGTATGTAATAACTTACAGAAGGTGTTGGGTGGAGAGCATCAGCTTCACCCAGAGGTGTAAAATGCTGTGGCACTTGGTAGGAGGAGAGGTGAGGCAACTCTGGACATTCCCTGTCCATGTCATTGCAGGGGCATTCTGTACATGAATGCTGGCACACCCCAGGAGTCATTTCTTCAGTCATAAGAGTAATTTGGGAAACCAAAAAGGCTCCCAAGCTTTTACTGCTCGAGGAAAGGGCCTCTGTTTCCAATAAGCTGAAGACCACAACAAGAGGTTCCACACATTACTCAAGTTAAGGAGTGAAAGAACAGGAGGCTACAGAGGGGGTGGGGAGAAAGATGGTTTTAGGTCCCATTCCACTGAAAGAATGTGCTGTGAGCAGAGAGATCATCAAGCAAAACAGGAATATATTAATCAGGCAGTCATTCCTCATCCTCTTACATCACCTGGCTGTACCCTGGTGCAGCAGGGGTCCGGAGCAGTGGGTGATCATACACAGCATATGCAGCGACCTGTGCAGCACATATGGTATAGACATTGCAGAAACAGGAGATAAAAGCTCACCTGCTGTTCTGTGGCTTTCTTAATAGAGTGCCTATGCACCACCGGGTGAATTAAGAGCAGACCAGCAGCTTTAACTCTGGATTTCCTCACCTCTGTGTTAGAACGCCTTTCTTGTTTAATTTAAGTACTTACTAAGTCATTGAGGAAATGAAGGAAATGAAGAATGTGATGTTAAGACAGAGAGTAATTTAAATGGTGCAAAGGGTGCCTTCTCAATTTTATTCAGTCTTATTGCATAGCGAAAGCTACCCCACAAGATAAAACAGATATAGATCTAGTCTATAGTAGATGCATTCTATAATAATATTAATAATGATATGCATTTAAAAAAACCAAACATAAATGCCTCATAAAGGTGGAAGAATACCACCACTGTTGGTCACAAATACATCAAAGAATCAAATGAGATCAAACCCAACATTCAAATGCCCTAAAAGGCTTCACACCTTCAAGGATGAAGAGAAGAAAAATATTAGAACACTTGACAAATAAATGGTGGCTCATTTAGAGATTGAGAGTGCACCTGTGTGCAACATACACATATTTCTTTAGGCACACAACTTGTTTGGATATTGGCAGCACATGAAAAGCTCACAGCATTTTACAGCAGAAATCTCACCTTGGGCTTACTGCTGGCTCCTTTCTCCTCTGTGTATAGGAGACAAGATAAAGTATTTCAACCCAGATTCATCCCACATCATTTTTGGTGCCCCAGCTAAGAAAATAGTTTTTCAAAAACCAACGGCAGCTCCATGTCATGATCTGGATCATATGTGAAATTTGGGACTTCATTGGTTCTTATTTTTGGTATTTCCTAGGGCTTTCCCACCACTGCCTGCTATGCAAGGTATATCACATCATCCTGGTTTTCTATTAAACAAATTTTATATTTGCTCTCATGCACAAAGTGAACTTATCATGGACCCACATGCTGTTGCTTCTAGCAAGAATGTCCTTCTAAGCAATTGTTTCCTTTAAAGCTAATTCTGCCATCCATCTACTCCAAAATTTAATATAGAAATTCTCAGAACCAGCTTTCTACTGTTTCATGCCTGACCATTTCAAGGAAAATTGAGACGAATGCAACACAAAGCAGAATAAAACTCTTTCATCCCTACGGCCTTTAGACGGTACCTTTTATTTCAGCAAAACTCATTGCATCATGGAGGGAACCAACCCAAAGGGTGGAGATGGAAGTTTTTATTAAAGTCTTTGAGAAGCATGTTAACCACAGACAGCTGATGGAAATGGAACAAAAGGAGGATAATAACAAGCACCAGTACGGCTTCAGCGAGCTTGGTTAGTCTAGAGCATTGTGCCTGTCCTGAGGAGACAGCAAAGCACCCAAGCAGAAATCCTCCCTCGCTGTTGTATGATGGATGTCAAATATTAGGATGTTGTTGTCCTTGTGGATGTTTAGAGATATACATTTCTAAAGCAAAACATAAACACGTGAAACCACTGTGCAAGCCTCAAAACAAGAGCAACCTTGTGTGCTAGCCCACAGATTGAAAGCAGATGTAGGGCTTGGTAATTAGGCCTGATTCGAGCTGCATGAAGTGCATAAAAGCAGTTGTTTTGGAAATGAAGGGAAGGACCAAGGTAATGTAAACACAATTTGTCTTTTTGCTGCACATGGCAACAGATTAAAGAACACGCAAGAGAATTAATCATGGGGCAAAAAAAAGAAAAAAAATCTTCAGGGAGGGCACTTACATACTCTCATCCTTCAAAACTGAAATGTTTAAATGCTGCTCTTTCAGGGCTTCTATTTGCATTATGTTGATGTGCAACCTGATCAAAAAGCTCATTTATTTTAGAAAGTTCTATATTTATTGAACACATGTCTCTAAAAACGCACAATTAAAGTGGTTGTGAACTCATCAGGAAGAGATTGCTGATAGCTGACTGGTTTGGTCACAGACTCCTGCTTCAGTCAATGGAGCTCCTTCTTCCCAGCATTTGGATCAAGACCCTGTGCTTGGGAAAGACTGAATGCTGGCATCACCTTTTCCTGATGAGTGACACCAAAGTGGTGCCTGGAGAAAATCACTGTAGATGTATTTTATGATTTCATGAACTTTTCTGTTGGTTTTGGCTTTGCAGAGAATTGAAACACTTCCCACTCTGCTCCCAAAGAGCTGAAGTGATTGCACATCAGCAGGACACAAAATTCATAGGTTGCTCCAATATGCTTTCAGGATGTGTTGGAGCCTCTGGACATTTGATTTAATTGTTTAGGCTCTTCCAGCATCCCCACCTGAATGTGATGTGGGGATGTGACACCTTTGTTTATCTCACTAAATGCTGTCAGTCACGCACAGGACACAAACACATTTTATTAAACTTAATGAAAATATTGCATTAAACACTGAAGTTGTGTAGGTTAAAATCCATTACTTATGGTATTATCACCCAGATGAAAAAAAAAAAATCAATTTTTTTACTTTAAGGAAGAAGATCTGCTATTTAATAACTGCCTGGAGCTATGCTGAAGGCATCAATGTTATAAATAGTCACTAGTCTTAATGTCTGTTTTCTGTTTTTCATCACATAACTCAAAATGTTGCCGTTTGGATTTTAGTTCAGTTTTTCCAAAAGCCAAAGCATCACAAAAGACCTGCACTCCTCTAGGATTAAACACCTGCATTCCCACCATACCTACTTTTGTAATAGCAGGGTAATCCCTCTCTGTGTCTCTTTTGCGCCTTCCCTGTACATAAAAAGCAGTTTTTAGTTGCAGTGTGCTTGTTTTAAAGGCATTGCCCTTACAGGTCTTGCAAGAAGTTTAAAATACGGTATACAGGTATTTGAAGTAACTGCAAGGGCACAAGTTTTTAGTAGGAAATTTAATTAAGGCTCTCCATTCATGTTCTCAGAGTACATATATACATATTTACATGGAAGTCCACTAATAAATATTTTTACTGATGTGGTCTAGGGCTGGGTTTTCTAGGGGTTTTTTGGATTTTATCGAGTTTTGGGGTTTTTTTCCTGAATAATGTAGGATTTAACACTATCAAGCCGAAAGGAAGTAAAAGCACTTGTGTCACTGCAGAGCAGCCAAAGAATTTTTTTCCCCCCTTTGGTTTCTCCATCTAAGATGTGTTAGCATCAGATTCTTGCCCTGTACAGGGTGACAGGATGCTACATTTTTCATGTCTCAGAAATTCACTTTTTTTTCCTCTTCATATGGAAATGTATCACAACAGCACCAGTGCCATTCCATTAGAATTTTTAAGTGGGATAATGAGCTAAATATCTCCTTTTCTCAGATAATTAGAGGCTTGAATATGCTTTAAAACATTAGTGACAGGTGGAGCTTTAGCCCGAATGATCCAGTAGAACACAGGTCAGCAAAAATAAATCTCACAGAAGGAAGAAGCACTGAGAAAGACTTTTCAGGTGGTTTCCTTGGGGGGAAGGTGATGTGAGCAAGCAGAACGTGGCTTAGAGAGGCTCCTTCCATAGTCATCAACCCTCAACTAACTTTAGCTTCTGAACTACTCATATTGATTTACAGAAAGCCTATGTATAGCACTACTCACAAAAGGAGAGGATTTTGCATTAGGGGTTTTCTTGTGTATGTTTAGGGTGGTTTTTAATGGCTTTTCCTGTTTTATCACAAAGTCTGAGTCAGTAAAAGCAAGGAATTCTAACCCACCACAGAACTAAGGGCTTTATGTTCCCCACAGTGAGAGAGATTTCTGCAGCCTCAGGGGCAGTGAAGCCAAAAGCACAACAGCACAAAAGCTCAAGTTGATACAAAAAAATAGTCAGGAAATCAAACTCTGAGGCAGGGGAAAATAAAAGAAAAAAAAAAAGGGAAGCTGTTTATTTTGAACACAGTGACATTAAATCCCAATTTAAAGGCAATTCAGGAATCACTGCAACCATTTCAAATTTGTCAGCCCAGTGGTTTATGAAAACAATATGAATTCTCTCTCAAAGCAGGGGTCCTCACTGCTCCCCCTCCCTCAAGCACACACACTTTGGACCATGCAATGCCTGTTTTAAAGGAAATTCAGTGCCTTGTGCCACCTTTGAGAGGCTCTGCTCTCAGGTTAGAACTCCCAGGGCTGCGGTGGGGAGATCCCTTTCATGGCAAGGAGGGCCCAAGAGCCCCTTTGTTGTCCCAAGTGTTGTTGTACTAACTTGTTTCCTCATCATTGACATTTCACTTTCTCAATTAAAAAAAACTCAAACAAAAATCCCCAACACAAACAACCAACCAAATAAACCAAACCCATGTAAAACTAAAGTAGCCTTCAATGAAAAATTTTCTTTTTTACTATTCTACAATGCACAAGTTCTTCTTAACTGAGAGCAGTGTTCTTATAATGTGTCTAGGGTTATGCTGAACCAGTTTCTGAATTATATTAAGCTTTCTTCCCCATTCAAATACAAATTGTCACTTTTACAATTCATATTTCTAGCTTTCTGTCTGAAGGAGTGGCTCCAGGCTGGGCAGCCAGCATCACCAGAAAGCCAGGATTAACTCCACAAGATGCCACAATCCTGCAGAAACCCTCTCAGCAGGCTGGGAGCTCTGCAGCTAACAAGAGGATACCAACACAGCTCAAATGAATCAAGGGAGTTTCAAAATGTGTCTTCCAGCAGTTCAGCTACCAGGGGTCTGCTGTCAGTGGATACAGCTCCAGCATCTAGATAGGCCTGCTTTCTAATATGTGGTTAATTAATAGTTTGATACATTAATTTTTGTCTCTGATCGGTTCCCATTTGTTGAATTGCGAAGTTACCCTCAAGCTCCCCTTTCCCTGTCAGGATGGATGCTGTTCTCCTAATATTTTAGTAAAGATAAAATCAGTGGCACAGGATGGCAACAGCCTTCTTCAGGCTCACATTCCTGGCAGGGGGAGATCGAAACATTAAGCTTCAGCCTTCTGTCTAAATTCCTAAAGACGTTTACTGTCCTCAGGTGTTTCTCCTCCCCCAGGATCCGTTCTCACTGCAACCAACCAATGGTCAGATTCAGGGATCAGCTGGATCATCTTTCAAGAGAGAAAAAGCACACGAGAAACAAAGAATTTTTCTTCACAGAGCAAATCTGCAAGGTCTCTAAGTCGAATGTAGCAGCAGCTCTCAGACACTCCTTTACTTCTATTTAGATAAAGTAATTCACATCCATGCCCAAATGATTGCTTTAATATGAGTTTTTGGGGGTTTCTTTAGAGCATCTTTCTTGTTCTCATAGAAGATGCATCAGGAAAAAAAAAAAATTAAAAGTCTTATATCAGGACACTGGGCTGAGCAACTGTTTCTACCAAACTATGCCTGAGATTTTCTACTTTCTACTCTTTCTACTTTCCTCAATTCCACCAGCAAAAGCATTGCCATTATCCCTTCCCTTGAAGGCTTATTTACTCTTCATAGAAAAGTTATGAAACACTGCACAATCATCTGAAGGCCAGATGCATCATTCTTCCCTCAGCTGAGTTTTACGTCTGTTGGTATCAAAATATTTTGGGACTTGATAATTTATGAAAATTGTTACCTTGTGAGGTCTCCCCATCACTGGAAGTGTAAAACTCTGGGAGATCTCCTTGTCCAGGATTCTGAGCTCTTTTAAGTCATGTGTCTGCAAATTGCTTTCTGTCCTTAAATATACAAATATCAAATATTCCCTCATTGTGTCCTCTCAACTGCCAGTGTAATGAACTCCTCATAAACTTCGTTGTGGCACATTAAAACAGCCCATGCCATGAGACATTTCAAATGCAATTGTTTCTGCTCTATAAAGAACTATACTGTTGGCTGTTGTGGTTGCTCAGCGGGAGCCACAAGAAACTAAGGACATATGGAAGAATAGGAAAAGGTAACCTAGCAGCATTTTCATCTTTTTTCCCCTCTCTAGCCCTCATTAAGTACAGGCAACCAAGGTTTTGGGCAGACAACCTCCCACTCATAGACCCCATCAGCTATCACTGTTTAGAATTAACTGAGATTTATTACATACCATGAAAAATAGAAAAGATAGGATAAACAGTGATATCAGCTGTAGATCTCCCTTTAATGAAGTTTTTTTTGTCCCTGCCAGCACCCTAATTTTATTAATTCAAGTATTTAAAAGTATCACTGCATGTACAGATGCAAAGGAATCAAAATGATTTCCTGATATTACAAGCAGCTGTAGCAGACACTTCAGGCTGCTTCCAGCACCACATTTCCACCAGGGAACAGATTCCTGGGTGCTCCATGCACTACTTCATCCCCACTTCTACTCCAAAGAAAAAGAAAGAAAAAATCCCCAAAACCAGACCTAAACTTGACACGCTGGCACATTTTCTTTTCCTGGGAACACTTCAAGGCACACAGCAGAAATGGTTTCACATTTCTCTTTCATTCAGAGTCAATAAAAAGCTGAGCAGTCATGGATGAAGATGTGTTATTGAGACTCACAGAAATGTAGAACATTTTAAAATTGAAACTGCTGGCCTTTAAGTGGCTGTAGGCAATAGCTGAGCTGCAGCCACGCTGCTTTTAATTTAACAGCACTGAGTGACAAATGATAGCACAGCGTGGAGAGAAATGGCCTCCCTGCAGAGTCCTGCTCTTTACTACATTTTTAGTGTGCTTACTAATCAAATATGAAAATAAGCATACCGTAAGCAGCACCTTTTAGTTTATGAAGGGACTTGAACTAAAACCTCACAGACCTCTCAGGCGGTTGAGCTAGGAAGGTTTTCCATCTGGAAATTATCTCTTGCTGTAAATTTCTCTCTTTCACCTTTATGTTTATCAGAAAACCAAACATAAAAGCCTAAACAGGGGATTTTTGGAAGTCTTTAGCAAACCTTAGCACAGTCAAAATCAAAAGTGCTATGTAAACCATGGGTGTAAAGTTCCTTAACTATGTCAAGGTACTCCTCTCTAACCCTAGTGCTCCTTTCAAGACTTGTCCTCAGCCTCCTATTCCTGACATTTTATTTACTCACAGTTTATCATCACAGTTTGGTGACAATAAATGCGCCCTCCTACTTCTGACACAGCCCCAAGCTTAAATCTTAAGATTCCCATTTTTTACCCTCTACCATCTGATGATTTTTTACTTGGAAAAAGTACCAAGAAAAGAAACATTGAGATCATCCCATTGCCCTACAGTTCAAATGCTATATGAATTCAATTTCTAAACACGAGTAGTATTTTATAACCATAACAATGAAACAAAACATTCAACAAAGTTTATGCAACCAAGCAAAGGATGGTTTGCAGGGGACAGTAACTTTTGTCTCACTCCTCTCAGAAGAGGGCTTATTCAGGCATTGAAATGTGACTTAAATCAGCTTTGAGACTTCCTGAAAGGAAGCAAGTTCTTTTCCATAGCAGAACTAGGCTCTTTTCATCTGGTTTGAGAGGGACAGTGTTATTCCTGTGCCAGAAAAAAGGTGCAGGGTCTCAGGTGCAGCAAACCCTTCTCACGTGCTGCCAGAGCAGGACCCCAAAACATCTCGAGAGGAGATGCCACACCTGCCCCATCACATCCAGAAGGAGGGGATAAAAATCCACAGAGCAATGCCAATAGATGGGCATACAGGTGCCACAGGAGGACAGCAGGAGTAGTTTTTATCACCCTGCTCCACTGAGCATTGCCTTTGGCCACACACAGGATCCCGATGCGTGATGAATTGTTCTGTCTCACAGGACGACACGCGGCCCTCTGTCTCTCGGTATTTTTCTGTTATGCAAAGTGTAAGCCAAAGCCCTGATTTATGTGAAGCTACAGCCTCTGCTTCACCCTGAGAGAGGGGTTGTGGTGTGTGTTTCAGACTTGGTGTTCACGTGAGCAGGACAAGCACGGAGGTGGTGAAGTTCAAAGGAGCGTGAAGGACTCGCGTTCGTCTGTCACTCAGCGGCAGCAGAGCTTGGGCACTTGGCTTCTGCAGAACTTTAAGTCTCTAACTTAATAAGTAGGTAGGCAGGCTGTTGGAAGCCCTGTGCATCGAGTTTAAATATGTAACAATAACAGAGAAAAGTGAGGGACAGGGTTGGAAAACACATCAGCTCAGCTGACAAATTCAAGGAGCTACTGCTATTTTCTACTTTGATTTATTCAGGGAAAACAAAAAGAGCATACAGATTTAAATAACTGAATTTGCCCAATTCACACCAAAGGAAATGCTGGCTCTTCAATAGCAAAGGCTCAGCAGTGTTTCCCAGAGTCACAGATACACAGAGGTGACACAGACATAGACCAGACCTGGCATGTTCTAGGACGTATCTCTGGCAATATTTTAATTGCTGGAGCCAAGCCTCATCATGCTACCAATGGTATTGAATAAAAGCTTTCATCTGAAGTAATGTTTTTACATCTTAAAATTGGTCCTGATCGACTTTACCTTCAGGTAATCAACAGACACTCCTAAGGGATTTTGTTTCCACTGCCCAGTTTCCTTGCCCCCACTGAAATTCTGGTAATGGAAAATTGACATGCAGAACCCAAATCATGCAAAGCCACTGCTCTGTTAATTAAGGGCCTCCTGCATTCAGATTTCTTCCAAAAGTCAGATTTTCCTTTAAGCCCTCCAGACCTCCCTTGTGTTACTCTTTCAGTTGCTTCAACCTCAGCTCTTCTCAGTTCTATACCAGAACTGCAGGGTACATCTACACAGCAGGGCTTAAAAAATGCCTTAATCTTTCACACTAAAGCTCACAAGGTTCAATTAGACAAGAAACATTCAAAATTCTGATAAGAAGTGTAGACATGGGCCTCTATCCCTCCCCGATGTAATTTGCAGTAAAACATGCAAAAACAAGAGGAACAAAGGACGGGCTGGAGACAGAGGTGATCATCCTTAACAACTGACTAATCATTCATAATCTGGATTCACATATTTAGTAAATACATCCCCTTCCTTTCCATGGGCGTGTGTTGACACCCACAGTAATTACTCCCAGAAAGTTAACTCTCTGAGGCAATATTTCTACCCAGCTTAATTGCACGAGTACCAGCTCGCAGTGTATCAGCGCTGATGAGCACTGACATCCTCCTGTCAGCCAAGTAATTTGTTGGCAGAAAATGCCACAGACACTTTCTTCTCTACCTTTCAAAGCTCCTCATGCAAACGAGGCAGAGTAATTAGCACTGACCTTTGGCTAATGCTGGTTGCCAATCAGCAGTGCTTCCCCCCCCCCCACTCAGCAGCTGCCTTTGTACATCCCTATTTAACAACCAGGAGTACAAAATAGGCACAGCAGGCAGAAGGCAGCGCTCACAATCTGCTCACCAGAGAGGTTTAGGATGCTCCCCCCCCAGCACTGCTAGAGATTGCAAGTGCCCAGAAGGAATAGAATTCCATGACACTCCACACCTCATAGGATTAAAGGCAAATTTTAGCCCAAGAACCAAAAAAACACACAAACAGAAAGCAAAACAAGTGGTTTTCATTCAGAAGGCTTTCAGTGATAAAAAATGCAGGAAACGGGAGTTGCAGAAGTGGGGGCAAGCTGAAGTCTGGTCTGGAATGTGCTGCTCTGAGACAACCCTGTGGAAAAGGTGATTTGAAGCTTCATAACACTAAGGTTCAAAGGTCAGAGTGACCACAAAAAGCTCCAGGTTTCCATAAGTCATTTCCCCAAGACAAGGAAGGGCACAGAGGGCTGTCCAGTCCATCCCCCTAAACCTTCAGGGTTTATTCTGAGCTCCCCTGCTCCAGGCAGATTGGTTACAGTCTCATTCACTGTCAAGCAAATCCAACAGAAGATAAATCACCCTGCATTAATCTTCTGCAGTCTGCATATAATACAAAAGAGCAGTAACCTGACACTTTAATCATGGCACTGTTACGAGCTGCTGTTCCCCACCAAGCTGAAAGCTCCTTCTGCACTTGGGCCCATCATCATGACCCTCATCACAGCCGTCACAGAGTCAAAAATGCCATCTCTGCCTGTTTTCAAGAATAAAGATTAATATAGAAGCCAGTGGAAGTTGCTGGTGCCTACTAGGACAGAGGAGGAAGCAAATGGTCCTGGAGCACAGGTACCCAAGCAACCCCACCACCAGAGGGTTTCAGCTCACTCTGAAGATGCAGACCTGTTGGCATGGGGATCTCCATGATACAAAACCCACAGGTTCTCTCTCTAGTTCAGCCTGACCCCTCAGAAAAATCAAATTTCCCCCTAGGAAGCTGTTTGTAGCACCTTCCTACCTCCCACATCCACAGAGTTTGCCATTGCAAAAGCTCTCTGCTTTTTTTTCAGCATCTCCAGTATGTTAAAGGTAGCAAAAGCATTTGTCCAGTGACATGCACTGTCTTTCATGGATGGACATAAAGAACTACTTCAGAACTCCATAATGAATCCCCTAGGTCACAAGAAAATATCTAATTGTCTGTCCGTGATCTACACTTTAAAGAAGTCACATTTGCCTCTGCAACAGCAGAAATGTGTAAGCTTTATCTGGGGAGAAGGGGAAGGAAGATGTATATTAAACTCATTAATTAATCACAAGGTCACATTCCTGAAGAAGAGGAGTCCCACCCAAAGAATTTCCATTAGAAAACAAGGCAAGACCTACAGGCTATATCTAGAAGTAAAACCAAGACAAATTCTTCTAAGTCACACACATTTCTCTCTCTGAATTGCTCCATGGAACAAGTCTTTCCCTTTGGACCCGAGGAAATATTCTTGGACAGCTTTCCTTCAGGAGATGCTGAGCCAGAAGCTTCCTCTGAAGCCAGGGAAAACTGCAGTTTCTCAACACCTTCAGGCAGATATAACTTGCAGATATACACATACACACGTATCACATGTACATAACACACACAGAGCTGCAGGAAGACATTTGAAACAGAGCTCCCTTTTGTATTTACTTTACAATCACCACGGGACACAACAAATTAACTGAACTAATCAACTAATAGAGAACATTAACTCTTTCAAAATCTAGATGTTGTGGTTGCTGAGTACGGGAATTGATACCAGACAGCCTTTAGTCACTGACTGTGTTACTGATTATGTCCAATTATGGCAAAGAAAAAGGATTCTGAAACATTTGAGCTGGGGCAGGGAGAGAGAGAAGCATAATTTGTGCCTTATGTTAGGCAGATCCTCCTCACTATTATAGCATTATTCAATTATTCACCATCTATTTACCATCAGGGAGACAGTCTGGCCACGTGCTCTGCAATATTTACCCTTTTGCCAAGCTGTCTGATGCTAACACGTCCTATTAATAGGGCACCGAGGGGCGACGCCGAGCGAAGCCGCGCTGGAGTGGTTCAAATCATGTTCAGCTCACAGCCAATTTGTCAAGGTGGGAGGTTGAGTTTCAGGCCTGGAATGTAATTCACATTTCAGTGTCCTGACAAGAGGCAGCGTTGGTTCCTTCTGCACGCAGGGAAAGCGATGCTCCGCGAGCCCGCGACGGAGCAGCGGCGGGATTATCCCACACACCCTCCACAGAGAACGCCTCCTGTGTCTGAGCAACACAGAGCTGCTCCTCTGTCTGCCAGGGTAATCAACAGTGTGATCCCTTCACTTATCGCTGTGTCTGGCACCCACAGCTCTGACACACAGCCAGAGCATAAACCAGACAGCACTCCCTGCTCACAAGGGTGGTTTGGGCAATGTGCTGCTTTAGAGGAGCAATGGACATCGCTTCCTTCCCATTACAATCAGCTCCTTTCCTCAACCCCGAGTCAAAAAACAAAATAAAGTAAAAATAAATCAATCTATATCGACTCATAAAGGAAAATTCCTGTTTCGGCAGCAGATTTGCAGCTCAAAGGGTGCAAAACAGGCTGAGACTATCTCTCTCCAAGCTGAGTTTAGTCCCTCAGATGCCTCTAAAACCTAATTTGTCCCTAAGCACAAGATTATTTCCCTCCCTCCCATCTTTAATTTAGGAAACATCTTTATGGTAAGTTAGCCCAGTACCCACCTGCCCATGAAAGGGTGGTAAGAGGAAGCCTGGAACCGAATGAAGGAAGGCAGTTCTATTTCCACCACGCACATAAGTAACATTACAGGGAGTTTTATCACTTTTTTAAAGGCACTCATACAATCATACCTGAAAATCTTATGGTTTATAGTGCATTCCATAAAAGCAGGAACCACTGGGTGTATCCAACACTAGAGAAGAGCCAAGCATCCATCTTAAGGCACATCTCTCCAGCTGGACAAGGACAAGCCAGACAGGGGCACAAACCCAGGCTACCACCAACTCCTGGTTTCAGTCCGCCAACTTCCACTTCCCAAGCCACAAAGAAATCTCCGCACCACCCCAAGGCACGGCAGAGCTCCCAGCCCGTGCAGCATCCCAAGGGCACGAGGCCAGGCACCCCCACCAAGGGACTTTCCATGGAAATAGGCTCCTTCCCTATCACAGGGCCTTGCAGTTCACCCATAGCAGAGCAGCCACGCCAGAAACCCCCTCTCAGCTGCCACATAAAACTCTCCCAAGCCAGATTTTAACCTGTGATAGCCTACAAACAAACCCATACCATCCAACACAAGACAGCTCTAGGTTAACCTCTAATTTGAGAGCACTGAAAATGACAATATCGGGGCTATTTTACCTTTTGCCAGCCAGCAGAGAGCAGCCCTCAGGAAGTCCTGGTGTGCTTGGTCATCAGACCAAGCCAGACACACTTGCCCTGTGTTGCTTTAAGCACTGCTTTAAGTATGCACAGCTGTGACAGGGGAACCTCCATTTACACCCAAGCAAAGAGGCTCTCTTCAGATTACACAGCATTTTAAACAGGTGCTGAGGACTATACATGATAAAAGGCCATAAAAAAATAGGTGCACTAACCCCAGGGGTGGTTTGTTTTTTTCCTTTATTACTGTTTTTAATTGATTCTGCAGGACAAAATGCCAGAGTAGCCTATTAATCCCAACATAAGTTTTGCCCTGAGTAAAAGTTTGGACTGGATTTACTTTTATCCAAATCTATCCCTTGTGTAACTCTGTGGAAGACAAGTTACAGCATGGGAAAATACACGCTTTTATATCTAAATGCAAGCTCTCTTTATTAACTCACTGCAGATGGATGCAGGTGCAGGTAGTTGCTACTGATCCCATTTAAAAACTCAGCTTCAGAGTTTCCCCTAAAGATAAGCGCATGCTAAAAGGAAAAGGTTGAACCTGCACAGGTCAAATGTTAGGCTTCTACAACAAAAAGAGAGGTTCCTGTGACAGTAGGACAAGTTTCTGGTTGCTTGGGTCTCCAGGGCTGCTCCCTGATGACCACAGGGTCCAGGACAAGAGCACATCCTGCACCAGGGAATATCCATCTGGAATGGCTGGGAGATGCATTTTGGGCCCCTGAGGATATGACATATTTTTCTCTTGCATGTCATTACATTAAACCACTTCTTCTGTATCAGATGATCATTTCCTCAGCAGTTTCTGGAAGGAGGCAAATCCCTTAACTGCCTTGGAATAAATCTGCAAGTCATTAGGCATCTCAAGGGGACACGGGGCTCCAGCTGTGCCAGGCTGCAAGGCAGTGCTCCTTCCAGGCTTGGAATAGCAAGAGAGGGGACAGGCATCTTCCTATTTAAGCCTCAAAAAAGCGAGACACAAGCACAATAAAACTTTGTCATCTTTCATTTTTGTTTTTTGTCTGGCTGCAGCCCAGTTAGTTTTGATTTGATTTGCTGGGGTTTTTTCTCATCAGTTAACAGGAATTAAACCAAAGGAAAGGCCCCGCTCGTTTGATCAACCCACCCAGGCAGTTTTGTAAACATCCAGCGACTCCACATGTGGTATCACTCAGTTAATAAATAGAAGCTCGTGATTTCACCATCCCTGTTGCTGTGCAGTGTCCTGAAGGGCTCTGCAGTGCCCCAGCCCCTTGCAGACAACAAGCAGGATGCTGATTTTCCCTGAGAAACTGCAGCTCAGGTAGAACTGGAGCACAATCCAGACCCTGGGGATCCAAAACTGGGATTTCACCTTCAGAGAAACGCCTGCAGTCTGAGCACACTACAGATGGTGTTTCTGGTGGGTTCCTGCCCACCTCCCAGAGGCCACCCTACACCCAAAGGTTACCCTGCTGTAAAGGATTCATGGCCCCTTTGTCAGAAAACTCCAGAGGAGCAAAGGAGTTCAAGGCTATATGAGAAATCTTTTGCCTCTGGATAGGCTTTATAATTTTTGTAGCTCACGGAATTCCTTGTTTGGAGAAAAAGAAAAGGGTCAGGGCATGACATCAAAGCTTGTACAGGTGACACAAAAGCCTTCGTGCCCTTCTGTCCAGCAAGAGGCTTTAACAAGACCGATCTTTCTCTGCACACTGCATCCAGGAGTGAGCAAAAATTCTCCCTCAGATGCCCACCTAGGAAAATGGATTGGTTCTGTTGGGTTTATCAGCTGACCCATTAAAAAGTTCTTTAAAAATGTCACTTCTCCACTGGCTGCACCTGCACTGCTCAGGACTGCTGGCATTGAGAGAACACTCTCTCCTTAGAAAAACGCTCATTTGTGGAAATTCCAATATTCAACGAAAAATCTAAAAATATTTATCCCCAAAGCAACCTGATAACCAGCTAATAAGTCCACAGATGTCCTGAGCTCAGTTTTTCTGCTGTGAGGACTGTTCAGAGCAGAAAGCCATGGATTTGAGAGAGCACAGGAAGTTGTATAAACTCCAGCTACACGTCTGGCTTGAGCCTAGAAATTTCCCATTTCTTGGCAGGTGGGCATGGATATCCAGACTCTCCTCTTTTGGGCTTCTGGGAGTAGTGTGTGGGGGCAGGCATCCCAGAAGGTCTTTCCAAGCGTCCAGCAGGGTTGTAAATCCTGGTTTTTTCTGGCCTCCTTAGGATTTTATGCTCCATGGACCAGAAAACCCCCAAAGCCTTGAGAATCGGGATTGTCCAAAAAAATTCTCCAAGGGTAATGCTGTGGAATCCACAGCTAGGGTGTAATCATTCATTTAAGAATGGAAAAAAGATAAGAGGCTGAGGTTTCACCTCCCTTTGGCTTTAGCAGTGCCCTTGGTGGGGTGGTTGTGCCCTCCAGCTGTGCATCCTGCAGTGCTCTGGGTCCTGCTTGGCACCTTTCTTCCACCCCCAGGCACAGCACAGGTGGCCTCCTTCCAGTTTAATTTATCTGGATGGCAGCTTTCAGGCCTTGGAGATGCCACCACCTCCATTTTTCACATGCTTTGAACAGCTGCTTCAACAGGTTATCTAAAAGGGTGGTTAAAAATCATATCCTAAGAAAAGGAAGATGACTACTGCCAGCAAAAGTAGCACATATTTTATAAGGCTGTATGTGCTATTGAGGTCCTGTTTCTACCTGTGGCAAAAAAACCTCCCAAACAAACACATAGTTTATTTTTAACTCCTTGTTTTGCTGTTGTGATGTCTAAACTACCATTTAAATCTACTCTGACTTCCCAAATTCATGCAGAGACTTTTTTCTTCAAAACAGGATAATCAAACTCAAAAACTTTCTCATTTTCTTTTACTTTTTAAAAATTTTTTTATTATTATTATTATTTTTCTTTGTTGTTTTTTTTTTTACTGAACTTTTTTTCATGCAAATGTCAGAAGTTCATAGAAATAGGCAGTGCCTCCACTGCAGGCTGGAGGAATTAGTCCTGTTAGCACATATGTACTAAGCCAGGCTTGGGGACTGAGCTAAATTCTATGGGAGCACAGCAAGGTACAGAGCTCAACATGCAGCACTAAAATGAGATTATAATGGGTGTTGTAACTACCTGCTTTTGAAGAATGGGGTCTTTCAGTCCAGGAAAGGGCTGAGAGTAGAGGCAAGCCAAATATTCTTCCAATTATAGGCCACTGATTACCTCCCATTGCTCTGCCAAGGAGTAAACACCAGATAGTTTTATATAATTTATGTAATTTAGTTCAGCAGCATGCTCCCAATAAAACCAAACAGGGACCCATCCTTGTGTCTTTTTGTTCAAAATCTTATCCCTTTTCCTTCCCTCACTGTGAATCATTATCTTACAATAAAAATAAGCTCTATCGTGACCACATGGAGTCAGTGATCTGCAGCTTTAATTGCCATCATCATCTCCCTTCATTAATTCAAGAAAAAGAAAGGTTACAGTGAGAGGGGAGGTGAAAACGTCTTTTATCAAGCCACAGGACTCCTTCAAGCTTTTGGTCATTGTTGATAGACACTGTAGTGACAAAGGTTACATTAAATGATCTTTAACAGAATATTCTTCAAACACAAATTTAGCAAAAAAAAAAAAAAATGCACTCAGCAAACAGTATAAACCCAGTGTTTTGGCACAGCCTGAAGAAAAGAGAGTGAAATTATCAGGGTTGCAAAAACATTCATTTCCACTTACAGAGCAAAAACTCGCCAACAAAATCAAGTTGTTTGATTGATTTTAGTTTTTATTAAGTCATCCAGGCCTGCTACAGCCATAATTTCCATGTTAAAATCTACTGCAATTCCATTTATTAAACATTAAAAAAAAAAAATCATACGAGCTGATGCCATACTCTTAAATTTCTTGAAGTTAAATTTCTTGAAGCTACAATTGACTTGTAACAAAATCCCCCAGTGCATTACAAAACAGGGCTGTCAAGTCATAACAGCTCTATTACAGCTTCTGCTCCAGTCCCTGTCAGCCTTTGTACAGACTGCCAAAATCCCCACCTACCCAAGGGAAGTTAAATTCAGCAACAGGGGAGAGGAAAGTGTCCTCGTTTGAGCTGTTCTCCCACCGAGCAGACTGCACAGGTTGTTCTCCTGTTACTGAAATGCTGAAGTTGGAGGAGTGGTGCCACAGCCAGGGAAAAGCCACGGGGTGATGAGCAGCAGTAGAGCCCTGGGCAGTTTGGGTTTTCCCCCCACTTTGTGGCTCTCAGAGTCTGCCAGGGTTTTGTGACAACAAACAGCCGGGGCTGAGCAGCCTGGGACCACGCTGGGGGGGAACCAGCCCTGATCCAGGCTGCAACAAGGTTCATGTGTACCTCAGACACAGCCAGCAAGGGCTGTCATCTCTCTGTGCCCGGCACACCAGCGAGATGGGGAAAATGGGATTTGTCTCCTAGGCCAAAGATTTTTCAAGTGTAGGGATGGGAAGAGCTGCGTGACTCCGGGTGAATCACGAACTCTGAAGCCAAAAAGACTGAAAGGTTTTTATGCCTCAGGCCACACCAAACGATTCCTGTGAGATGCCAGACTATTATTTTCTTGAAAGACTTTGGTGACAAAGGTTTCCAAACTGCTTTTGCTGCTGATTTTGGAGCATAGCTAGAGTCCAAGTGAAAACTTCGGAATTATTCCACAGCTACACCTGTCACTGTATTTGTTTTCCTCTTTGCTGTGATTTAATCATTCCCACTGTTTTGCGTAAGGCACATTAAGAAGTTTCAGCAGGAAGAAGAAAATCTCCAGTTGTTAGGTTACAAAGTAGACCTGAGATCTTCTAAAACGCAGTGACAAACTCAACAAAAACCAAAGCCAACGAGGCACTTAACAAAGTCCAGCTTCTACCTTGGCTCTCCCCTGCTGCTGAGGTACAACAGATACACACACAGAATGAAATGTAACGAGTGTCAAATGATGAGCATTTTCCTTGACCAAGTATTCCACCACCATTCACCCTTTAGCCTTGCAAAAGTGGCAGTGCCCCAGCGAGGGCTGGGCAGTGGCTATGCCAGATGCTGGTATCCAACAGGGAAGCCTGGAGATGAGTTTTGGAGTCTTCAGCCTGAATGAAATCCCCTCCCTTGCTGCCTCCCCCCACAGCTGCTGCTTTAGATCCTTCTGCAGCTGAGAAGCAGTGCTGGAAATCACAGCCTCACAGAGAAATTGTGGCCTTCAGGAGCTCCCCAGGGTCTGTGGCACCACGGGGTGTGATGCCAGGGATGTGGTGGGAAGATCAAAGCAAAGAAAACAACCACCCCCTACTTAACAGAACATCTTTTCTTTTTTCTTTCCTTTTCTTTTCTTTCTTATTTTTTTTTCTTTTACCTCTGAGGGTTGGATAAAGTGTGCATGGCCTAAAAAGAAAAATATGTGCACATTACTCTAAGCTTCTAATGGTAGCAATAAGTCTCAGGGGTGTTTCTCCGAGTTGCAGTTGGACTTTTACAATACGCAGAACCCCCTTTTAAGGCATCTCGTTCTGCTTTCTCACAAATGCAAAGAGCTAGGCAATTACTGAGGGGTTGGAAATGCCACAACCCTTAAATGACACAAGAGCCGACGTATTTTTCTTCCAAGAATCTTACACTCTCATGTTCTGCAAAGAGATTTATAATGCACTGCTCCCATTCCACATCCAAACCCCTGCACAGCATCTCTGGAGAGAGGGGTAACTTTAGCCCTGCATCCAAACCCTGCTAAGGCTAAATGAAGGAAACAGGAATGCTTCCCCTGAGTCCTCTACTCCTGCCTCCAATATTACTGAGCTTGGTATTTCAGGGACTAAACCAGATCTTTTTTTTTTTTTTTTCCCTCTCTCTCACTCTCCCACTGGAAAATTAATCAGCTTTTCACAAACTGTAGGTGAAATTTCTGACAACCCTTCTGAGCTTTTTCAGATTCCTTTGTACTGGAAGATAGAGTTTTTCTCTGCATAGTAGTGGCAACCTCTCCCTCAAGATACAGGGCTAAGATTTAGCCTAAAACATCAAGTAGATTTCATATATCTGGTGATCCAAGCCCATACAACTTTTAATTGTTTAATATTTTAAAAATATTTCAAGAATATTTAAAAAGTTTTATAGCTTCAGGATCACAGTAACTACACACAGCCAGACCTGTCACAGCAAACTCAGTGTCTTTTACAGCGTGACAAGAACGGTTACTTGGAGAAAGAAGTCCTGTTGATAAAATGATAGAATAGTAGCAGATAAGTTTGAAAGTTTCCCTTTTGGGAAGCCACTGAGACATTTTTGACCATTGGTGCATTTGGCTCTGTGCCTGTTTGAGTCAGATCCTGCACAGACACCAAGGACACAGATGAAAAGAGTGCGTGATCTAAATTTCAGATTGTAAATTCCAAAGGATTAGGAGAAAAATATCCAAGTTGGTTGTTCCACTGGTTTCCCACAGGATGGAAAACTTTTGTTCTGTCTTCTCAAGGAGCACTATCTACCATGACCCATGAGATCTTCCTGTTGAGAGCAGAAAATTATTTAATCTGTCATTTTAGCACTTTTCTAGCAGGCACTTAGCCACAAAAGGCCATAGCCAAAATCATTGCAAGGACTCATTAGGAGGCCATTTAACAGCCAGTGATTACCTGTACTAAAGGTAAAGATTTGGGCTTGGGAAGAAATCCTATGAAAGAGGTTCATTTGAAAAGGCAGCTGGCAGATCCCAGTGAAAACACTGAAGCAGGCAGACCGGGGGAAAGGGTTCTTTTGGCGCTGTGCTTGTCATGGTTAAAAACAGACTAGGTACACAAAAATGCAGTCCAGACAGAGTGCCTAAAACCCAAACAGCAGTAGGTGTTGTGGCAGCCAGAGAGAACAGGGCAAAGAGCTGCTTGTGCTCATAATGTTTATACACATTATGCCTCAAAACACATGTTGAGACGATGGAAACTGGTCTACACAGTGTAAAGCTGGATCCCCATCAGCCAACATTATCTTAAGCATGGAGGAGCTGCTCAGTGTGTGGGTGCTATTAAATATATATTTTTTTACAGTCTAAATGCTTAGCTTAGCCAGTTACGGTTCAGCAGAGGATATATTGAATAGAAATTATAAAAGGGGGGGGGAAATGCACTTAGTTTTGGGTGTTAAGAGTAGCAAAGGTCTCTGACTTCTTCAGCCCTATGCTTCAATGTCTTCCTTCTGCCTTCTGTCCTTCTTCTGATGGGATCTCTTACCTTGCAGCAGGAGATTGATAAAGCTGTGTTACAATTCTGATGGCTGGCTGGTGCCAGGGACAGAGGTTTACTTCAATTTGATCTTTATTTCGTATTTGTTTGAAGGAATCTAATTATTTCTTTGGCTTAATCACAGTTATTTATATAGTCCATGCTGGGGAGGTGTTCCCATACAGATTTTTGGTGCTATCTGATAAACCTGTTTTTTTTCACAAAAACCCTATAGAACCTTCTATGAAAAGGACTGCTTATACATGAGGAAGAGGTAAAAAGGGGCAGAAAAATAATTTCTCTGTGCGCCAACTCCTCTGTCTCCAAAAACCCACATGCACAGGAGAAGCTGGGAACAGAAAGTAAAAAATTGAATAAAGTAATAAGAGAACATTTTAAAAAAAACCCAAACCAAAACCAAGCAAAAAACTCAAGAAAACTGTATCTAAATCTCAGAAATAGATTTTATTTGTTCATACTGTTTCCTATTTTCATTTGACTTCCTTGGCAGGTAGCCCAGTGCTCCATCAGTGAGAGGAAAGGAAGTTACGACATCACATTGTTGTAGGGATTGAATTTTATTGCTTTGCTATTACAATTAGGCAAGTATTAACTCAGTTAATGAGACAGAATTTTTTTAACTATATACAGTGGGAATTGTGACTTAGTCCTCAAGTAAAGCCTCCCAAAAAACTTTTATGAGCGTGAAAGAAAGAGATTAAAAATAGCTAAGTAATAAAAAGGTGATGCAGCTTGAAAGGGGCCCACTAAAAATGGGAATCATTACTGATGATTAGCTGACAACCAGCCTGAGGGGAAGCTGCACGTTTCAGCAGTGGTCAAAAACCTGCCAGCAAATATCCAGCTGGATCTGCAAAAAGCCACCTAGATAATGCAGAAAAGATGGGGACAAAACGTCTACACTGAACATGATTTATGGGGGAAAAACATCCCAGGCAAATCGAAATGGCTGGTGGGATTCACAGAGTTAAACTTGGATGGCACAGAAAGGGAAAGTGCAGCAAGGCCAGCAATTAATAGTGCAGCTACTGAAACACTGCTTCGACTCTAAAATATCTCCTCAAGTCATCTCCCACCCTTATTTTTGGGTTTTCTGGTGGGTCACGCTGTAGGACACAGCAGATGGGGAGCCCCTGTTGCCAGCACAGGGAGGAGGGGTCAGGGCGATGCTTGATGGGGACAGCAGGGGACAGCAGGTACCAGGGAAAGCCTGCAGGAGGAAAGGGCTCTGCGACACAAAACTTCCGTGGTTTCAGCCTGATTTTAGCCTCTGTTGAACTGCACGAGCTCTGAGAGTAATGAAAGAGAAAGGAGCGAAGCACCCTGTGAAAACAAAATGCTTCAAATAAAATGTAAACCATACCTAAGGACTATTTCCTGCGGGGTGGGGAGGGGGAATGACAGGAAAATTGACATCAGAGATGCTTATTTGAATCCCTGGTCAGACTATGGTGCAAAACTACCAAATCTTCATTTTTAATTTTTTTTTTTCATTTAAACAAATAGGTTTTAGCATTTATATGGTTTTTTTACTGGCTTAATTTCGTCTCAGTGCCCTAAAATAAAAGGTTTTACTCTATGCTCCCATGAACACAGTGAGACTAAACGTTCCTTTTTTCTGTCCTCACAGGCCTTGAGGGAGGAGAAGAAGCCAAATGCCTGCTTCCCTAAATCCCCAAATATTAGGAATAAAAAGCTCAGGTTATTTCACACTCTCTTGCAAACATGTACTTCTTAAAGGGCTGGAAGCTAAACTCAGTACTAATTACAAATGCACGGTGAGTAAATACTTTACTGAAGAAACTAAAAAATTGAGCTTTCTGAGAATACTGGATAAAAGGGAAGTGGAGATACAGGATATTTCTCCCCTTACGTGGAGAGCAATAGAGTGAATTGAGAGATTTCTAATGAACCCACACCTCAACTACCTTCAAAGAGATGTATCAGTGATGAACCTTAGTTGCTGAATCTAATTAAAAGCAAATAATGAAATTTGCTAACCAAATGCTCCCTTAATGATGACTCTTAATCGTTGCTTGATGAAAAAAATTCAAAGCAGAACCTGGTCATGCACTAAAATATTTGTCTGTGTGCATTTTATTTCTGTTTCATAATTAGGAATCCCAGGAGTCCAAGTGATTGATGCATGCAGGTTTGCAGTCTGTGGGATTTATTATAGCAACAAGGGATTGGTCCAAGTACTGGCTATTCTCTTGGAGAAGTCCTGGAGCCCTGGAGAGGAACAAAGGTCATCCTGAGCTTTAAAAAGAGGAGAAAAGCAGAGCCAGGCAATTCGAGAGCAGGTATGCTAACCTCAAAACCCAGAAATACATATATATATCTCACACAATACATTTCTAAGCAGCTGGAGGATTACAAGGTCTTAAGAAACCAACTAAGATTTGTCAAGAATAAACAAATCCTGTCAAACTCATCTAATTTATTTCTGTGACAGGATAATCTAAAAAGTAGTGGATGTGATTTATCTTGTCTTTACTAAGACTTCTGGTGCTGTCCCCCATGACATTCTTACGAGCTAACTGGGGAAATATGGGCTATTATGAAATCATTTTAATGTGAAAGCAGAGTGAGCTGAAAAATCCCATGTACTGAGTACTCTTCATTTACCAGAGGTTCTCTGGCCATCTGAAAAGGATAATGAGGAAGCCAAGAGAAAGCTGGTTTTTGTGTTTTGTGCTGTTGACCTTTGCATGAATAACGTGGATGATGAGCATGTGCCTGTTTGTATGTGGGAATGAATCAAAGCTGAGGGAAATATCTCTAGAATAAATATTTTTAAATAGGGAAAGTAAAATTCATTAAGAAATACCAAAGGATTGGACCAAGGACTGAAAAAGGAACTGAGTGCACACCTATTAAATGGGGAATTACTGACCAGGCAGTGATGGCTTGGAAAGGATCTGAGGAATGAGAGCAGCTCAGAAAATGACAGGAAGTCAATGGTCTGGATTTCCATATGAATTAACAGGAGTGGCATATGAGACAGCAGAAGCAGTGGTCTGACTTCACTTGGCACTGCTTGGGCTTTTAATGGCACAGATATCTGGGTCTGGGCATCATCCTCGAGAAGAAATGCAAAGTGGAAAAACACCACTTGGGCAGCACTAAAAAACCCCCCGACAGACACAGTGAATTTATGGAACAGATTATCAGCAATTTACCTCTCCAGATTCGAGGATCCTGATGGGTCCCTTCCATATCAGCACATTCTGGGATTCTGTGGTGGTGGGGGCTGCCAGGGAGTTCCTTGTCCTGCTGCCCTTCCAGAGCTGGCTGCATGAATACCATTTTACAGTCACAGCAATAAAAACACCAATAGCCATTATGCCCTTTAGGATCCAGAGCAAATATAATGTACCAGCAATGCCAAAGGGACAGACACAAGTCAGGGTACAACAATTCCTGAAGTGAAACCTACTCACAGAGCAAATGGTTTGCACACTGCAGGGATCAGACCCCATCAGAGCTGCCTCCCTGGTGCTCAAGCACAGCATCAAACCCCCGTTTGGAAGCTAAAATGACACCATTTATCCACTGCAGCATGAAGCATTCTGGTAGCAGGCAGACCAAGTGGCTTTCAGTTCAGCTGCTGTCGTTTAAGGACAAGTCCAGCTCTGGGTGACTCTTTTCTGTGATTCCCCCTTCTGTTGAACAAACCAAGACAAAATGCCCCCCCCCCCCCCCCCCCACNNNNAAAACCCCCCCCCCCCCCCCGAAAAAAAGTATGCTACATCCACATTCATAAAGTTTATCAACTTACAGACTCCAGGACAGGTATATCATTCATTGTTTTGCACCAGTAAGCAGAGTAGTATACAAAAGCATGCAAAATCAGTTATGGTACAGAAAGAACCTGTAAAATTCAAGAAACTGGCAAGCATCAAAACCGTTCCTATTTTTCTAGGAAGAGGATTCCTGAGTTGTGTATGTTGGCATTTTCAAAGACCCTGTACTTGGGTGAAGCACACAGAAACAATGTGGCAGGGACATAACAAAACAGGGGAAAAATATTATCTAATACAGATACTCAGAGGCAAGAAATGATCATGGGGTGAAGTTACAGTACGTGGTGGGGTATTTTATTTTGTTGAAAAGTACATCTTTGACTGGATTCAACATAGTAATAAGATGAAAAGAGGTCCACTGGTGAGGGAGGAAAGAAAGCAAAAGTTTGGAAATACTTGACACAACTAAAATAAATGACAGCTTTTTTCAATATCCCATAGGCAGGCTGCAGAAGATGATGTTTTCCAGTATCCATGGAGAAAGTAGTCTTTGACTGATGTAAGTCAGTTTTGCACAAATGCTGGTCTGTTTAGTTAAAACCTGCACTGCTCGTTTCTTTTAATAGATAATATAGGTAATATCTAGCTTTCACTCTAGACCCATGCTTTAACACTCAGAATTTATCCATATTTAATTACAATTTTATCACACTAATCAAATAAATTTACTTTGTCCTCCAAGCAATCACCTCAGTATTTCAGTATGTAAAAAATACTTTCATTATGTTTATTATAAAAATATAAATGTTTCCACTACAAATCATTTTACATTAGTAAGAGGCCATCTACAATTGCACAATATATAATCTAAATGAGTAAGTAATGCTTTTGAAATACAAGTTAAAGTAAATACATATTGCCAATCAAATCACATCTATACATTGCTTATCGGATGCTAAGTTACAGCACAAAAACTAGATTATGTTAACAGAAATAAATAAAATGGAAACTATATTGAAAGGTACAAACCCAATAATATGGCATGGCATTTTATGAGCAGTTTGCGTTTTGCTTGATGTCCATAACCTGTACAGGCAGATGGCCACACGACCTCTATTTCTCTACTCCACACTGAAGAATTGTACACTGCTATGTTTACATATGTACAGGGGGACAGGGAGTACAGGATGCTTGCAACAGAGGCCACTTACAGTACAAATCAACTTCTGACAGGGAGAGAAAACCAAACGGGTTTTAAGAACTCTCTACTCCTAACAGCAAAGAAAAGCAAAACCGAGCTGCTTTTTTTTCCCAGTGAGATTGAATCTTCCATGCTGAGCATGCCTAAACAGTGGGCAAGGAACACGAAAGGACACATGGCAGGAGGAAACTGAGGGTGGCTGGTCCAAAGCTTTCAAGTGTCTAAAACTCTAAGAATTGGGTCTGTGTTTCCAGAAGCATTTCCCAGAGGTCTGCCCCCCACCCCAGCCCCTCGTCCCCATTCTCCAGCAGCAGAATGAAGCTGAGGAAAAATGTCACAGAAAAGCTGTCCCCACTCAGACAATGCTTGCCTCTGGATTTTGGTGGCCTAAATTCACTAACAGTGCCTGATTTAGAGCAATCTCAACCTGAAGAAAAGAAAGATTCTGGATGAACTAAGCAACACAAAACACATCCTTTCTATCCTGCATGCTGCATTTCTTGATAGATTGGGGCAGATAAGGAGGAGCATTCTTTACATCTTAAGTGCTTTATTTTAAATTTCTTCCATTTCTCTTTTTTTTTTTTTAATTTCAGCTTTAAAACCCATTCACTTTTCTTTCAGAAAGAATTACTAATTATTATGCTGTGAGTGTGTTTCAAATCCCGTCCTTTACAGCATGCTCATTGCCAGCACTCATGAAAAAATCTCTAACTCTGCTTCTCTTTAGCAATGTGTGATAAATGTTGTGCCTGGACATTTTGTAAGTTCTGAACTCATGAAGAACAATTCCAGCCCCACAAACCCTAGAAATCGAACCTTTCTTTACTTATGTACCAAGGAGCTTCAACACCCAAGCCAACAGAAGTAAGCACAACTGGCTACCTGCTTTTGCATGCACAGAAAAAATACAATGTGCCATTTATTCACTCACACAGTCTTGATCTTTTAGGGATTCATCAGAATCAGGTCTAGATTCCAGAATGGCAGGTTGGGACACAGAATGGTTTCCCCAGTGACCAAGGCCTGCTGTCTGTGTACCCGGCATCACATCTAGAGCGTTAAGAAGCGCAAGAAGTGACTCACGCTGTGTGTTAAACCACTCATTTTCAGAGCAAAGAGTTGTGTCTGCTCAGAACTGCAGCTGATGTGCTCCAGAGCAACAACTCAGGAGTTGGGAAGCTCTTTGGAAGATGCTGAAAATGGGGGAGAGCCCTCAAAATCCACCTTCCAGTCTCCTTTTTCCACTGGGAGATGTGAACGCTCTCCTAGACTTGGGCTCCCTTCTGCTTTCTTTCAAGGAACAGGTACCCACAGAAGCTGTGCCAAAAATCCAGGTCCCCTACAGGATGGCAGTGCCTCTTCAGGGGGTTTCTAGCTCAGGCATGTGTAAACTTCCACACCAAAGCCCAACTTCACAGCTTAAGTCCTTCTTTTAAACAGGGGCCACTTCCCAGGGAACTCAAAAAGCGTCACCAGTTAATTCAGGATGCAAGGACCCTGACCCTTTTTTTTAAGATTTTCTCGGCAGATCTCTCACCTGAACACTACCCAAGAACAGGGGTCCTTATTGTGACAGGAAAGCAGCCTGGGGGAAGGAAATGGAATGTGCTGTTCGGGGCAGATACTGATCTAAAGATCAATGCACACACCACGGTCAAAACCCCAGCCCGGTTGAAAACACCACTCACAGCAAATGGAAGAAATCTCAACAAGTCCAGATGCTTTTCATCATGTCAGTGCTGAAAAAAAGACCACTTTTCTTTCCTTCTGTATTTCATGTACGAGTCTATGAGTGTAAAATAATCTAGTAACTAACCCTCAGACAATTTCTCAGGTTGAACCAATGAAATTTTGATAACATTTGGCACTTGGCAATAATACAGCCAGGTTAAGGTATTTAAGCATAAATATAAACAATAATGGAAAAAAAACCAAAACAAAATAACAAACCGAGAAAATAAATAAGCCTTTTAAAAATTAAGACTTGTTTCTGTTTAAATGAACACAGTTAGAGAAGCTAACATAATGGTGAAAATCTTTTGTCAACTAACTCAAAGTCACTACAAACTTTGTGTGTTCCTTCCTGAAGTTGAAATAGCATGTTACAATGACATTATAGTAAATATGGCCAGACAGGTTGTGAGGTATAGTCCTCTATTTTCCTTGCTTTTAAAGAAATAAAATACCTGTTACAGATCTCTTCTGTATAAAAATACTGCAAGTCTTTCTTTCTTCTTGTTTGCTGTATAGATCAAATACACAGCTTTTATGTCCATGGGTTTTTTTCTGTTATTCAGTCACTTAATATTCAAATGGCTCTAGGTTTTAGTAACACTGGTTTATACTTGGAAGGATTTTTCACATATTTTTTTTTCTTTTGAAATTTACTATCTGCATTAACAGTCAGTCAAGAGCACCCACCCTTTAGGATTAACAGATAGAAAACAAGTTTGCTCCTATTTTTAAGGCATTTATACTCAATATTTGAGTGTCTCGTGGGTTTGAAATTTCAACCATTACGTTTCCAAAGCTGTTGCAAAGAACTCCTTTAAATTCTGCCGTTTATCAGCCGTCACTTCTGACCTGTGATGCAACTTTTCTCCTTTTTTTTTTTCCTCTCCTGAGCAACATCGTTTTGGTACCTTACACAGGAACAGGGCTGTTCTTTGTATGAGTTTCTAGAGCTTTGATACTGCTGACAATCTTCTTTTGTGGCCCCACCACTGTAACGCCAACTTTCTTCATGTCACTGGAAAAAAGAGAAGATGTGTGAGTGAGGACACCGAGTTTCCTGGCACTGATCTCAGCAAACAGCAGTGAACTTGCCCATCTCATATTGCTGCACTGCAGGAGCCTCCAGGTACAGGGATACTGCTGAAATGCAAGCCCTGGTGCAAAAAACCACTGAGAGCCACTGTCTGAAAACTCAAGGGAGCTGCAAAAAATGGAGTGAAAGCTCATTTAGCCTCGTTGTGTTTGCTTACCCGGATGGAAAGGCAATGAAACTGTTCTCCAGTGATACAGCACCAGGGTTTTGGGGCAAGGGGGTCACTGCTGGATCAGCTGAGCGTCTCTAACACCTCCATCCCCTAGCAATCTGATGGCTTTCCCTGGGCAGTGCTGACACATCACTGCCCTCTGAACTCTGCTATCAGCACTGAGATGAAGGACTCCATGGCCAAGCTTCCAGTGTCTCCCCTGGTTTTCACCTCGTTTGTCCAGGATCTCCAGTCTCACTGTTCCTTGTGCAACACAGAGGTGGTTTAACACCTGTGAAGGGCTAATTAACCAGGGGCTCACAGGAAATTGGGCATTCCTAGAGGATTTCTACACTGTCCCCAAAGGGTAATTGTTACAAAAAGCCATTAGCACCCTTTTTATAGATGCAATAATACACTAATTAGTGGCATTGATGTGTTTAATTGTTGGTAGCACAGCTGCTGAATACTTCTCCATAACCTGCTCTGCATCCAGCCAGCCCAAGTGGCAATTAAGATTTCGTTTGGCATTAAATTTTTAACTGTACTTGATGCCTTTTCAGGTGCAGAAAGAACATTTACCCTACTCTTACTTGTCACTAAAACAAAGACGGATTGCATTTAAAATGTAATAAACTTGCCATTTGCTCACTTCCAAGCATAGCAGGAGGGAGTTCAGCCCCTGAGTAATTATTAGCATGTAGGAGGAAAACAGCTACAAAGAATTTGCACCCTCACCTGGTTTGGTGGAATATGGGCTGGGCAATAAAGGGAAAGACTGGCAATGTGCCAGCTGTGGAGAAACTCCCATATAAAATACAGAATATAAAGAATCAACAGAGAAACTTCAGTGGAAGAAAGTGATGCTAGTATACCAGATGATGCATGGTGCTACTGTATCGGAATAAACAGGGAATTTCCTTGTACTTAGTGAGAAAAAGCTGTGGGACCATGGCCTTCACACAGCCACCAGACAGAGATTTCCTTTATGGGTACTTCAACTACAATAAATAATTCCCATTTGTCTCTTTAAATGTAAGAAAATTTTAGCTAAGAACTGGAAACGCCGTATAAAAGTGCTACCTTTATGCTTATGTCTGAACTTGTACCTGTGATGAAAATCCACAGCAGATTCCAACTTACTCTGTGGAAATCTTGGCTATGGTGTCACAGGAGCTGTACTCCACACCCGTGAAAATGTCCTTGCACTGCCCCGTCCGGAAACCATTGAGCCAATCACCCGTGGTGCGGAAGGCTGAAATGTCAATGTTGCTTTGGTCCAGGAGGAGATTTGATGGCCTGAAATAGAAGAATAATGCAATGAAAGTTAGGGAACGGGGATAGAAACAGATGTGTTTTGTATCTAAACTTAGCAGTAGCAGGAGCATCCAGGCTGGATGTGGCTTTGCTGTTGGTCTGTGGGAGTTCTCAGCTGCTGAGGCCACCACGGGCGCTGATGATGGCAGCTCTGACAAGTGCTGTGTAATCACCCTGCTGAAGAGCACCAGCCTCCCATGCCCGTGTTTAAATCACTGCAGCATTCACAGAGTGTATTGTTACCTCACGATTTAATGGGGAAAGCATTAACAAACCTAAATTAGATTATATTTATGGGATTCACCCAGTCCCAAACATCACACAAACAGTGCATGCTCCAGGCTCCAAGTTGAGCGTGTTGGTAGAATTTGGTTATGTCAAATATTCAGAATGTTGTGGCCCACTGACAAACCCTAAATGTTGCTACTAAGTTAGAAGCCTTAACAATAAGTAAAGTACCTTATTTTTATTGTTTTATTGCAAGCTTAAAGCCAAGCATGTGCTTAGCTGTGCTGCACTTGAGACTGAACTAGAGAATGTTCAAAGCAGTTATCTCGGCAACTTCACAGTCTATTTTCTGCCCCATAATTCTTTTTCCCTCTAGTAAGCTGCACAGGAGTCTGGCTACTGCTGCTGAATCCATTTGAAGTGCCTTTTGTCACTGAAAGCAGTGAAAGTGAGAGGTGCCTGGACTGACAGCATAATTTAAAGGCAGTGATTACACAGTGTAACAGGTAGGTGACAGCTCCTGGAACTGGAGAACAAATCTGGGATGTAAAACACTCTCTGCACTCCATACCCAAGTCATCTCTGAGCATTGGAACAAATATAAATAGGAGGAGATTTTAAAGGCACCAAGAGAACCACATATATAAATATATTGATTTTAACCTCATAAGAAGCCTAGAAAATCCAAATCCTTCTCAATTCCAATATGTCTTAAATTCCATCAAGGTTAGCAGCACTACAACAGCACATCCTTGCAGAACACCTGACTTGCCCAGGAATCGGGAGATACCACATCAGTTACATAAGCAACATTAGGTACCTTGAGACTTTTACCTTTCACTTTTGAAGAAAAGAACAATGATTTTTGGTATTGGCCACACATTAAACAGCTCCTTTTACTTCTGATGTTTTCCTGATTGTCATCAGCTGATTTCTTTCAGGCTCAGAAAATTAGTATAATATTTTATCCCTTCTGGGAATGCAGGGCATAATTAAAGAGCTACTTGGATGCTTGAAAATCTTAACTCCAAACCCACATAATCAGTTTTCTCCAGGTCCCAGAGCTGTGATGCCCCTAATGGGGCAGCTTTTGCCTGGCTACCTTCCCTCCAGAGCCCAGTCAGGACCAGGAGCTGCTGCATATGACTGCGATCACTGTCACCAACTCTGGACCTCACATGCTGGGAACAGCCATCCATGGAAAGAAAAGCAACAGAAGACACCAGAAACCTGCTCTGTCTTCAAAACACCAACTTAGACACCTACATGATACCCAGCTTTAAATGCCTTCCCGTTAAAGGTTCAGTTTGATAATCAGGCCCAATATAATTTTAATTCAGTAAGGCCTGAATTTCACTGACTACTGTTTGTCCCACAAAGAGCCAATGGTTTTTATTTATAGTTTTCTGGGTGTAGTGTCTGGAATCCCAAGATATTAATTAAGAGTATTTATGAAGTGTTCTTACGGATAAAGCACGGATTATTTTTTTTCCCCACCCCAGTAGGCCTTTTTAACTTAAGTCTAATAAAACAAGGTCTGACTCAAGAATCACTAATGAAAAAAAAAGTATAAACAAGTTGAAATAGAACAGGTCTCTAGGATTAGGAATTAGAATGGCCCAAAAGAGCCTTTATGTTTATTACTTGGATCAAAGTATCATCATGACAAAAAATATGACCTAATTTTAATGCGAGTGACCTCAGAGTAACCAGCACTGTTAAATATCATTTTTCTTCTTACAGGATTCCAAACAAAAATTAGTTACTTTCCTCCTCAGAGAGGACATCTGGACTGTTTATCAATGAGCAGGAATTTGCCTCGCTGCGAAGGGTCTGTGATGTCTCCTCGTGTGCACCAGGGGAAAGCTGGGCTTGTAGAGCATCTGCACACCCTGGCAGGCTTTTTCCCCCTGACCCAGCCCCTAGACAGAAGGGCTGAACACGAAATTTATGGCCTGGGTGATGTGCGCCATGAGCTCACACTTTAGCAGACAAATGAGACGGGCTGCAGTCCGTGCAGCTGTAAACGACGTCCTGCAGGGTTCCACCTGATCCTTTACAGCTTTTCATAAATCAGTACCTACCAGTTTCAGAAGAGAGTCATTAAAAAGAAATCATGGAAATTACATGTTTGCTCAGGGGAAGTGAAATAGAACATTTCTCTCCATCTTTTCTTCTCTCCCCTCCTCCTTTTTTTTTTTTTTTCTTTTTTTTTTACTTTTTTTAACTCTTTTTACTTTTCTTCTTTGACTGTGATACACCCTGTCATGTCATGTTTAGACAGTCATGGCAAGATTTTCTACACTGTTCACCCTGATTTTCTATCCTGTTCACCCTGACTGTGGGCCCTATCTACAAAGTTGTATTTACTGACATGTGGTGCCCTGGGAAAAAAAAAAAAGTCAGCAAGACTCAGTTTGGAGAGACAAATTGAACAGTGAGATGCCAGTTACAAAACATGCCGTGGCTGGAAGCCTTCCCTGGATGTGTCCATTACTTTAACAGTCGGAATTAACCTTTGAGCCATCTGCAATGAGGAGAACTGTGGTGTATTGTCATTAGCACAGCTTTTTGTCACAACACAGGGAAAAATTTGCTGCGCTAACTAGAAAAACACAGAAAACATCATTAGAAGCCTTCCCAATACAGCATGAAAATCTCATCTCTGGTTGGCTGCTGTCTGGGGAGAGCAGCAAAGAGATACACCAACTTGTAAAATCCATGAATTGAGACAAAGATAATGAAAATGTCCTGCCACTTCTTCTGCAAATACACAGAGGAGTTGTGCACACACAATCCCAGACTTTGTACTGTAGGAGCCTCTCTCTTTCCATCCCTTCCTCCAAACAGCACAACCAACCTTCAGTTTTTTAAATCTGGACTTTCCACAGTCAATTTCTTTTAAAGAGCAAAGCATTAAAAAAAAGTCCCCCAAAATATAAAGTAATTTCCTGTGGCAAATTTTAAGTAATTAAAAGTTCATTTTATAAAGTGAAATTGCTCCCTATGAGCCTGGTTGGAACACAAATCCTATGGGCTTTATGATTATGGCAAGCTGAAGCACAGAATTCAGGTCTAACAAGAATTCTATTTCAAGAGAAAAATAACCACAAAACCATCAGGTGGCATGGCAAGCAAATTTCAGTTTTATCTTCTGCAGCAATAAGAATCATGTACACACATGTGTATCAACAGGAAACCAGTAAATAAATGGCATGCCAAGAAGAAGTAGTTATTCTGTTTACTTGGTTATCCCTGGACCTTAAAGATAAAAATAAAAATAAAGATAAAAATATTTGGAGTCCCAACTCTTCATGCCCATTTTTAACATGCTCGCAGCAGAATCGATAATTTAGTCCCTAAAGTACAAGTCACCTCTTAAAGGGGCACATTTGCTGTTCCCAAGGGCCTTCATGTGATGTTTTCATACTCTCCAAATAAGCAGGATGAGGGCTGCTCCTTGGAGTGAAAGGAGAGCTGGAGAAATGGAGAGGGGCAATGCAAATAACCAAAGGGAAAAACAGTGCAGTTGAGGCTGCAAAAATGAGGCACCTCTCTAAATGTCAGTATTTCTTGTTTTCTAGCTCCATTGTTGGCAAAAAAACCCAACCAACCAACCAAAAAAAACCCAACCCAACTTACCACAGCTTCCTCTAGGATAATAAGCAAATAAAATTTCAACTGCCCCAAAGGTCAGCCCTTTAGTCTTCCCTACTCCTTTAGGTACCTCTCAGAACATGATTTTCAATGCACTTTATCTTTTCAGCATCTTGGTGGGATAATAAATCACACCACTGGGTGTATCAATGCTCCTTCATTTACTTTTTCCCAACACCAAATCACTAAAGGCAAAAAATACCAGCACGTTGCTGAAATTTATTTTATTTTTTTCTCTCATAACACAGCTTAAGCTGTGCTTTTAAGGAAATACAGGCACATTTCCTGGGATGTGTAGCTGCCTGACAGACCCTCAGTGCCAACCAGTCATTATTGTTAGGACAGTCTGTCGGTCCTCGGTCCTCGGAAGAGGGAGAGAAAAATGCCTCATAGAGCTCTTAAAATCTACCATTTGCTGTGGAGAGTTTCCCTTTATATCTCACTTTTGGCTGCGCTGCTGTTGCCTATCATCAAAAGAGAAAAACCCTTTTCAGCAGTGTTAGAATAGTAAAGTAAAAAGCAGACCTTTATCTGGAAGGTTCCAGGTGTCCCAGTGGTGATGGGCACACCTAGAATCAAATTCCTGTGATTTTATCAGGTTAATTAATTAGGATACCTATGTATCTTAGGTACCTCCAGTAGGAGATCCACCCTTGGATCAGCCCCTTGGAGTTGGTCCAAGAGGTTCTCTACCCCACTTCTTATTATAGGTCCCCTACTCGGAATAAATATTATTTATTAGTCTAACCAACATCTCAGGGATGCATTTAGAAGGTCAGCTTATTGTTCCAAAATCCAGGGGAAAAGGGCAGGAAAAGTACTGGAGCTACGGCCATCTACAAAGCTACAAATATATGAGAAATACATAAAAAGCTTAGACACCGCTGGGAATTTCTGCTTTTGCCACAAGAAGCGTGCCAATGGCTCCGTGCAGTTCCTCTCTCCAGCATTCACCAGCACTAAGGAGGGCTCCCCGAGCTGAGAACAGCAGAACAAAACCACCTCGGAAATGTCAATAAACATCCCCTCCCCTCCCCATCAGGCCACCCTCTGGTCCAGCCGCATTTCTATTTAAATTACACAGCACCCAGCTCGGCCCGCTGTAAATTCCTGCCCGAGTTTCACCGAGTGGAGGCAAATTAGAGGTGTGAAAGTGCAAATGGATGTTTTACTGTCCCTGTTAACAGGGAACCCCAGCTCACTTCCAACTACTCACTTTGAAGGGACAATGGCTGAGCCGTGCCTGCCCCAGGCTCACTAGTAATGACTGCTGGGAAAATCGGGTGAAAACAAGGCTTTTCTGTCTCTAGCTGAATGAAGTCCCTAAAAATCTCCTCGGTCTAACCCCTGCACAGTCCAAGCTATGTTTAGACACCGAGGAGCAGAATTTACTGTATTCCAGTCTGTGATTTGCAGTTAAGTTTCTTCCCCCACCCCCCCTCCATAAATTCACTATTTTATGTTTAGCAGGCTTCAGAGAGAGAGCTGGAGTTTACGGTTTACATTACTTGAATTCTTTTTAGTCTGGGTCTAGGACACAGATTATGTTGTTGCTGGATGTTAAATGAAGCTTAAAATCGACACAGAATCTTGCTCTACACAGCATTTGGCCAAACTCAAACCCCGTTGTTAAGACCCTGGCAGCATCCAAGGAAAACTGAAATCTCCTTCTCTCTTCCATCCTGGAAGTTCCTAACAAGGAGAAGCAAACAAACAATATTACAGCAGGTCAGCAATATATGTCAAGCATCTGAAGCCTTCTGACCTGAGTGGCAAAAAAAAAAGGAACTTCTCAACAAAATGTTCAGCCAATCTAAACAGTAATTTCATTGCAAATATTTTTTGTAAAAACAGGGCTTGATGATGCTGCAAAAGGGAGCAAGTCTGAATTTTTTATTTGCCCTGTTCACTGCTCCTTTAGAGCTTGATTTTCATAAAAATCCTACCAAGCTAGAATGTAGAATGTTTCCACTGAATTACCAGATTTTAAGTGGAAATAAACTTTGTGAGGAGCAAACTTCAAATTTTAAACACTGCCCCTGGATGTCCGAGGATGACACCAGTGAGAACAGCACAATGAGAGACAACCAAGCACTTGTTTAGCAGCGAACCCTTAAAATCAATTATTCACAAGTAACAGCTCTTCCAAAGATTGCTCAAGGAAATTACCCCAGCCAGTATTTCAAACAACACATCAAATTTAAGAAAATTAAGCTAGAGTTGTAAACAACTTGCTAACACATAAAAAAATGGATGAGGAATTAATTATTCATACATGTTTTTTCATCAGGAGGAATACCTGACCCTCACTCCCTAAATTTTCTGAAATTATGAAAAGAATTTCATAATTCTATGAAATTCTATAGAATTTGAAAAGAATTTCAGCTATGATTTTTCTGAAATATCCTGATTTCTCAGGTGTTCTTCTCCCCTTCCTTGCAACACAATTATTTCCTCCTCTGCTAAATATGTGCTTGCAGTGTAAAGAAACAACAACAGCAATACCTGACACTTTCACTCTACCAAAAGCAAACACAAAAGCAGGTTAGGATTTTTTTGTGCAAATTCTGTGTCAGTTTTGCAGTCAATCAGAGGCCTGGCAGAAATCCAGAATTTCTAAAAGTCATATGTTGGAGTTAGAAACAAATTTCTTTTTTTTTATAAGAGGGGGTTTTTTTTGGGTTTTTTTGGCACAGGGCTGTGCATTAACTTGGCTGTTCCCATTTCTTAGGTTCATGAAGACTAAAGGACTTCAGTCCCCCCCACATTACAGATGTGAACACACACAGCAAATAAGGGAAAGCTGCCACAACATTTGAGCTGCCTGAATCCTGTGTCACAACCCTTATACCTCAAGATCACACTATACTATGACAGCTTTGGGACACAGAAATGCTTTAAATATATTAAATTACACACTATGTTTTAAATATATTTTTTGAAATGGCCATGTAAAAGTAAGATTCATATTCATAAAATGGTAATATACATTGTAAATATATATATATATATATAAATTCAGAATCAGAAATATAAGTAAGAATTTAAAAAACCCATAAATATAAATCAGAGAAAAAGTTGAAATGGATGAAAAAAAAATTCATGAGTCCATTTCAGATTTATAGTATACACAAGGTATTTCCAGTTGCATGACTCGTTACATTTTTTTCCCCACACAAATGAAACAACAGCTAAAGAGCCATTTCAGCCTCACCAACTTGCTTGCAGGTGGGTGAAGTGACTCTGATTCCCCAACCCAAGTTGAGAAAAGTTTCCATCTGCTTTGTATCTGTATGAAATGCTCACAAATGTGAAGTAATACACAGTGGACTGAAAAAAAAAATAAGCTCGAGAGGAAAAATAGTGAACTTGATCAAAACTAGAAGAACGATGAACTCACTTCCACCCTAAAGATATCCAAACAACCGAAGGACTCTGTTAGAAAAATGAACATCGTGTTCAGAAAACAGGAAAGAGCAGCAAGACATAAATCAAATAAAAATATCATGAGATTGTGCTTTAGAAAACCACATGGCTTATACTGAGTTCTGTTCCTACAGCCCCTTACAGAGCTGGTTAACTCCAGGCAGCCTAAGGGACACAAAAAACCCATGTGTCCAGAACCAGTGCAGCTCTTGTTAGCAAGAGCTGAAGGTGGCCACCTGATTAAAAAGTGAATTTTGACAGGTAAGAAAGAAATCAGCCCTACTCTGTACTTTACAAGGGATAGAAATGGAGTTTTCACGTGAATCTGAGATGAAACACAACACCAGGAAAGGTATTATGAAACGTTTGCTGTGCCGAGGCTACAAAAACCTTTTGTCAGTGTAAGGTTCAAAAGCACGTCGAATGGTCTGCAAAGCGATGATCAATAAGGATAAAAACATTCCCTCGGGCATCAAGAAATTATTAGATGCCATGGAGAGGCCTGAAGGGATAGAAAACTTTAAAGGAAAGAGAGAATTGAAGGCTTTGACTCCTCTTCTGTGAGATATTAGTGTAAAACGTGCCTGGGCTGTGGCCTGGAATCAGATGCACAGCCAAGCACATCCTTCAGCAGAGGTCAGTTAACAGCAACCAGCACCCAGAGGACAGGGATATCCTATGCACCTCCAGAAATATGTTTTTTAAGTAGGATACAACAGCAGTGTGACTATTTTAAACAAACATCGGCCCTAAAATCTGTAAGAAGAGACAGGTTTTGCATCTGCAGCAGACGTCATCAGGTTAAACATTTTTCCCTGACCGAGGATATTCTGAACACCTACAAGCATATGGTGGGCATCAAGCTTTAGCATTCTTCCAGTAGCACCACAGACACGGCTAAAAAGAGCTGGGACCTCTATAATTTAGATTAATTGCTTATTATGGGTAGCAGGAGAGGCGGTGTGGGAGTGCCGCAGCCTCAAATAACAACTGAGAGCAGCCATCTGAGCCGATGGAGTCCCCGGAGCCCTCGGGGCTGAGTCCCTGAGTGCTTTCCCTCTGCAGTGATGTCTGTCCCTCTCTGGCAGGGATCCCACTGTGTCCCCTTCTCCAGGAGCTGCCCTGACTCACAGCCCTTCAGTATCAGTTACATTTTCCTGCACACAAGGCTGCGGCAAGGCCCGAGCCCATTTCAAGTCTCACTTCTCATTTTTCTGTCTCATTTTTCTCTGTCAGTCTGTCAAAAAGTAGTGCTGAACCTCAGTCCCCGGCCAGCAGCACCAGGGGCTGTTACCTGCCACCAGTGCCTCTCTGCAGGACACCAAGGGGGTGTGGGGCTGGCTGCAGATTTTCAGCCATGTCTAAGGTTTGAGATTAGTCTGCTTTGACAACGGTTACACGGCACAGGACTGCCCAGCACCCCTCATTGATGTTTACACATGGTTGTGTTTAGGGATAGCCTGAGCTGGCCTGCAGACACTGAGAGAGTGTGAGATGGAGAGATCACGGATCCCACATTCCCTGAACTGCAACAAATTCCTTCCTAGAGGGGAAGGGCTTGGGATCACCTATGCTGGGACCCCAGAGTGCCCTGTCTGTCACTGGGGAGTGAGGAGCTGCAGAAAGGGAAAGAGACTTCACTGCTTAGGAACATGCAGGGATGTGGCAGTGGAAGGGGAGGAAGGGGAGGAAGGGGAGGAAGGGGAGGAAGGGGAGGAAGGGGAGGAAGGGGAGG